>PVJD01000846.1:0-341237 GCA_004026545.1 Mormoops blainvillei
CCTGTCCCGATTGTAGTCATTGGTCTCATGTATCATGTGAATCGTGTGCCTTTTGTTGACCAGAGTTTACAACGTAAGGTTCTTGCTATAGCCACTCTATACTCTCTCTGAAGTACTTTGGACTGTGAAGAGTCTAATGATCCCAGAATTTCAGAGCTCAGAGACAATCTTTATAACTCCCTTACATTAGAGAAGAAATCAGAGAAATTACTTCACTTTCCCTAGGTTGCACAGCTGACTTGTGACAGACCTAGCCCAGATCTAGGTCTTGGGCGCATCATCATAGGCTCCTTTTAGCTACTCGGTGGTAAACTGTGTTTAGAATCTCAGATGATGAGCACAGTGCGGTGAGCCATGTCCTAGAGGGGCATGGCTGGGCAGGGTGCCTCTACAATGCCTCTATAGCGAGTATACACATTGAGAGACAGGTGGAAACAAAGGAGTGTTACTTAGACCCTGAGGATGTGACCTAAGTGTCCATTGTGAAGCATTGGTTTGGCTTTTCTGTAATAATAAGAGAAGGATAAGGAGAACCAAGAGGAAAAACCATTTTGTTGCCAAGCCAATAACTCACATGGTTCGACATTTAAAAGATTAATGTAACATTTAAAAAAGAAGCCGTAGCCTTGCATGAGGTGATCTATTGGCTAAATAGGCTCCATGACATTTTGAAAAATCAAAAAGTAGTAATTGTCATACAAGGGGTTGTTAATGGGAGCCCAGAAGGCAACCGCCAAACCAACACAGGAAGGCAGCATTAGCGATGTCAATGTTTTTTATTTTCCTCTTCTGGCCTAAGATCCAAACTCATTTTCCTAGACTCACTTCAGATTTTGGCAGTGGCTCCTCTGAGACATTGCTGCAGGTCCGACCCAACTGAGCTGCTTAGAACGCTCACTCATCTTTATACGGAGAGTCTGAACTTCTGGCCGGCCTCTTTGACATGCAGTTGCATGCGCTGTGCTATTTATCTGTGAAAAGTTGAACTGACTACTTTTTGTTTCATTAAAGAGGAAGGAGAAAAGCCAGAATTGGCTAAAGGAGAAAGCAATACTTACCCTTAGGATACAGGATTAGGGCTGCAAGGAGAAGATGATTATTTTTGTCCGTTGCTTTTTAGTGAAGAGCATAAGAAGAGAGAAAGGTGAGCTGAGTTTCTGCCACAGGGTGACTGTGTATGCAACAGGCAAGTAGGGAAAATAAATGAACACTTTTGTGGATAAAGTGCTATTTATAGTATTCTGGGACTTTGAAATGGAGCAAAAATCCTGCACTTCAGAAAATTAAGTCCCGGAGAAGAGAAATAACTTTTCCGGATTCCTGGGGGTTAGTAGACTATGGGAACCTGGGTATCCTGCCTCCTTGTCTAGGGCTTTTCTATAATTCCACGCAAAAATTTATAAGCTGTTAAGGGAAAGAACCTTGTCTTTCCTCCTTTCCCCCCCACCCTTGCTTTCCTCTTTTCCTTATATTCTCCTTACCTTCTATTTATTCAGTATTTATTAAGAACCTCCTATGTGCCAGGCACTGTTCTAAGACCTGTAGGCACCGTGTTTGACGCGAAGTTCCTTTCTCCCCCTCATATTCATATCCCTAGTGTTTGGCATGTGATAACTTCCCATTAATGTTGAATAAAATAATATGGCTTATACACAAGAATGAAAATGTCAGTTATTCTTTTGAATTAAACAATAAAACTTTTGGCCAGGTCAAGTTGAATGTTCCTAGACAATAAACTGGATTAAATTAAATTGCTATTTAGAATAATACAAAGAGAAGCACATTCATTTTGAAAAAAATTTGTAATTTTCATTTAGAGGAATTGATTTACTTTTCAAAACGTTTTTGAAGATGTAATATCACATCTTGGTGAAGTATTGATATTTCTAATACGCCTTAAAGGGGGTATTAGGTGTTTGGAAACATTTTAACTAAATAAGTGTCACAAAAAAAGGCAGTCAGTTAACAATTTAGAAATCATTTTAATCCACAATAAAATTTAATGCTACCTGCATTTAGTCTATAACTCCACAGTACAAAGTCTTTTAAAAGGGAAAGGTACAGTGTCAGCTTAAAAATTTCAGGACAAATGACTCATGGAGATCAATTCATAATTTGGATTAGGGCAATATTACCCCTGCCAATATTTGCAGCCAAGGTGGTTAACTTTGGATGGAAATGTCTCACTTGAAGATGCAGTATAAATCTGAACTGTGACTGCCAGCACTGTTTTCACATTTCAGATTAACATGATCTTGGCATTTTCAGAACAATAATGATATTGAATTCTTCCAGTTAACTAATCATTTGTATTCTCTTTACCACCTCCCAATGCCGTCACATTCAGCTCTTCAGCTTCTGTCTTGAGTCAGCAGGAGATGTTTCCCCTTCTCATTAGAGGCACATTTCTCAGTACTAATTTTAACTTTGATTTAAAGAAAAACAAAACATGTGACTGAATAAACAAAGCTTCCTCACCGAACTAGGTTTGGTTTAAATTATTGAGTTAAAGCAACTTCATTGAGGAAAAATTATTCAAATAACAATTGGCAAAAAAATAGGTAAAAAATTACTCTGAATTCTATATTGATTTTCACCCTACAATATATATTTATTACAGTTGAGGTTTTTTTTTCCACTTTGTGCTTTTAAAAGCAATTTTGTACATTTTAAGATTTTAAAATTGTTTTTGTGTTTTATTAACTTGTTTCCCAGCAATTGGGCTTACTCTCCATTATTTCCTAAAAGGTGGGAACAACTTAAGTGCAAGCAATAAGAAATTGACTAAATAAAATTATGACATGCTATCTGATGGAATACTATGCAGCCATGTAAAGTATGTTTCACAAATGTGTATCTTAACAACATATTCATGATGTGTTGGTAGGCTTAAAAATCAGGTTACAAAGTAGTTTTTACAGGATGATTCTATTAATAATAACATATAGTACAGGTATTTTATATATATACAACATATTCATAGAAAGGAATCTGTAAGAGATTTACTAAGGAGTTAATAAACTGGTCATCTCTGAGAATAGAATTATAGATGTATATGTTTTTCTGTTTCTCTGTGTTTCTTTTTTCCTATGATATAAATATAGATATATACTTTTTATGTCTGTATTTCTGATTTCTTTCTATGATGCTAAGAACAAAATAATAAAAACAAATATTTAAAACATTGAAAGGAAAGTTTATAAATTTTTCTACTTGAGTTCTTGAGTTTTTTAAATGTCTATTTTTCAAGCAATATTACCTGTTTGGTTTAATCGTCAGTGTTTACAAATGTGAAAATATGTGCAAAATTAAATTATTCTTTTCTGTCATCAGTTTATATTTTATAATTTTAATAATTTATTTGCACTGAGTAAAAAGTATTAACTGGGGCATGGTGATTTTACTGATGAACATTGTTTACTGATGAACATTGAGTTCGCTTTCAACATTTATTTATTTTTTATTACACATGAATCAAAAGAGACATAAAATAAGTGAGAAAATTTTTAAAAGCAAAAAAAAAAAAGAAGAAGAAGAAGAAGAAGAAAAAGAAGGAGAAACTGAGAAATTTCTCAAGTAACACATGAAAATTTTCCAGGACTTCTCTCACAATGAACCAAAAGTACCAGAAAAACAGTGACTCAGAAGATTCACTTTCAAACACATAGTTGCCTTAATAAATTTATTTTTGACCAATCTGTTTTTATTTCCTTCCATCTGAGCATTCCTGAAATACGCTGTCCACGTATTTCATCATCCACTGAGGACAGAGTCTTTCATCAGCTGTGGGTCTTCTCTCATCTGCTCACTGCACTTCTTGGTTCTATGAGAACAAGTAACTTGGAATACCATAGCAACTCAAGGCAGTTATACAATTTCTTAGGTCACCTTGTAAACCCCAACACCAACAGAAGCATTGGTAATGTCCATGACTGATGTAAATTATCAAAGGTATTCTCGGAAAGACTGAAAGATAGTACTTGAGATGGGCTTTAGTTTTGTCTAAGAAAGGGACATTTATGCACACATAGCTATAGAACTATGGTTGTGTGATGAACTTCACACATACTAGCTTTGGACGTGTGACTCAAATTTCTTATCAGCAATATGAAGGTAATAATAATTCCCACCTCACAGGATTGTTATGAAAATTAAATGTGGTGGGCAGAATGTCCACATCCTAATCCCTGGAACTTGTGAATATGCCATGTTTCATGGTATAGGGAAATTAGTGTTGCAGATAGAATTAAGGTTGCTAATTAGATGACCTTGAGAGAAGATTATCCTGGATTATCAAGATGGGCCTAATGTAATCACAAGGGACCCTAAATGGAAGAGGAAGCAGAAGAGTCAGAGGCCTGATACTGCCTGACTTCAAGACTTACTATAAAGTAGTCAAGATAGTGTGGTATTAAAGAAAGAATAGGCAAACAGATCAATGGAGCAGGATAGGGAGCCCAGATTTAAACCTACACAAATATAGTCATCTGATTTTTGACAAAGAGTCAAAGACAAGACAATGGAGCAAGAACAATCTTTTCAACTAATAGTGCTAGAAAACTGGACATCCGCATATGAAAAAGTGAATCTAGACATAGACCTTACACATTTCACAAAAATAAACTCAAAATGGATGACAGATCCAAATGCAATATGCAAAACTGTACAATTTCTACTGAGAAAACCTGAATTAACTTGGATATGGGGACAACTTCTTAGAGACAACACCAAAGTCCCAATCAGTGAAGGAAATACTTGATAAGCTAGACGTCATCAAAATTAAAAATTTCTCTAGGAAAGACAAAGTCAAGAGAATGAGAACACAAGCCACAGACTGGGAGAAAGTATTGCAAAAGACACAATTGATAAAGGACCATAATCCAAAATATACAAGGATCTCTTAAAACTCAACAATAAGAAAATAAAAAAAAACTCAATTTAAAAATAAACCAAAGGTCTTATCAGACATCTTACTGAAGATGATCTACAGTTGGTGAATAAGCATATAAAAATATGTTCCACATTATATATCATCAAGAAATACAAATTAAAACACCAAGGGGATACAAATATACACCTGTTAGAATGGCCACAATCCAGAACACTGACAACCCTGAACACTGGTGAGAATGTACAGCATCTCTTTGCTGGTGGGTTGCAAAATGGTACAGCCACAGTTTGGTATTTTTGTTCAAAGCTAAACATACTCTTAGCTAACGATCCAGCAATTGTGCTCCTCAGTAGTTACCCAAAGGAGTTGAGAACTTAAGTCCGCATAAAACCCTGCAAGTTTTAGATGTTTATAGCAGCTATTATATTTGTAATTGCCAAGATTTGGGGTCAACCAAGATGTCCTTCAACAGGTGAGTGGATAAACTATGGAATCTGGATATTATCTGGATAATGGAATATTATTCAGCACTAAAAGAAATGAGGTATCAAGACGTGAAAAGGCATGGAGAAAACTTAAGTGCATATTATTAAGTGAAAGAAATCAATCTGAAAAGGCTACATATTGTAGGATTCGAACTACATGACATTTTGAAAAGGCAAAACTATAAAGACACTAAAAGGATCAGTAGTTACCATAAGTTGGAGGTACAGAGAGATAAACAGACAGAACATAAAGGATTTTCAGGGCAGTAAAAATACTCTGTATGATACATAACGATAGATACATGTCACTCTATATTTGTCCAAACCATAGGATGTACAACACCAAGAGTGAACTGTAATATAAACTATCTGGACTTGGGTGGATATGATGTGTCTGTGTAGGTTTATCAGGAGTAACCAATACATCACTCTGGTGGCGGATGTTAATAATGGGGGCGGGAGGCTGTGCATGGGTGGGGGCAGGGAGTATATGGAACATCTATCTACCTCCCTCTCAATTTTTCTGTAAACCTTAAACTGGTCTAAAAAAGAAGTCTTAAAAATAAAATCCCTGCTCAGCTGCAAACACAGGCTCCTTTTCGTGAAAACAGGGGTGACTCCTGAGGTATAGCCTTGATCCCAGGGGGTGGAACTGTGAGCCACAGAGGATTATTCCCAGGCCTTGAAACCAAGTGAAATTTTGCATGGCTGAATTTCAAAATTTTGGGGGGGCCTGGTAACCTCTTTTTCCCTTTTATTTTTCTTTCTTTTTGAACCAAAATGTCTACATTGTATTATGGGAGAAGACAGCTTGTTCCTTGAGTTTTTTCAAGATAACAGGAGCTGTGCGCCTTGGAGGGGCAATAACCACAGCTTTACTCATACCTGATTTAATAAGTGAACTGCTTAACTCAGCTCCTGGCTCATAGCAAGTGCTCAGTAATCTTCCGTGCTATTGATGTTGCTCTTGTTGTGAAATCCAATTGGACTGTAAGCGGTTCATGGTTCAGGCTCCAACATTTGTACCAAGGTCGAGTTGTGGTGTCATGTTATGTTCCCCCTCAGTATATCCCTGGAACACAGAAGCTGCTCTGGGTGAGCTGGGCAGGGCATTCAGGCCTTGTATCTATTTCCTCCAACAATTTACAAAAGAGGAGCGGAGAGTATGCAAGCAGAGTGAGAAATATTCTAACACATCCCGTTGAGGTTTACACCTAAAATATGCCTAAAGGTCCAGGGTACTACTGACCCAGAGGTGAGTGACAGGGGAGCACAGTGGAAAAACTTCAGAAGATAATTCATATCTACGGTAAGAGATGCCTGGGCAGCTGGACCGGTGCCCATACCGGTGTAGGACTCTACGGGTTCTGGGTGAAATGTGTCATCCTGGTGCAACGGAAACAAATGGCCTGGTTAAGGAACATTTCTTTGGAGAGACAATGGCAGCAGACAGGGAAACTGAACTTCTGTCTTAGATTGTAGCAATAGTAGTAACTTTTGGAGCAAGTAAAATTTGGGTGACTATTTGTGATCTCAGGAAGGTGCACCAGAGTCACGCTCTGTTAGTAATGTGGAAGTCACCAAAACCAAGCTTTTGCATGTGAATTAGTATCCCCTGACATCGTTTGTGGGGTGTTGCCTGTGATTGAGAAGCCCAGGGAAAACTCAGGTTTCTCTACCGCTTGGATAGAGGTGTACTCCGGGCTTGTTATCATAGATGACATTGTTCTCCAAACAAGAGTATAGTCGGACATTACAAGTCCTGTGTCGTCATCATCCTTTAACCATTATCGTCATCATTATGCTCATCATTGTTTTGTGAAATGAGCAAATTTGCATTATTTTACTGCGATGTTACTGAGTATCAACATTTTAAAGCTTTTAAATAGAGACACTTAATGTAATAGCTTCCTATAATAAATTAGAGCTTTATATTGCTTCATTAGGTCTCCTGGTAATATGTATCTGATATCCAATTTTTAAAGTTATTTCTCTTTGTCTTTTCAGAAGGACTGAGGACTCAACTACCATAATTCCTTTAATTCTCTTTTGGATCAGAGCTTCAGGTTATAGCCCTTCATTCTCTCTTTCCATGATACTGTCCCCAGGAGGCTGTTCTTTTTTTTTTGACACCAAATGACAGAAGGCATCAGCTACATGCAGTCTATAGCGCTAGAGACCACCGCAGCTGCTTGGTATGCAAAATTACATTTCTCTCCCATCACATCAGAAAGCATTGATATTCCCAATAGTCATTTACTTCTGGCTGCAATTCAAATGTGCCCAATCACAAAATAATGAGCTTTTCAGCCTATCTTTTTCCAAGGTTTTTTTTTTTACCTATTTCTTTTATTGCATTATAATCCTGGGTTGGGTCTATTTTTCCAAGTTGTTTTCTCAGGCATCTACCTATGGCTTGTGTTGGAGACTCTATTTGCATAAAGAGGCCCCAGTGGGAGATTCTGTGGGCTTACTATCAGTTCTCCTGCACTTGGGTTGACACCTCTCCTCCTCATGTTGCTTTGAAATAGAGTGACGGTGCATTGTAGATGATTAAAAGTGGCACCTAGGAGAAGTAGGGGAGTAAACCCAAGCCACCAGAGTGCCGGTGGACACATACTTTGCTTCGGACAAGAGAGATGGTAGTAAAAGCTGAGAAACTGTAAAAGCAAGAGAGATTAAAACAGCGACTTTAGCATTTATTGAGTGACTTCTAAGTAGCTTACATGTCTTATCCCATCTAATTTGCCCATTAATTCTATAAATGAGCATTAGTACAAATTCCATTCCGAAGATGAGAAAAAAGCCCAGGGAAGTTGTGGAACTCGCCACAGGTCAGCCAGTGAGTAATGTTGGAAGCAGCACTCAAATTCCATCAGGCTGATCTGCGGCTCGCTACTGTCACCATTACATACGTGCCTCCTCCTGCTGATAGGACTGTGTCCACACCAACTACGGATAATTCTTTCTATTCATGAGGCTGCTGCAAAAACAGTCATCTGCAGTTGGGAACGATCAGTTGCATCTGAGCTTTGTAATTTCCAAGGTGTCCATAGGTACAAACCAGAGTGGAGGCCTTGAGGTCTGCAGGAGCTCAAGGGAATGGGGACCACCAGGGCCAAGTTGTAGTGATTCCCCAGAACACAGCCTGAGCTGGACCTGAGCTGAATTTACCGGGTGCTAACAAGTGAGTTGGGGCGTTCTACCAACTGCTCACCTTCCGTGTATGGGGAGAGTGACAAACAGCTTCCAACAAGGCTAAACCAGTTGCTGCCTGTATGCTGGCAAGAGGATTATGGTGAGGTGGAAGGTCCCAAGCCTTTTTAAAATCTGATGAAATTAATGAACCCCGCTCCCTAGAAATATGTACGTAGGGATCATACCAAGTTCACAATGAGGGTCAGGTGGTTTAGGCTACAGGGACTAAAACATAACAACCTGAGTTAGGAGTTGGGCTCATATTAAGTAATAATAATCTACTGGGATCTTTGATCTTCAGTGTTGGGTGGCAACATGTCTTAAGGAAGGAAGAATGCATCATACTGGACTTCGGACAGGTGGCACCATGCCCTCTGGGTTAGGAAGAATTCCAGTGGTCCAGCTAGATTCTTGGCACCAGATGTGCCCACGCCTTCTCCAGTTATTCAGTCAAACACTGAATGTAAGGACTGCTGTGAAGGGATTTTTTCAGGTTTTTTTAAAGTCACAAAACAATGGATCTTAAGGTAGGGAGGTTATTTGGGTGGACCTGACTTAATCACATGAGCACTTTCAAGGAGAGCCTTCTTTAGCTGGTCAGAGAAGAGGGAGTCAGAAGGAGGTGTGAGAAGGATTTGAGGCATCATTGCTGCTTTGGCAATGGAGGAAGTCACATGGTAAGATGGGGATGGTCTTTAGGGACTGAAAATATCCTCTGGCTCATAGTCAGCACGGCAACAGGGACCTCCATCCTCCACCTGCAAGATGAATTCTGCCAATGACAAGAATGGGCTTGAAGCGTATTTTTCCTTGGAGTCTCCATGAGAACTCTGCCATCCGTCACTTTTATTTCAGCCTGTGATACACTGAGTAGGGGTCTTGCCATGCTGTACCAGACTTCTTACCTATAGAATTCCGAGCTGATAAATGGGTATTATTTTAAGCTGTTAGGTTTGTGGTAATTTGTCACATAGGATTGGAAAACAAACACACTGTCTCCCTAAGATGTTCATGAGAGCTCCAGAGAGAACAATGTTTTCCCACTTCAGCAAATGCCTAAGGAGGCAAAACTAATTCTGTCTCTGCCTTGTGTACATGCCTGCATGGTAGGCCTTTTAGAAGTTTTTTTTTCCCCCCTAAACTTGGAGAACTAAATTTGAAACAGCTACCAACTACATAGAAAAGAATCTTACTGTAGGAAGCTTGGAATTTAAAATGTAATGTGTAAGCATTGGTTTATCCACTCTCCATTTCTTATCAAGTACGGTAAAGCTACATTTTTATTTTAAACATATATTCTAGCTTCCATCTTGCATCTTTT
Source organism: Mormoops blainvillei (assembly GCA_004026545.1). Taxonomy (NCBI): domain Eukaryota; kingdom Metazoa; phylum Chordata; class Mammalia; order Chiroptera; family Mormoopidae; genus Mormoops; species Mormoops blainvillei. The sequence continues at coordinate 9,896 of PVJD01000846.1, forward strand.
ACTAAAATTCTCAAAATAAGCCCTGACCCGTGTGGCTCAGTGGGTGGGGCGCTGTACCACAAAGCGAAAGGCCACCTGTTTGATTCCTTGTTAGGGTACATGCCTGGATTGTGGGTTCTGTCCCCAGTCAGGGCACATACAAGAGGCACCCAATAGATGTTTCTTATGTAGACATTTCTCTCCCTTTCTTTCTCCCTCCCTTCTCCTTTCTCTAAAAGTAAACAAAATCTTTAAAAATAAAATAAAATAAAATAATTCTCAAAATAAACCTTATGGTACTCATAGCATTAACTTTATCATTACCAATCAGGTACCAGAGATTTTATAGTCACACCCACAGGCCTGGACATTAGTCACAGAGCCTAGGTTAGAGTTGTCTCTCTGCTTCAACTTACCATAGCTAAGTCACTAACCTCTCTTGGCTTCATGTACTCATATGGCAAGTGAAGGATTTAGTTTAATTATTTCATCTCTGGTGTCCCATCTAGAGATAACATCTTGAGGTTATAGACTTCCAGGACAGGTAAACCCACAGTTTCTTAAAAACCAGTGATGTTTAATAAATATTTGACTTCCGCTTTTTAAGAAGTTCATGGCCTTCCTGAACCACCTCACTCTTCTAGCGCGACCACCCAGGAGCTTGTATTCTTGATGGCATTGGATGCCTCTTTCCTCACATTTCCTTAGGCCCTCTATCGAAGGAAGCATGAACTTTTCTCCTACAGCAGTCCCATTTCACAGACTTTGTTGTAGAAACCAACAGGGGGCACCACCATGGCCCATGAATCCTTTCAGAGACAGTGTGGGGCACTTTTTGTTCAGAGGTGAAAAAGCTGTTGTCTCTTGGTAGAGAAACTTTGTGAGAGACTCTACCCTCCACCCTGATCTCTTTTCATAGCAAATAAAAAAAATTTAAATGACAATCAATACCTAACTTCATTAAAATAACAAATATATCAGGTTATCTTGAGATGGTGACACCTTTATTCCTGCAAGATGCCTGAAATGCAAGCAGGTATGTTGCACAGAACTGCTAACTCCTTAATCAGTATAGTGAAGTACTTCCAGACTCCCAACCTGATAAAATCAAACAATCAATTGCCCAGTAAAACTGGTTTGGTACAAGCAGGATTAAAAATATTATCTAAAATAGTTCTACTTCTTGATTAACTATGGCTGGAAGTTCTCAGAATTAATTCTTCTCATTTCACACAAAGTTGGAAACCAAAATACCTCAGACTGTTGAATCTACCAATCACATTCCACCAGGGCAGGAAAGCTCCTAAATATAAAAAGAAAAATGATCTGCCACCTGCAAAGAAAAATAAAATAAAGCTACCTTTCTCACTAATTCCATTCCTAACAGTCCCAAGCTGCTGCTCACATAGAAAAATCATGTTGTTCTAAAACAATAATGAGTTTGAAAACGCCTCATGCCTCAGAAATCTGCTTTCATAATTATTATAACATTCTGCATTCTACAAACAAAGCCCCATTAATCCCCCTATCGACTTGCTTCTTGCTGCACTTCTCTGGAGCTGTTTTATGTGCACAACAAAGCATTGAAATATTTTGTATAAACAAATAAAGGAGGACTGGGTACCAAATAGTGTCAAAGAGCTTTACTATTTGGCAGCGTTAAATGCCTACGACAGCTTGGTGAGCCACGGAAAGATCACTCTAATCATATACTTGCTAGAAATGGCTCTAACTGCTTTAGGGGAGAAAAAAAAAGGTCCAGTGAGAAAGAAACTCAATGTCCTGCCCTGTCATGAAATGAGACCGGATCTGCAGTCTTAAGATGTTTATATGACTATGTGAGGTATCTACAAAAAATGTTCAGAGGTGAGGAAACTGTCCTGAGTTGGGGGCGGGGGGAGGATAAAGGTGGAGAACCCCAAACGCCAAAGACACTGCTTCATAGGGGAAGCCGAAATATGAGTCCTTATTTACTCTCTCACCCAAGAAACCTATCAGATACGTACTATTTACCAGGCACTACACTGAAATAAAGCTAACAAAATGAAGGAGACACAGCCCTCAGGATTTTTGTACTGAAATGTTAGATGAAATCCCAGACGGAGGTGGGTAACAGAGGTAAAATGGAGATGAATCTAAACCAGAATTTGGTTCCTGTCAACAGAACACCAATACAGATGTTGTTTTTGCACAGGTCTCGCTGTGGAACACTTTTTAAAGTTATACGATATATTAAAAAAATGAAACACAAAGCACCATGTCCAACACCATTTAATTGGGACCTCTTTGCTGTAGAAGAGGGTACAAGAAATTGATTGGACAAAGCTCGGCGGTGAGAAAAGGCCATGCTGGGCTGGGTGCAGCAAGGGTAGTGAAGGGGGTGAAGTGGGTGATGTGATGAGCTTTCTGACAGCTTCTAGATCTCCATGGAAATAATAAGTGCGGTCAAGATTAGATTCTTTGGTCTTTGTACGGTGGGCCCTGACAGCTCGGCCTTGATGGTTACTACTTAAGCTAAGTTCCTTTAAGCATCCATTCAAAATACTTGTGCAATCAGGTTGTATCTCCTTCTAATGATGAGAAAAAGGCTGCGGCTGCATTGACAGCTCTTGAACCCTGAGAGCACACTTTTTGCAGAGATCCCCGGAAGCTGATTCTGAGTAACTCTTTCACATTAGCCCTTTGTTTAATTAAAGGTAAGTGGCAGAGACTTCTCCCTACTGGGTTGTTTAATTTAAGAGCTACTGGCTAATTCTGGTTGGATACTGTAGTTGGAGAGGGAAGATGAAAGGAAAGAAAGGTGATGAAAGCAAAAGTAAGGGTGGAGACAAAGACCACTTGGTGGAAAATTTATTTCTTGTTTAATATGTGATTTACTAGATGTCAAGCTTAAAATTATAGTCATACCTCAGTATTTGAGGGGGACTGGTTCGAGGATCCTCCATGGATACCAAAATCTGTGGATGCTCAAGAACCTCACATAAAATGGCATTGTATTGGCATATAACCTACATATATCTTCCTGTGTGTGTTTTAAATCATCTTTAGATGGCTTATGATTCCTAACATAATGTAAATACTATGAAAATAGTTGTCGTACTGTGTTATTTAGGAAATAAAGATGAGAAAAAAAGTCTGTAAATGTTCAATACAGATACAATAGGCTAACTATACAGTACGTGCCATCAACAATGTAATTAAATATTTTTAATTCATGGTTGGTTGAATCCACAGATAGAGAACCTGTGGATACAGAGGGTCAACTGTTCTCTTATCCCATCCTCACACTAAATAACAAATTTTATTCACCATTTTGTAGGAGTTTGTTTGTTTTTTTAAACACTGGCTTATCTGATAAACTCTGGGCGAATCTCAACAGCCTACCTCATATGTATAGTTGTAGGTATGGTTTGGCTTGATGACTTGCCTTCAAGGAATCATGAAACTTTCATTTAATTTTAGCACTAGTAAGATTGTGAGACCTTGGTTGGGCAAGCTCCTCTACCTGTCTGAGCCTCAGTTTCTTATGCGAGTTGGCTTTGATGACCGCTTACAGCTCTGGAATTGTATGATTCTCATTTTGGGGCAACTTAGCACCACTGACATCCTTTATCTTTTATACCAATTATGAGCCTTTGTTTTGGTTGCAGTCATTTCTTGCAGGTCCTAACAACATATTTTGTTGCCACAATACAATACTGAAAAAGAAGCACATAATTCTGGGTAGATTTAGAGTGTTTATCATGAAGCTAATTTTGAGTTATTATCTGATTTAGGCCTGTAAGTTTAAGTTGGCCAAAATGAATTTAGAAGGTGGTGGGAAAATATTTTTTCTACTATTTGCGTAAGTATGCTTTGATATGACCCATCGATCTCCCCGGAGCTGAGGTCTGCTTTGTTCAACATTTGCACCCATTGTTGTCTAATATACTAAGCCCCCAAACAAAAGCAAGGATGGCAAGCATGCTCAGGCAAGGACTTGGGGCCGTGTGAGCAGGAATGCGAGAGACAAACGGCATGCCAAGGACAAACTCAAATGGAAGCATTTGGGGGATTAGCATCCCAGGGAAAAGGTTTTTCATATTCTCCCTTTTTGACTAATCAAAATAAATCTTTAAAATTAAACTGCCAAGAATTTCATTATTTTTCTTTAGAGAAAAATCAAAAGAAAAGTCAACAGCGTTATGAGGCAGATCTATAGCTGCAAAGGCAGTTATGAAGAGGTAGCCCACCAGATCCTTCGGGGTGGATTCCAGGAACTGAGTACATAATTCATTAGATCCTGGGCTTGCAATGAGTTATTTAGAAAATGCTCTCTTTGAGGCTAAGTAAACACATAGTATTAGTTGGCAAGGGAATTTGTTTGACTTCTCAGCCCCGAAGCTGAGCAGTCAGGCAGGGCTACCACGTGAATTTCTAACTGCAAAATAAAGAGGTTCGTAAGAGAGGTGTTTCAGCTTTGCAGCATGACCCTGCGCTCAGGATTTTAGCCTAAGGAACAGGAAAATGGTTGGAACTTTAAGGTTGATGGGAAAAGTGGTGATTAAAGAGAATTGATTAACAACCTTAAGTAAAAAGAAAACAGGAGATGTAAACATGACCCATTAACTGAAATTTCTTGATCTTTCTCAGAGAAGAGTCATTAGGTGAGCAGTGCTGGGTATTTGGGGATGCTTTCCCTAAAAGGGCATGAGGTTGCAATAGGGAGCCAGGCCTGTTGGAAGGTGATGATGGAGGCTAGCTGAGGCGGGTGGCCATCAGGGCCATAACGGAAGTGATAGGACACTCATGGGGGATAGGCTAGCCAGGGAGGCAACCACGTACTCACATGATCAAATGTCTCTGCGATATGTACACTTACGACTCTGTTAAAACATACTGGGATGGAGAGATGAGAAAAGAAAAGATAAAACGTAAATGGAGCACGGAGGAGAAAAATGTTATTTTGTTTTGGGATAACCAAGGGCAACTTTCTGTAGGAGATGACACTTGAGCAGGGCCTTAAAGGAAGAGAGGAAGAATCTGGCAGGGAGGGGAGGGGCAATGAATTCTAAATGGAGGGCACCACCAGGGGAAAGGCACCAATACAACATGTCTGAGTAACGGGGAGTGATCCAATATGGCGCAGCTGAAAGAGCGTACAAGAGGGAAAGATAGGGAATTAAGTGGGAAAGAGTATTTAGGGCCAGATTTTTAAGGGTTTTAGATTAAAGATGTTGAGCTTTATTCTGGAAGCTATGGAAAGAGAGGAGCACAATTAGAACTGTGGTAGCATGGAAAATGGGTCGGAGGATGTGGGGAAGCTGAGAACTCCTATCAGTCAATGATGTAAGAGTTAAAGTTGACCACAGCAGAGAAAGTTAAAAGAAACAGATGGACATAAGAAATGGTATGGAACAAAAGTGTATTTGGCTTAATGATTCAGCGCATATGGAGGGGGAGGGGGTAAAGAACAAGAAGAAGTAATTAAGTCGAATTTTTAAGCCTAGGTGAGTAGAAGGATAACAAAGCCATGAGTGGAGGGAGAAAAATGGAGAAAGAACAGGAGTATGGTAGGAGATAAACATGTTGAAGACAAAGGCTTCCACTTTGGATGTACTACACCTACCAAAACAGAACAACTCTCTCAAGAGGATGTCCTGCTTATACTATAAATACAGATCTAGAAAGCATCCTGGCGATATGCCCTTGAGACAGAATTAGAACAGAGGCATCACTCTTAAAGATGATGGTTGTCAAGATTAAAAAACCCAACAAGTTGACCAAGGGCAAAGGGAAGGTGAATGAGGACTACATTTCTCGGAATGACGACACGTAGAGAGCAGAGAGAGAGGAAGGAGATGCCTGCAGAGAGACAGGAAAGGAGGAGTAGGAGACCATAAAGCACCAAAGACCCAAGCTTCAGAAAGCTAAGGGAGGGGACAGTTTTAAGGAAGATTGAAGATGTTCATCAGGGCCCAAAGGCTGCTGGGAAGCCCAGGAGAATAGGACAGAATGAGGTCCTAAAGTAACCTCAGTGACCTTCAGAAGAGTGGTGTCCATTGTGGGTGAAAGAAGTTGAGGAGCAGATCAAGGATTTAGACGTGGAAGTATTATGTGTAACGAATAAAATGTAAACTTATTTTCTTTCCTTATAGAGAGAATAGGCTTGAAACTTGAAATATTGGGCATTGCAATACCCTGGTGATAGACAAAGATTTGCAAGGTAAACATTTATTCAAAATGGTACCTTCTGTATTCTTATTTCAAACCTGGAAACCCACTTACTCTCACATAATCTAAACATACACTGAACCAATAAACAAAACATTAATTTAATTAAGCATGTGTTTGTGTCTCATTCAGCATGGAGTGTAAAAATCAAATACTCCTACAAAGGTAGAGCATTTCCGTAGTTATTGAATTTTATGGGTTACCTTTAGAAATTAGTGTAGCAAGTAGAATAATATTCTACAAACATTACTTGCATAGTTACTATCTTTCTGGGAGACAGTGCGACCAAGCAGTCTATCTTTGCCTTTGTAGACCTCCCCCTTTTTGTGTCCCCCACAAATATGGTAAGACTGCCAGAACTTCAAATACCCAGAACCACTCTTCGACTACAATACTGGAGGGCTGAGATGTGAAGGAGCAGGAGTTTCCTGTGATGTCTGAAGTTCTGGTTTAGGTTCTGTCTCTACTATTGACGTGCTTACTGGCTTGGGTTAGTTCTTCAGTCTCCAGCGTTCCTTGTGTTTCCCTACTCATCCAGCCCTTTAGTACCCACCAGGAGCCTTCCAAAGACTATACAAAATGTCACTTAACCCTCCCAACAAATTTGGAGAGGAAGGCAAACAACCTTTGTTTACAAATGGAAAACTAAAATAATTGGATCTGAATGCAAATAAGACATGGGATTATCTTTTCTTTGGTTCCCAGTCTAAAACTACACACCTCCCTTACACTTCTGATATCTTTTCCCTGCAACGTTTTTCTATTTAGCCTTTATCAGCATATATTTACTTATCTTGTTTATAGTCTGTCTTCTCCACTAGAATGTAAGCTCTCCTAGGAAAGAAACATTGCTATTTTGTTTATGCTGTATCCTCAGTAATCACCTGATAGGTGCTTGATAAATATTTGTTTAACAAAAAAACTTCATTGGACATATGCATATATTAATACTTATATTGATATGTAACAGATATGAATATATATTTGATTAGATACATAGACGCATGTTTTATATAATATTCACATAAAATAAGACTAGGTTCCCAAGCTTGTTTTGTTTGATTTTCTGCAAAGTGTAGAATTAAAGGTTTAAAAACAGAACCACTACTATTCTAATATTGTCCTATTATAACTCTTCTGTGGCTATACCGCTTAGTCAACAAAATGGACAATTCCTTCCTCATTATTTCCCTCCTAAGTCCATGGAAGGTTAACATTTGGGAGGCTTGGATCTTTCTTCCAATCCTGCTGCTCATGTTACATCCCTGACTGCCTAACAGCCATTTCCTGTCTTTTCCCCTACACAATCTTTCTATTATACTTGATGAGTTCGGCACTTGTCATGAGATCTTTCGATGATCTGAGAAGCCAAACTAATATTATGAGTCATTTGTAGGCATTGAAAATCATAAACTTTTAAAACTGATTGATGTTGTGAAGCATTTAGTGCAAGTGAAAGAGGGGTTAAAAGAGAGAAAAGGGGGTCAAAGATATTTTATGAAGGAAGAAACCGAAACCCAAGAGGCTACGTCACTTGTTCAAGGTCACACAGCGCAAGTGGCTGCTAGAACAGAGACTGCTAGTCCTTGGACTTACACTCCTCTGAGTGTGTTATTGATGGGCCTCAACCTGCTGCATGAGAGCACAGCCTGGGGGCTTTGGTGAACGAAGAGGAACGAAAGTTCACATGTTATGATTTAATTGGTCTGGAGTGGCGCTTGGATAACAGTAATTTTGAAAAGCCAAGTGATTCTGATGTGCGCCCAGGGTTGAGAGCCACTGAATTATTTCTTGCTCCTTTTTGGTACATTACCCAAACGTAACCATTCCTGGATCCATTAAAATAACATATTCAACTTGCTTATCTATACTGCTGTGAGAAAAAGCAGCTCTTCAAGTTAATATCTGTGGGTTACTGCTCTCTCCTAAATATGATTGGTTTATGCTAATCACACAGACCAGGAGAAATGTCAGATTCACTGTCATTTGGGGAGTGCTTGGTCGTTACTCCCATGACTACTGGAATTTCACATTCTTTTCTTGGAGAATTCTAGGGAATAGGAAAATAGGAGAGAAGAAAAACAGTGAGAAAAAAACAACAAGATCAGGGTGCAACTGGGTATTTTGGAGGGGCTGTCATGGAGAGGCAGTAATACTTGGAAAAAGAATTGGAAAAACTCACCCTGGCTGGTGTGGCTCAGTGGATTGAGTGCCAGCTTGCGAACCAAAGGGTCACCTGTTTGATTCCCAGTCAGGCCACATGCCTGGGTTGCAGGCCAGGTCCCCAGAAGGGGGTGCGTAAGAACCAACCACAGATTGATGTTTTTCACCCTCTCTTTCTCCCTCCCTTCCCTTCTCTCTAAAAATAAATAAATAAAATCTTTAAAAAAAATAAAGAATTGGAAAAACTCCATCGGGATATATCATAACAGTTCTTTTAAGACAGATAATCTTTTAGAGCTGCCTGAGGATAATAACTGTGGAACACTCAGGAGACAACCTCACAGAACAGTGGAGGAGGAATCTGAAGTAGGTGTTTATAGGGATGTCAGACCTGCTGGACATCGGGAAGGCCTGGGGTCAGAATCAGGAAGCAGCACCCATCACCAAGCCTTCATAGAGAGAAACCTAGAATGAGAGCTCTCATCCCTTCAGCAGATCTAGCTTTTAGCCTCAGCTTCCTTCCTTGCCATGCTTTTATCTCTCCTCATAGGAAACTCATAGAAAATTCCCTAATTTACCTCATTTCTTGGGACCACATTCCAGCTTCTCATAGGGTGGGTTTTTGGAGGAATGCCTCTCAGAGACAGAACTCGGACAGTCAAGCAGTACTGGATGATATCATCAATTTAAGACAACGTTGATGATGGACCCACTGTAAACTGAATTCAGATCTGACTGTGAAATATTTTGAATTAAACTCAAGAGACTTTCTACTCTTTTGGAGTAAGTAAGCAGACTTTTGGAAGTTACTTTACTACTTTTAGGTCTCTAGAGTACTAGTGAGCACACTGAGGCAGACGTGTAGCTGTCAAATGCACCCTGCCCCTATCAGGGCTCTTCCAAAGCTCTTATCTTACTCCTGAGGATCAGCCAAATCCTAAGGGGCTCTGGGTCAATGTGTCATTCTGCCAAGATGAGGCAGCAAAAGCATCACTCATCAGAAGGGCATTTTCTGTGAGTCAACATCATGCCTCCTTGAATACTGAGCTTTCAACATTGACGTGTACCCCCAGAAGAGGCCCTTAGGAAAAGTCAATCTGATGACACCACTGAAACGCTGGTAACTGGAGGCCTGAGGTGAAAATGTAAATTTCTCAATATAGGCTGAAAAGTCCAGAAAATAGTGTCAAGCTAGAAAAAGCTGAAATCTGCCTAATCGATTGGTGCCTCAAGTCTTGAATACAACCTTCATTTGACCTGTTCCTTCTTCCTGTCATCAACTAGTGTCTCCTCCTTTCACAGCCAAATTCTCAGAGAACTGACCTGCGTGTGCTCTTTTTCTTTCTTCAGCGCATTATGTCTTGTCTTCAGTGAATTTGACTTGTGCTGCTGTCATTATTCTTTGAAAGTTTCATCTTAGAGAAGAACCATTCCTTATGCTGCTTTTAGCTTAGGTCAGTACTTTACATGTGTTAGGAATTTAATGAATGTTTTAATTCAACAAATATGCAGGTTGATTCATTATCAGAGACCACCTCTGATCTTCTAATCAGTATGTATATGTGCACACGCGCGCGTGTGTGGGTGTGTGTGTATGTATATATATATATGCTGACTCTCTAAGAGATGCTATTGCCTCTCATATTCTTTTGGATTGCAGACCGGCGCTCAGTCCACTGAGCCGCACCAGCCAGGGCTTGCCTCTCACATTTTTGAAACTGTCATTCCTCCACGGGATATGGAGTAGAGAGACCACTAGATTTTGAAGCCAAATGACATTAGTTGCATCTTTGATCCAGCACTTACCATCTGTATGCGACTTTGGTGAAACCACAATCTTTCTAACCCCAATTTTCTCCTCTGTAAGTCTGTTTCTGCCTGACAGAATTGGGGCGAGGATCAAATGGACTCATGTTTGTAAACTAATCAAGGCACATATATGGACATAGATACAGGCATACATACACTTTACATCTCCATTGACCCTTTCTCACTATGCCGACCTCACTGTGTTGTGGAGAGGACAAAATGACCCCTTTGTATATAAGGAAGTACCTACCATGGAGGAGCCGTGGATGGTGAAAATGCACAGGGCATGCATCCACGGGGAGGAACATTCAGGAAGAGGGCACTGCTAGTGCAACAATTCCTAAAAAGGAGAGAGTTTGTCTTTATGAGGAGAAATAAAGAGATGGACCGATGTGGCTAGAGTTTAGAGAATGAGGGCAGGAGCGATACAAGGTGAGTCTGGAAAAAGAAGCAGGGAAAAGTTGTGAAGAAACTGGTAGAAATTTGGATTTTATTCTAAGTGCAAAGCTTCAAGAAGCTTTTGAGCAAGAAAGTGGAATTATCTCATTTAAGTTTTTAAAATATCACAATGGCTACTGTGGGGAGTAACCAGTCATGGGGTCACCACGGAATCAGGGAGATGAGTCAAGAAGTGTCCCAGTCATCAAGAGGCTAACTCACAGGGGTTTCTCATAGGAAGGCCATCACGGAGGTAAAAACAGCAGACACAGGGATATGTTATTGAGAAAGAGGCAACAATCCAATAGAAATGCTCCTACTGGTATTTAATGCTTCTCATAATTTGGCTACAGCCACCTATTCTAAACTTAACTTATACTTCACCCCCATACACTCCTTTGTGCCACTCAAGCTAGAATACAATCATGGCCCTTTGTGGGTTCCTGTGCTCATGCCTTGTCCTTGTCTCCTCATTAAAATGTCTTCTCTGTATAAGTCATCTTCTTTCTGATTGTTAACATGTCCCAAGAATATGTGCATATTTATTTCACGAATTATATACATGTATATTGTTAATTAATATGATAAATATTAGTAAAGCCTAATTTTTTAAAAATATAAAAACTGAATACAAGTGAAAGTTCTAATAAATTTTATCCTCCACTCCAGGAGGTGTCTTGTGAGCCTACATCCCTGGCTCATCCCCCACCACTTTGATATAAGCACATCTTGCTTGGTGAGCATATCTCCAGACTATCAATTTCTACAGGCACTTTAACTCAAGATGCGTTTCCTATGAAATTTTTCTTAACCACTTCCTTTTCTTTTCTTTTTTTTGCTCTGAAGTTCTACAAATACTTGAATTCTTCCACCTTAATTAAATTTAGCATTTATCATGCACCATTTTTAGTGCTTCATTCTATCTTGTTTTATGTTCCTTTACCTGGACAATAGACCCCTTGAGGGCACTGACTAATGTCTTATACTTGTTTTTAGTCACATTAATATTTGTTGACTGGAGGGAGATTCTAATAATAATAAAGAACTTCTTAACCATAGACATCAAAGGTCATTCATTCGTTCAACAAAAATTATCCATGGAATGTCTAAAATAGACCGAGTGTTCAAGTTGCTGGATCTCAAGAAACAACAGGACCAGCAAGGCTTCTTCTTTTACAGAGCTGACATTTATGAGGGAAGGTGACTGAAATAAATAACAGTCCAAGATAATTTGAAAGGATGAGTGATTAGTTCTATGGAGAAAACCAGGTAGTAGGGATGTTGGTTGGGATTAATGCGATGAATGAAGGTCTCTGAAGAGGTATACCATGGTGTCTCTCTATCCTATATGCTGAGGAGATTCAGAAGAGCTAAGCTTAACTGAGGTGAGTTATAGATGCTTGCCATTGCAGGTATATGGTTTGCCTTTCACCATCTGTTTAGCTATATTCCTACCTCTATGGTTATTCAGATTATTCAGAATTCCTTTGCCATAGTTACCAATTCTAATTTTGGAAGGCTAGCCAAGTAACTTATAAGTAAGTATAATAAGGAAGGCTAATGCTAGCTGCTATAACAAGCAAATCCCCAAATCTTAGTGGCTAAACATAACAGAAAATTAATCTTATTAATGCAACAGTTCAGTGTGAGTCTTCCTTGTTAGTTCATGATCTTTTGAGATCTAGATTCCTTACATCTTCTGGCTCCATCCTCCCTTAGTCCCTCAGAGTCCTCCACATTCAGCCAGAGGATGGGGGAGGGGAAGGGAAGGATGAGAGGATCTTGTGAACCTGCAATGAAAGTGGTGATGTGCACATTCTAGTACAAGGCTATGTCTCATTGCAGAGGTGCCTGGGAAGTGTAATCTCAGGGTAGTTGTAGAAGAAGAGAAAATGAATGTTGTGAAAGTCTGCCCAGCTTCTGTCACAGTTAGCTTCTCCAGAGTTCCTTTTTCTAAGATCTGAAAAATATCCAGATTTACTGACCACCATAAAACCAGAAAAAAGTGCATGTGATAAAACAAGGCTTTGATTGAGTGAATTTATCTCCAATGATTATTTTCACTCATTTATTTTAACACTATGGTTAATATCATGCATCGTACTTATCCCCACACCCTGACCCATTTTCACAAATCTAAACAATAAATCAGATTCATTCCTGAATTACAAATGTAATACATCTCTACAGAACCTCTTGTTATGCACAGAAATTCACAGCACATAGTTTCTAGTTCATCAGTCTCAATGCCTCAAAATGATCCAAAGCAACACTTTTTCTTCAGATAAGGAAATGGTTGGCTACGCTAGCTGCTAGAATGACTAACAACAAAGCTTGTACATTTATTCATTCATCAGCTCTTTGCCTTACAGTGCTATAATAATCTTTGTTGTTCTCTTGTTATATGCAATTAAAAAAATCAGTCTTAATTATTTTGACTTATTAGGCATATAAATATTTATCACTTTTTAAAATTTGTGCAGGAGGAGATGGGGCAAGAGGCTAGTAACCTGGGAACCCATAGTGCCTTAACTCTCTTTTTGGCTTGTCGTCACCATGGTTCTTGAGTATGAGTCACTTGTTTATGCTTCTTTGAGACTCTGAAAATGCATGATGTTGCGTAATTATCCCTAGACTGAGGGAGAGAAGCGATTATTATATCAGGGTTAAAATAAGCAACTGAGAAAAGCTGGCAAAAATATACACAAACTTGTCCAGTTCTTATGTATTCAGCTCAGGCAAGTGTTGCTGCAGAGCCTGAAAGGGCAACATCATGGAACATACTCGGGGCGGCACTGAGCCAGAGGTGCATCCAACTGAGGTAACCAAAGTTGTGGCGGGAAGCAAGATTGTAGCCAGAGAAGTAAAACTAAGCAAGAGATTCAGAGAAGAGGAGGCATGATCAATACCATGTAGAAGGTGCAAGACAGGGATAAAATTTCTTATAAGAAAAGGTTGAGGAGAGCGGCTGAGAACTCTCCCTCTGCTTCTCACTTTGTTTCCTCCCCAACCATCTCTGCACTCTTGTTTGAGCTCCCATAAAACGATGCCTTCTTTTTAAAGCTCCCCTCTCTGCACAGCACAACAGAAGTGCAATGGACATGATAGATACAGTTACCCTTTTTATCGCTTTGTGGCAAGTTCAAGAGATGACTGTTTTTTATGATTTACTTACATACACTTAATGTAATAGTATATTTGTTTATAGTCACTCTACCCAATTTAAACAATTATTTATTATGGAACCTCTATTTTGTATCTTCCATGTGTCAGAGAACGCACCTAAAAGTGAAGTAATACGGAGATCTTGATATAAAGGACTTATAATTTAGTGAATATAGACAGTCATGTATATAACAATTCAAACACAATTTAACAACTCCAAGATGTCTGACTAAAAATTAATTTGTCTTTTCGCCTTTATGATCCTACTGAAGTGATAGGAAAAAACACATATAAAAATAAGGGTAAATCAAAGTGAAACTAGAAACCCAAGCAGAGCAGAGCCTCAGTGTATCATTGGGCAATAAAAATACTCACAAACTTATTCGTGGCAGCTCTTGGAAAAAATACCGTCAGCTGATCAGAAAAACGCCATCAGGCATGTGGAAGAAACATAGCAGGTAAACTTGGATTGATAGAGGAGTGCCTGTGACCCATACAGGTGAAATGGAGTACTATTCAAGAGTGAATTTTTCCAGCTAAACAGGAAAAATCCCTAGATCAGGGATGCAAGACTTGCAAGTAGAAATAAGCCAAAGGATGGTTAGTGTGGTAATTATTAAAAGGCCTTTGGGACCGACTGCTGCAATCTTCACTCTCGCTAAGACAGCGTTTGCTCTAGTTTAGAGACACAGGAGCAATTCTTTAAACAAATGGGGCAATTGATTTCTGGGAAAATGCAGCATGGATATTGATTCTAGGGAATATAGTGGACTAAGGCAATGGGCAAGGGGATTCCAGGCTCAGAAGAGAAGCTCCCTCTTGCTCACATTCCCTCATTCACTGCAGTCCGAATTTCTATGATTAGCAGTTCCTTCAGTGCTGAGGGAGAAAATGGTTGCCTTTTTTCTTGGGGTATGGAAGATATGTCTAAGATATCCAATATCTGTCTAATAATAGTGAAAGAATTAAAGAACATAGCAAAGAAATAAGCAAACAAAATGAAGCATAACATTCTGATGTGAATAAAAACTTGACAGAGAAGGAGAAAAATTTAACCAGAGAAAGAAACATCTAGGAACATATTTGTGAAACCTCTGAGAAAAAGTAAAGAGAAAATTCTATACATTAAGGGGGAGGAAAATATGCTTACGAAAACAAGAATCAATAGCAGATTAATAGCAGAATGCTCAGTTGCCACATGGGATGCTAAAAAATAGTGCTACAATGTCCACAAAGTTCTGAAGGGAAATGTTTTGAACTGAGAATCTCATATTTACCAACTTACTATTCAAGTACTAAGGCAAAAAGAAAGCCTTCAAAGTTTGTCACTCATGTCTCTTCTCTCCCTCCCTCCCTCTCTTCCTTTCTTCCTACTTTCCTTCCTCCTTTTTTCTCTCTCTCCATCCCTTTTGTCAACCATCCATTCATCCATCCATCCATTCATCCATCCATCCATCCATCCATCCATCCATCCATCCATGCATCCCAAATAAAATATCGAAAACATGAGTGTTTTCTTTTGTGTGGAGGTAGTACAGGGCATTTTAAATTTTCTATTACTTTTTTTATTTTCTTATTAGAGAATAGAATATATATACTATTCTTTAATACTCCTCTTACTGTATCAGTCTTTTAAAGGGTGGGGAAACACACTGCTTCATCAGGCCAGTTCGTCCCTTCGATGGAATTCCTAGGGTGCTCTTTGTTATATGGTACTGTAGTTCGTAGCTTGTTCTGGATGCCGTCCTTGCACTACACTACAGACCGTATCAACTCCTTGTTAACATGTACTATTTGAAGATGATAAAGATCTTGTTGATGCTGATTTTTAGATTTATGACGGAGTTTGACGGAATGAATACAGTAGGGGTTTACAAAAAGAGGTGTTTTGACATTTTGAGAAATGAAAGTAAATGGGTAGTTCAGGCAGAACTATTCTATACCAGAAGAGTAATAAACATGAAATGAGTTGGAAGGGAAAGGAATTGGAGAAAAAGATTGTAAATGGCTTTGAGTCATTTAGATTTATTTTTCAAGGAGGGCATAAGATTAGTGGAAACAGAGAACAATGAAGTGGGGTCAATTGGCAAGAAGGGGGCAGCTCTATGCTACCCCTGCCTTCTACGTCAGGCCCCAGGCAAGCCTAGGCCAGACTACGCCTCAGCAGACTTTAAACACATCCATGGCCAAGGAAGCAATGAGGAAAATTAATGGGTTAGGGAAATGTCTGCATGTCAGCTCCAGCCAGAAACGTCCATGGAAAATGGCAAAATGTTAGCAGTTGTAAATAAATAAAAGGTAAATAATCCTGTTTTTCAAAGGAGGTGTGTTGGTTTTGTTTTTCATTTTTCCATTCAGATAAGTTTGTCAGTAAGTGATTTCCAGGGAAGGTATGCCATTAACCTAGGACAGTTTGTACCAGGACAGAATTCACCTCTGGGAATTTGAAAATCTACACCACAGTTTTAAGGAGATAGGAGAAGGTATACTGATATTGTTTTTGTGTTCTTCCAAGAAAAATAGGCCCAAACTTGCCCTCTCTGAAGTCTACCCAGCTCGGTTTAGTGGAGCTCAATCCTTCGGGTTGCTCAGGTCAAAAACTTAGCAGTCACCTGATTTCTCTTTTTCTTTTATACCTCATCTTCAACCGATGGACAAAGTCCACTGGATCTGCCTTTAAAATTAATCCTAAATCTGACCCACAGATACCACCTCAGCCACCACAGCCGGGGCCACCATTGCCTCTGGCCTGACCTATTGCCGTGACCTCCTCACTAGTCACTGTGTCCACTCCCATCCCTTAACACAGCAGCCAGAGAAATAGCAGTGCATCTCTTGCCTCTACTGAAAACCCTCTCACTTAGAGTAAAAGCAGGAGTGGCCCGCCACGGCGTGCAGGGTCCCATGTGCTCTGGGCCCGTGACTTCACTCAGGCCACAGGCCCCCTTGGGGATCCTTGAACGGGTCAGGCTAGCTCAGTTCCTTTTCATTAAGTGTTTCCTCTACCCGGAACACTCCTGCAGATAAATGCTTGGCTTGTTCTCCTTCTTCCTTTGAGTGATTGTTTAAGGACCATCTTCCAATCACCCTGTTTAAAATAGTGGCTCCACACCAGCCTTCTCTGTTCTTTTCTCTGCTTTATTATTCCTGACAGCTCTGATCACCTTCTAATATACTGTATAATTTGCTTTTTTAAAATTTATTTTTCTCCTTCCAACTAAAATACTATAAACTTGTTTTATTTTGGGGGGTCTTTTGTGTTCAGGACAATTCCTGGCAAGTAGTTAGGTGCTCAATAAATTCTTTTGGTATAAATGTTATTGTTTATAAAAAGCACATATTCCAATATGATCCAAATGATATTTTGCCAATCTAACAGTGTTGTTTCTTTGGTTTCATTTTGGTAGAAAAATGGGTGCATATAAGACAGGATGGGCGGGTTCGTCACTGTGCTCAGGGTGATAAGACATGACTTTTTCATTAAAGAAGTCATGGGGAAACATCGTTGAAAATTAAAAAATAAAGTTTTACTGGCTCGCTGTCTTTTAAAAAATATTCTAACTATGTATTTCATAAATGTGTGCTCCCTAAAGCAAGAAAGTTACCTGAAATGAACTTTACATAGTCTGGAAAAATTCATAAATGGCATGTACTATTCTTTGGTGTAGATACTTTTAATTGCATTTGATTTGCAAATAAGTGTCACAGCTTTGAATAAGTGTGAAAATGGATTGTAAGGGCCTATAGAGCCTGGCACAGGGAGAATGTCAAGGGATGTGAACTCTTAGTTCATAGTCAAAAGAAGTCTGGGTTTCACTCTTGGAGTTCTTCTGGACGGCCTTTTGGCCAGTCCAACAGTTAAGACTCCAAGAGGTTGAAAGGTCCTGGTGGAGGGAACCCCCTTGTCAATGGATGCGCACTTAGGGTCTGTCTTTGCGGTATTAGATGGAGCGAGCAAATAGAGAGCCAGACCTAGTCACTTGGTGAGAGTTAGGGAGGACCTTCTTCTGGAGAAAGCCATTGGGATTTTGCCTTTAGAAGAAGAGTTTCCAGAGTTGTTTGTAAAATGTTTAATTTCTAACTATTATTAAAAATACACAGATAGAAAGTGGCTAAATAGTAGTTCCTTCTCCATAAAGTCCATGATTTATCTTTACCACACCCCGTCAGTTGGGCTTCTATTGGTTTTTCAGGATTTGCGATAGTTGTCTCTTCTTTGAGGGAACATTTCCCATTTCCTGCAGACCTGGGTTAAGTGCTTTTCCTCTGGGTTTACACAGTGTCCTGTACCTCCCACACTGGAGCACTTGCATTGTCACTGCGAGTTTGTTAACCCTATTCCCCAAGAGCGGGCGTGGCTGGCTGTGAGGGCCGGGGCAGCGTTGGTCCTGCTTCTGGGCGGGTCCTTGGGACCTGGAGCCCTGCCTAGCAGAGCTGGTTGTTCGGAACTATCAATAAAACATGCTAATGAGTGAATGTCTTCCAAACCGAATTAGCTTATACAAATAATAAATAGAAATGGAGAAAGAGAATTGCAAAATCTTAAGCAACCAACTACTTAAAATTCTAAAAGTCATATTAAAAAAAATTACCTTTTCTGTCAATAGGACTAGATCCCCTTAGCGGTACTTACCCTTCCTTCTCCTTGCCCCCAACACTCAGAATCAATCTCAGAAGTAATTTATTTTAGAAAGCAAACCTTGACATGTACGCTGCTGGCTTTGCATTGTTAGATACAAAATGAAATTAAAGTTATTTGCTTTGATGTTCTTTGGTTATCACTACTGCCTATTACTGATAAGAGATACATATCAAACATTGTTGAGAGTTTGATTTCACCTACAGATATCCTTTTCTGAACACATTTAAGTTGTTCTCTTCTTTTCCCCTTTCAGCTTTATGCTTTTAGTTTCCGGTGGCTTAAATGAACTCTTACACAAAAGCAGAAAAAAAGAGTAAGAAGTCAAAGAAAGTGTCCCTTGTGTGCGATTGATTCTTAGCAGTTTGTTATTAAATCTTTAAATAATTAAATACAAGAGAAAACATTACACAATATTAAAAAACCAACCATATGTTGAAAATGTAAATGGAGAAGCGGGGTGTGGAGATGGCCATAGAATTAAAACTGCTCTTCATTAACCTTGCTCCGCGGTGCCTGCGCCAATCATTTGTATGCGTGGCCTGCCTGCACAGTCCCCCGCTGGGTTGGGCTGAGCTTAAGGAGGAGGAAAACTCTGTCTGAAGCAGTTTGCCAGAAGGAAAGATCAGTGAGTAAGGAGACATAAGCAAAGACAGCACGAGTGTAGGAATGATGAGTGGGCCATCAAACGGTCCTTCAAACAAGTTGTTCTGTTTGCTTTTTTAGTGTCTGGAATGTTTCCAAGGTAGCAAGCTCACTTCCTTTGCAGAGCACAAGGCCTGCATTGCAAGGCGTCAAGTCAGGAGTGATAAGAATATAGAGTGCTGCCATAGCTGTCGCATGGGTGTGGGCTCGTTAAATTCTAGTCAGAAAACTGAACTGTATAATATAAGGAAGAGGAACGTGGGAGGAAGCCGAGGTCCTGGACATGAAAAGCCTACGGAACGGCATGCAGCACAACTGTGTTAGGGTGCGTTGAAGTCTTCACCCCTGGTGCCTCAGAATGTGACTTTATTTGGAAATAGGGTTGCAGATGTAATTCCTTAAGCTGAGATCACACTGGAATGGGGAAGGGGCCTCTGACCCAGTATAAGTGGTGTCCTTATCAAAATGGCAAATTAAGCCCTGGCTGGTGTAGCTCAGTGGGCTGAGCGTCGGCCTGTGAACCAAAGGGAAGCCGATTCAATTCCTTAGTCAGGGCATATGCCTGGGTTGCAGGCCAGGTGCCCAGTAGGGGGCGTGTGAGAAGCAACCACACATTGATGTTTCTCTTCCTCTCTTTCCTCTCCCTTCCCCTCTGTCTCCAAATAAAATAAATAAAATCTTTTTTAAAAAAAAGAAAAGAAAATTTTTTAAAAATGGGAAATTTGGATACAGATACACACAGGGAGACTGCCACATGAAGATGAGGGCAGAGATTGGGAGAATGCTTACATAAGCTGAGGAACACTGAAGGGAGGCAGAAAGCAACCAGAAATGAGGAGAGGGTAGGGAACAGATTCTTCTTCACAACCTTCAGAAGGAAGCAACCCTGCCGACACTTTTGGACTTGTAGCCTTCAGAACTGAGACCATGAACTTATGTTGGTTAAGCTACTCAGTTCGTGATACTCTGTTCTGGCAGCCCTCCCCAAATTATAAACTGAGAAGGAGCAAAGCGGCGAAGTTTGTGTCATTTTTCACCACTTGCACAATTTAGGTAGCGTACCGCCTCATGCTGCATTGCTGCCGATCAAGTAGCAAAGGACCCCGTATCGTACTGCTGCAGGCCAGTTAGAAACGTCCTCGTACTACACTGCTTTGTGTCAAGTAGCAGACACATCTTCCACTTCTTCTAGCACTCCGCCAACTGCCAGACACTGGGGGAATGTGGAGAATATAAAAACAGTTCTTGCCACGGAGCAGTTTGTAGTTGAAGCCAGATATCTGTGAACAGAATACTCTGGGTAGTCAGCCTAATGAGTGAGGCTGGCTTGCAGAACCTGTGGGAGGCCTTACAGGTGAAGCAACGGCAACAGCAGCAAATAATATTGAGAGCCATGTGTCAAATATAATGTCACAGGTCTGTATCATCGTCAATGACGGTACCGATACAAGGAGGGACCCAACAAACTAGAATTATCTTCTGGAGGGTGGGCCCCTTGTCGTACAGGCAACCCCCACTAGATGAGTGTTCCTGGAACCCATCTGTATCAGTGTGCCAGCTGGTGGCGGTGTGAGAAGCTGCATTCAGCGTCAGTGAATTTTTTTGAAGACTCTTTCAACACGTCTGCCCATTTCATGATGGGTGACTTACGAGTGTACCTGCCCACACTGCACTGAGTGTTGAGGATTTTTTGACCAAAAATGGCATGACCCCTGTGCGCCACCGTCCCTATTCACCCGATCTTGCCCTGAGCTACTTTCTTTTTCTCCAGGTGAAAAAAGTCCGCAACGGGAAACGTTTTGCTGATGTGGAAGAGGTGAAACAAAAAGTGGCAGTTCAAAAAGTGTTTTGAGGAGTGGAAAAAACATCTTGATAGGTGTATTGCAACAAATGGAGCATACTTTGAGGGCGACTGAAGTTTAAAAATATTAGAATAAACATACAATTTTTTAAATAAATAAATTCTGGTTTCTTGCCTCCCCCCTTGTAGCTATCTAGCATTATCCTTCAAAATTTACAGAAAAGGGAACTAGGTTTGGATTATGTAAGGAACTTGCCTGAGGTCATGCTACTAATAGGTAATGAAGCCCTCATTCGAACCCAGATTTATCAAAGTAAATTGGGTTAGGAAAAGTAAACTTTTGTATATTAATGCTGTGGCTACTATGGCTAATCAGCTCCAAACTGCACAATTACAGCAGCATTGGGATTTTGACCTTGGCTTCAATAAACTATTCAGAGATAATTTCATTACATGATACGCTGTTTGTTTGTTTGTTTTCATTTAAAAATAGTTACATATTTTTAAAACTGTGAGATTGGTAATTAGTTCTCAGCTAAATATTTTTATTTAATTTTTCCCATACCTCATCTGGATCCTGCTTCCCCAAATGATTGTGAGCTCCTGGGAGGTCAGAAATCATGTCATAAATATTAAGAATGCAATACATAATTTTTAAGAAAACAATACTGTTAACTTTGATCTCTTTAATTCCTTTCCTTCCCACCTCCTGCCACCCAAAGAAAGCCTACTTTAACTTGAAATCATTCCCTGCTCATTTTATCCTCCATATCTCACATCCAATATATCAGCAGTTCTGTAGACTTGTCTCAAAGGCTCACCCAGAACCGCTAGCTTCTCCATCACTTCCCTACTCCAGGTTACATAGCTTCTCGTTGCAGCGCTGGAAAATGCTTCTAACTGGTCTCTCTGCTTTTATCCCTGCCCACTTATGATTTAACCCCCACTCTGTGAATTCTGCTTAAAAAGAAAGATAATCTTGCCTCTTGTCTCATCAAAGCTCTCCAATACCTTTTTATCATACCCAGAACAATATTGAGTCCTTACCGTGACTGCTTCCTGACCCCCTGACATCAGACCAGTTCTCTGACCATTCTGATCTCACTCACTGCCACAACACCCTCCTTCCTGTTCCTTGGGGACACTGAACACACACTCTTCTTGGGGTCTTTGCTTTGTCTGTCCTTGCTGCGTGAAGTACTGCTTCTCCACGTATTCTCACAGCTTCGTCCCTCATTTCTTTCAGGGCTCTGCTCAAATGTCACGAAATCAGAGAAGCCATTCCCGTTCACCTTATATGTATGTAGTATTATACTCCTCCACCCCAATCAGACTCTACCTCCAATACTGCTTCATTTTTTTGCTTAGTACTTTTTGTTTGTCTCTCTCTGCTAGTGTTTAAGTTTCTCAAGGGCAAGAGCTTTGTATATATGCCCAATGCCTAGAACATTTGCTGGCACACTGGAACTCAAAACATATTTGTGGACTGATTGAATGAGTGAGAGAAGGAAGACAGAAAAGTTCAATAGTAACAGGACTGTTGCTTCATCTCTGTGAACATCACAGGGTAGCCACTGCCTTATGTACGTGTAGTATTTCAAAGCAGTTTCATTAACTCATAAAATCCTCAGAAGGTCTACTAGAGTTTGTAGGACACATGTTCACTTTGAAGAAAGGGGGTTTGACTTGGACTTGGTCATGTATTAAGAAGTGACTTAGGTCTAAAAACAAGGTCTGCTCTTTCCTTTAATCCAAGAATCTTTATACAAAGCCACACTACCCTTATAAGTCCTGACAAACCTGGTGAGCTCCTTTGCTGTTTTGATATATGATGTTATTGTGAAAGTTGAGGTATTGAGCGTGGGTTGGGAAAATAGCTCACTTTGAAGATTTGTCTGGGGACACCAGTTTCAAGTGGAGTGTCCATCAGGCTTGACTGAAGGGTTTTCATCCTTGGTGACCATGCCAGTCAAATGTACTTTGGACTACTCTTAAAGAGACAGATGTTTTCAGAAAGGTTTATGTGCCTTTGAATGTCTTTAAGTATGTCAACCCGGAGGGCATCATTTGAGTCACTTCAGATTTAGACTTTTCTTTGACTGAGACATGGGATCATTGTGGGGGGGATGGGGGGAAGAAAAAAAATTTCCTTGTTAGTTATTCCAAAGAGTACGATATATTAATAAAGTGGCACAGAGTGGTCACTTATGCATTCAAGCAATTTCTACAGAGCTAGCCGCCCCACCCCCGGCCCCCCACCCAAAGGCTCATTATATAGGAAAAGGATGTGGCAAGTGGAAGTAAAGCCTGGGAAAGGATTCTAATGTGTGTTTCATTTCTATTTTCCAACAGCATGGTTCCAGTACCCCAGCAGTGACAAAAGGGAGTTGTGAGCTAAGTAAGAGGAGGCTGGACAGACAGGAGGGAGTAGGAAGAGCAGAAGCAGATGTACCTCAGGCCCCACGGGGAGCCCAAGTCATGTTTTCTCCCGGGACTTGTGGGTTTGCTGTGTGCATTGACATCAAAGGGTCCTCTTGCCTCTTTCCTTGCCACTCTTGATCAGTGAATAAACAGGAAGCGAGTACACTCAGAAGTACGTAGGGGCTAGGGAGGGTACGTGGGTATAGAAGCTGTACAGGGTGGGGCAAAGGTAGGTTTGCAGCTGGAGTAGGTGCAACACCGAGCTTACTCTTGTATCGTTATTTATTAATTATTGAGTTATTTTCCATACGAGCAGCTGTAAACCTACTTTTATCCACCCCCCCGCCCCTCCCATATATCCTTCCCTCAAGGATCTTATAGTTGCCAGTATAAAAGGATATTTTTTAAAAGAATGGAGGAGAGAGGTTGGTAATATAGAGGGTCTGGCAGCAGTAACGTCTGCGTGAGTGGGGTTGGTAGGGGAATAATATGGGTGTGATAATTTATACTTTTAATCTGAAATTTTCACCTAAAATGTCACATGGTGTGTTTGAGTGTGATATTGTTATGTTACAGAATTACATACTCATGATTTTGTAAAAAAAGTTTGTAATAAAAAAAAGGGGCGTGATTTGTGCCGGACCTTGTATGTTGAGTTCTGTTGCTCTGGACTTCTTCTGAAGCCCTATCACTTGGATCCCCCCATGAAAGAGAAACATAGAGTTATAAGGTGTCCTTGCAGCATCTCATCCAGCCTCTGTGCATTCCATCAGTAAGAAGCTAGGACTCATTCAACAGTCACCTGTCGGCAGGCGTCGAGTGTCCAGTATTTGCCCCGCATAATGACGGCCAGAGAAGCGCAGTGTAAGCAGAGTCTTTCTTTGAGCAGAAAGGTTTCCCAGGTTTTCCCTTCTGTTGATTCCCTGCCTTTCACGGGGAACTCTACCTTTTAGCCTTTTAGTCAACCCAGGAGACCAATCACTGGATACCCACGGAACAACATATCATGGTCCTCAAGGGTAGGACCACTTGACAACTAGCATGGGGGCTGGAAAACAGACCTGTCCAGCGGCCTGCATATAGCAGAGAAATTTATTACTATTTCCTATTTTCTCCACAGGAAAAAAAAAGAGCTATAGCCTGTATTTTGACATTTTAAGAAGACTTACAGGAGTTATACCACATCAAATGAGCTGACGTTGTGACATGCTGACACTAATGTTCAACAAAGCACATTTATTGTAGAATTTAGAGGCTGGTCACATACCTCCAAGGCTTTTTTATTACTATTATTTCTTCTTGAACCTGCCTAGCTTGAGATTTTCAAGAAAGGAAACTCTTCAGCTTTATTCTTGAGAATTAAGCTGACTTGGGCACCTTCTGCATATTCTCTTATCTCAGTTCAGCAACGTGGCTGATAAATCATACATGGGTTTGTAATTATTTCAGTACCTTCCTCTGAAGGGTAATTCAAAGCATTCTACCTTCAGAGTCTAATATTAAGGACATTTTGATAAAACACATTTATCCTTAGCAATTGAACAATATTTTGGCTGTTATGCTCTGCTTTGATCTCTATAAAGCTTTTTTTTTTTCTGGTTGCAGAGAACAATCCTTGGTAGTTGAAGTGCCTAATGTCAATCAATATTGAGCATCTACTTTGTGCTCATCCCTGCGGAGGAATTTAATTCAGTCCAATAACAATTTGATGAGCACCATCAATGTGTATAATCCTATGGCAGATGCTGCAGGGCACAAAAGATGACTTTACAGTTTAAGGGAGGACATAGGATATGCACACAAATAACTTATGCAAGGTCAGTGTCATAAGAAAAGTATAAACCAAGTGCTGTAAGGGTTCAAAGGCATAAATCTGCTAGACTATAAACTCTAAGAAGGCTCCATTTTATGAGGCACTGTATCACCAGATCCTCCCTCACCACCAGACAGTTGATTGCTTCTCAGTAAATACTTGTTGAGTAAATGAATGAATATTTCATTTGGAGTGAAGGTGGAGGATGAAAGCTAGGCAAGACTCTGATGGAGAATTTGGTTTCACTCTTAAAAGATAGGAAAGGTTTCAACAGCTGATGAAGGTAGGAGGAGGCGTTCCAGACTGTGGGCAAGGCATTTGTTAAATCAGAGGTCCGAAAACCTGTGAAATGCTTTAGGTAGAGTCTGACTAGAGTAAATGATATGTACATGGGAGCAATGGAAAGAAAAGTTAATGATTGTTGGGGACAATTGTGGTGTTCTTATGTATCAGGTTAGGGATTTTGAATTCAATTTGTAGGCATTGGAGAAGCATTAAAATATCTTGAGCGGAAACTTGTCACGATCGGGACCATGATTTAGGAAACTGATGTGGCAGTGATATGTAAAATGTGCCTCCCAAAGTCGGAGGTACTTTGGGATTAACTGGGAAGCTTTTCATTCATGCAGACTTCTGTGCCGTACCCAAGGCTGAATCTGGAAATCCATTATCTATACTTATACCAAATTCTCAAGGTAATAGCCAACCAGTAGTTCACAGAATTCTAGACTGCATGGTCTGAAGTCAGTTCTTCTGGGCCCCAGGCATGAAAGGAAAGATGTGAAGAGAGAGGTGGGACAAGTTTACAGACTCACATGGGTCAATCTGCAAGAAAAGGTCAAAAGAAAGAGTGAGCTCTGAGATGTGGTGAGTCTACAGAGCCCTGCAGCAGAAGGATGGGGGCCAACCTTGAGTAAAGAGCCAAGGAAATAGTTCTTAGGAGCATCTGCAGACAGGGCTCTAGCATCAGGAGTGTGTGTCCCAACGGGCAAGCAGAGGTGTGATGCCTGGCTGGCGGTCGCACAGGCTCACCATTCTTCTCGTCCTCAGCTGCCGGGCAAACCAGGAAAGGGTTTCCCAGCGCACACTGAATGCAGCATTCGTTATTTCCCCAAGTAGAAAGTTTCTTTTGTGTCTGGCGACCCGAGTGGAGATTGTGTGTGATAACTCATATGTACTCAGAGAGAGTATCAGGAAAAGGTGGGGGTTAGGGTCCTTAAATCCACTGTTATTTTTTTCTAACTCGAGAATCTTGAAATTATAACAACATAAAAAGACAGTCTCATTTCAAGGGCAATTCAAGCCTGCAGAATTAACAGCAGCACTGTTTTAAAGTCATAGCATAATTCTCTACATATAATAAAAGAAACTTGAAACACAAGTAAGAAAATAAACTGCAGGCTTCAAAGATTTATGAACTCTTTAAAGTGGTATATTTAAACAGTATGTTTAAAAGCCTATTGTAGGGAAAGGTATAAAAAATTGGGGGGAAATACACATGAAAAGTTTTATTTTATTTCATTTTATTTCCTTTAAAAGAACAAAGATTTATTTAAGCACCGATGGCCAAATAGTTGGTTTTGAAAAGAGAGACCCGGGTAATATAAAATAATGGCAAAAACAATGCACAGGGAACCAAAAGAACCAAAAGATGTTATAAATAACAACAACAATAATAACAACAATGCTACACTTAATTCAGTGATGTCTGTTACTGTGTGAGGTGCTTCACATGCATCATGTCATGTAATTCCCATAATGACCCTGTAAAGCTGGTATGATTACAGCCTTCATTTCGCAGGCGGGGAATTTGGGTTCAGAGATGATAGATAGCTTGCTTAGGCTCAAATGACTCCTAAGTGGTGAGTGGTAGCGCACCCTGCATCTAAATGCACTGCCCCTAACCAACACTTGCTGGCTTTAATCATTAGTCAGCTGTCATGCCTTGCTCTACATGAAGCACTTGTTTAAGCCTCATAAAAACCCTAGGAATCAGGTACTATTATTATTTTGTCCCATTGTATATTATTCCCATTTTATAAATGAGATCACTGAGACTCACGGAACTTGATTAACGCCCCCAGTCTCATGCAGTTAACAAGTAGAGAAGCTGCAATTAGAACCCATGCTCAAAGTCAGAGTTGGCCTCTCAGTATGGTGGCACAGACCCCTCCACCCGAAAGAGGCTCTCTAATCCTCTCATTCTTGTCCTATTCTTTTTTAAAAAAAAATTATTTATTTTATTTTTAGACAGAGAGGAAGGGAGAGAGAAAGGGAGGGAAACATCAATGTGTGGTTGCCTTTTGTGCGCCCCCTACCGGGGACCTGGCCTGCAACCCAGGTATGTGCCCTAACAAGGGAATCGAACTGATGACCATTTGGTTCGCAGGCCAACGCTCAATCCACTGAGCTACACCAGCCAGGACATTTTTTTGTTTTTTGGTCCTATTCAATATGTTTACTAATATTGTGTTAAAGTGTTGATACCATAAATCTGTAGGATTGCAACAATTGCATTGGATGACTGATTTAGGATTCAAATAAAATCTAAAAGGCAGAACAGACTGAATCTAACACAAGGATATGTAGGGGAGATAAATATCTGGTCTTACTCATGGCTCAAGAAGCACAGCTACCTTGATGAGATGATGCCAAGAAAGAGAAGGGGGTCTTTCTGTTGGTGATAAAAGGGGAATTTTAGGTGAAACATGGCTGCCAGGAACTTAAGAGTCACCCTTGGTGTTTATTACTTAACAGCTGTTAGAGAGATTTTTCCCTTGCAAACACCAGTTGAAAAATTCTGAGGAAGGTTTTTTATTGGCTAGCCTTGAGTCATGTGTTCATCTTTAAACCAATCACTGTGTTCAAGGAAATGGTTACTATGATGGACTCAAAAGGGATCACATTCCCAGAAACATAGATATTGGGCAGGGCCTATTACTTAAAGGCTGGGAGGATGAGTGGGCTTGCTGGGCACAGGCAATGGGTCTTCCAAAGGGCAAACATTACCCTTAACAGTGAGCCATTAGTGGTTAAGCAAAAGGCACGCATGTGCCCTGGAAGTGCTAGTATTTAACATTATTATGGAAGTTCTATCTACCCGGCTAAGGCAAACACTGTCAAAAAGAAATATGAAGTGTAAGAATTGAAAGAGCACTGAAATCATAATTTTTAAAAGACTAGCGAAGGATGACCTATCTTAAAAATATCAAATAGTGCCATGAGGGTACACTTTTTAAGACAGTGTGGTAGTGGTATAAGAACAGGTTCTAGAACAGGTTCTTCTATGTGATAAAAGTGATATTTCAAGTTGATAAAAAAAAAAGATGGATTATTCAGTAAATGGTTTGGGGCTAATTCAGTAAATGGTTTTTCCCCAAGCTGCGGTGGGGGACAAAAAACATGCTTATTTTGCATCTTACACAAAAATATTAAAAAACTATAATTTTTGCTGAGTAAAACATACATTTTTTTTAACTTTAGAGGTGAGGATAGATTTAAAAGGAATATCTCAAACCCAAAAACCATAAAAGAAGAAAGATTGAAACTCAAAACTCCTTTATAAGGAAAGATACTATAAGCAAAACACCAAGAAGAGAATGGCATAAAATGTATATAACTTCTCCTCCAAATAATATTAACAGATTACAAATCAATCTGAAAATACACAAATGACTAAATTTTCTAAATCAGCAAAGAGAACAGGTAATTCACAGATATAAATGCTAATCATAATTTAAAAATTAATGTAACTTTGTAATGTTAAGTGTGAAGGTGACACAGCCATTCCAAGGGTCTGGGACCCGAGGGCCTGTGACCTACAGTGGGTTTCTGGCTTCACACAGGAAAGAATTTAAATTCAAGCCAGTATGTAAGTTAAAGTGAAAGTGAGTTTATTAGCGAAGCAGTGAGACAGAGAGTGGGCTACTCCACAGACAAAGCAGCCCCACTTTTAGTGGGATTTGCTTCGTTATTGAGGTTCATTTAATTATGGGGTAGGGTATTCAATAAGGGGAAGGAATATTCAGGATCTTCCTGGGAAAATGGTGATTTCTCAGCGAAGTTTCAGCAGCCATTTTGGGTCCTAATATGGGTTTTCCATTTCTGATCATTTTGACCTGGGATGGGTCATTTAGCATGCTATTAATGTATTATGAGCATATAATAAGGGGTACCTTTAGGTGAAATTAGTTGCCATGTTGTGTTGAGCTGGTCTCTGATGGTTTTAAGCCATAAATCCCATGGGGAGATCATCTTACAATCCTCTTGACAGCTCCTGTAGCTTTTATCATTTGAGTTGTTTTGCCACATACCCTGTCTCAAAAGGAGCTCTCATGCTATTAGGAGAAGTGACCTTTGATACAGTTCTTTGGAGCATAATTTAGTGATATCTCTCAACATTTAAAATGTGTTTTAATCTAGCAATTTCCTTTTAGGAGTCCAAACTTGTATGGGTAAGAGTAAAAAGAAGGTCTTTGGGGAAAAAGAGTTCTTTGGAGCATCCTTTGTTAGAGTGAACATTTAGTGATAATGTAAATATTCATTAATGGGAAACAGATAAAAACAGCTATGGTGCTTCCATATTACATACTACTGGGAAAATTTTAGAAGGAATGAAGTAAGTCTTATGGTCTGGCATAAAAAGTTATTGACGATACATTGTTCAGTGATAAAACAATTTGCAGAAACAGGAATAGAAAATCTATTTATGTACGTCCCCATACATTTGTACACACATATTATAAAGTCTTGTTAGATACACAGGAAGCTTTATTAGTATTGCCTGCTAGGTAATGAAAGTGGGTTTTGATTTCATTTTTTCAAAATGTGCATATAAGTAGTTACTCTTTTAAATTAAAGGCAATAATTTTTCTTATGAGTTTTACAAATAAAATTACTTTCAAGTTTTATTTGGCTGCTTTCTTTGATGTTTATAACAATATATCCTTTTAAATTAATTGGGAGCTTTACATGTAATATAGCATTTTTGACATGTATTAAAAAATAGTGATATCCAGATATGTGCCCTGAGAAAATAAAAGAAAGGAAAGGTTTGAGGCACTTTATCAGAATGTAGAATTTTTAAGGCTCAGTAAAACTGGTGGAAATATTTAGCTCTGGGCAGAAAGGAATTCATAGAACCATTATATTCTAACCTGCTCTATCCACGAGAGACTATCATATAAATGTCTGACAGAGCTACGTCTATGAGAAGTTACACAACATCAGTATTCATTAAGATGGGTCATTCAGTACAAAGTGAGCTCATTTTACCAATATAAATTTGCAGGGATTGAATGAAGAGAAATCAAAGATTAAAAAAAAAATCCAAAGTGTGACCTTGAGCTATCTCCTGTGGGTATAGTCTTGTTTCATCAATGTCAAGGAAAGCAGAGATAACTTTTAAGTTATCTTGGAGCATTGGAGTATGCAAATTACCCTACAGTTCTCTCCTCCAATGAGAAATCAAACAAATACCCACCTGCTTAGTTCATCCAGAAGCGCGATCGCTCATTTCTAATGACAAGGGCACCCTAAGTGGGTTATAAAATTTTGATCTCAGAAAGTATACAAAAGAAAATGACAAGCAGAAGTCAACCACAACACAGGACAGAATTGTGCTAATTGACTTGGACAGAATTTCTTGTTACTTACAGATGCTAAGGTGTCATAGATGAACCCAAAGGGAGAATAGTGGGCAGAATGTGAATGAAGTGTATTCATTTGAACTTATCCTTGCACCACCTAAGTAAGAACTTTGGTCTTCCTGGATGCTGGGGCTCACAGGTTAATGGTAAAGTTTCCTTAAATGGCAAGAAATGCAGGTAAGGAAAATCAAAACAGGTATCAGATACTGCTGGCATTTTTCTAAGATTCTTCTCATTTCACATGAACCTGTATCAGTGCTCCATTTAGATCTCTCAACTCTCTCCTTTTTACTATTCTTTTCTTTTTCCTTTCCTCTCTCCCTCTCTATCTTTCTCCTCCTTCTTTCTCTCCCTTAATCCCTCCCTTTTTCTGTCTCTCTTTTTCTCTCTCTTTTATCTTTTTTTTTTTTTTAAATATACACGTTCATTTCCAGTAGCCATCATCTGTGTCTTTTTGTGTGGCTTGCCCTCAGGCTACCACAGGATGCTTTGTCTGCATGCTCAGAAAGACAAAAGCGCCTGGAAGTTTCCATGCACCTTGAGGTGGCCATAATTCATTGGGTGCTCAAGTATAAAAGCCTACTTCCCTTGTTTTTGTCAGGACAACTCAGAGGCATAGCTCACACTCCACAACTCTACAGAACAAACTGGAAGTAACCCCAAGGCCCTTTGAGGCTGCACCTTTCCTTTCTGTCTTCCCCCTCATTGTCCACTCCCTACCATTTTGTTCTAGGTTTTCCTGGGCCACTTCCTTGATAAATCACCTGAGCACAAAATTTTATCCTGGGGAATGATTCTTAAACACAATTGCTGTGTCAAAAAGTTAAATTGGCAAATATTTAATGATGTGTTACTTTAAAAATCTCTTTAAAACACTTCATTTAAATATATTTTTCAATCATTAAAAATTCCTTTTTTTGGAATTTTTATCATATATTCAGATAATATATCCAAATTTTTAGTTGAAAAGCATGTAGTCATCATACCTAAAGGTAAATCTTAAAGAATTCTTGTGATAGATAATAATATTTTGAATCTAGTCAGGATGAACCTTAATAAAGGTGATGCTCTTCCCACCCCGCCCTCATATTAAATTAGTAGAAATCCAATTCTCCAAATTGTATTTTCCCCTATTCGCTTAGCTTTTACACATACAAAGTAGGATTTTATTAGCGATTTTCTCACAAACTCAACTTATTTTATTGAGGTTACTAACCATTAACCCCAATCTCTTTTACTTTATTCATTTTTGGTACTGCCCAGTAGTGATCGAAGTAAAAAAATATGAACACAAAGTAAGATCTCTACAGGTACACAAAAGGTTTAGGAATATTTAGTATACTTCATTTCAAAAAAAGAGAAAGTAAACAAACTTTCCACCTAAAAGTGGTGAAACAAAGACTTTCCAGGTAACTCTAGATATGGACATTCTGAGAAACCTGGTTAACCAGGATGTCTTTCCACATAGTACTGTATGCATCTTTCACCAAAACATTAGTGTCTAGTTCAGACATCTGTTGTATTTCTCCTCTATGTTTTTCCACAGGACCAGATACTAAAATTCTGTGTCAACCAACATTAGATTTCTCAATTTATTCTTTCTATGCCCTATACAGGCATTCTATCCAAACAGGGTGTCTTATTTAGCAGGACATTTAATTATTCTGGTATTTGTAAGATTAACTTCTAGTTCTCTCATAAGGCCCTTTCCGGACAGTCACTTAGGTGACTACGTTTCTATTCAAGCATAAACAAAGAGAGTCTTGGTGCTCCTAAGAAAGCATCCACTGGGCAGTAATGCATCCGGGCCAGGAGATGAAATGCCAGTGAAAATGTGTCCACTTTTGAAAACCTCTATGCCTTTTTATGACTTAGTCTCTCATACTTGGAAGGACCTGCTCTTCTTCACCTAGCAAACTGTTATGTACCCTGTAAGACCCAGTCCCAGTGTCTTTTCCTCTGTGATGCTTTCTTTGATTCCCCTTGACAGAATTAGATTTTCTGACCTCTGGTTCTCTTGTTATATATAATGTCCTTATTATAAAGCAATTACTATATATGTAATTAAAATTTTTTTCCTTTTTATTGAATTTATTGGAGTGACACTGGTTAAGAAAATTATACAGGTTTCAGGTGCATAATTCTAAAACACATCATCTGTACACTGTGTTGTGTGTTCAGCACCCCAAGTCAATCAATAACAATAATTATTAATGGTCTAATCTACCACATAAAACAAATGAAGTTGTCAGATTGCATTAATAAACAAATTCCAGCGGCATATAGTTTTCAAAAGACACAGCTGAGGCATGAGCACACAGAAGGTTGAAAATAAAGGAATGGAGAAAAGGTATGGGAGGGTACTAACCAAAGAAAGCTGATACAGTGTGCGTGCATCAGAATTTAGTCAAAAAGCACTGCCAGAGATCGAGATTATTTCATAATGATAAAATATCAAATTCACCAAGAATGATATGGATTATTCTTTCATACACTGCTGGTGGAAGTAGAAATCAAAATAACCACATTGAGTTTGTTTAAAAAATCAAATATATTTGGCATTGTCTTAAAAGTCTAATAATCCTATATCCCGTGGCTCAGTAATTCTGCTTCACATATATATGCAAGAGAAACTTTTAATACTTGTGTCCCAGGAGATTTGCATAAGAATATTCTTCAAACACTCATTAGAAAAACAAAAAAAAACTGGAAACAGTCCAAATGCCTAATGACCAGAAAAGACCAAATAAACTGTGGTATGTTAACAAAATGGATGATTGTAGAGCTCTGAAAATGACCAATAGCTGTGTTCAACATGGCTGACACTTAGCATAATACTGGGGAGAAAAAAGCAAGTATCGGAAAATATAGTAATATTATGCTTATAATTTTTTAAGAAGCAAGACTATCACTCATTCACATATACCTATGTAAATCTTAAAATTAAAATAAAAGGCAAAAAATTCTTAGGATTCTGTTTGTTCAGGCGGGGGAAACACATTGGTCCTTGTAAATAGGACCGGTGGGTTACACCACCCCAAGTGGCGCCATTCCCACATAATCCAGTACTGCCGCAAAGTAGCCCTATAGACGTAGCTGCTGGCGATAATGAAGTTTTGAGAACTTGTGGTGGGTTCGTGGGTAATATTATTTTATATTATTAACACATTTAAAAATAAAGAAGGGCATGCATAGACCAAAACTGAACTTCTGTCATAATTCAGGGGTTATAATTAAGCCATGATAGTAACTAAGGTCCAGTTCAAAAACAAAAACAAACAGAGCACATGAGTTGTTTGTATCAAATAGCTGATTCCTTGAGGTAATCAAGCTTCATCTGGCTGAGCCTACCTGTCCCATATTAGGGCTCCTTCCAGTCTCCTCCTTACTCTGCTCTGTTACCCTGGTTTTCCTACAGCAACTCAAATAAGCTCAGCACACCCCTGTCTCAGGCCCTTTGCACATGCTGTTGTTCACTGCCTAGAGTATTATACTCTGCCTCTTGGCCTGCCCATGCTCATCCCTGGGGTCTCAGCTTCATTGTTCCCTCACAGGGAGATGTCCCTGACACCCACTGCTCTCTCAGAGTGTTCTGCTTTTCTCCTTCACTGTATGTCACACAATCTGAAATTACATGTCTACTTGTTTGCATGATTTTCTTTTCTCCTGGTTAGACTGTAAGTTCCTCAAGAGTGAGGACCACGTGTGTTTAACTTCACTGCAGCTCCGTTGCCCAGCACAGCATCTGACACAGGTTCAAATGAGCAGGGACAATGTCGAAGGAGAGAAGGGGATTTTGGAGAACTGCGATGGCCTTGATACAACTCAGCATAGGAGGTTTTCTTCACACAGGTGACAAGAGGGCCATTCCGAGGGAGGCCTTTCTGTGTACTGTCATGGAAAGCGGAGCACTTACTGGCGTCCTGATTTGAGATGGTGCACCATCTCACAGTTTCCCTGGGGGCAGCCCGACACAGCCCAGCCTGTATGAATGTGACTTCTTTAATTCCTTGATTGTCGGACTTCCATACAGCTTGATTTTCTGATGATTCTGGGTGATAGCTGTTTTGCAGTTTAGTTGTAATTTTTCCTGCGGTTGTGCGAGGAGGTGAACTGTGTTTTCTGTACCTGTGATCTAACATCCCTAGATTGTAACACAATGACTGACATATGGAATGTACTTAAGAAATGTTTATTAAAGGATAAATGGGTGAACGAATAGGTGAATAAATGTACAAATGAGAAGATAAACGAATTATTAATAGCCATGGAAAAAGGATAAAAACCAAGTACATGGGCAGAAAACACGTACTTTAAGGGATTAGATGTCTTTTAGGTGGGGCGATTAGAGGCAGTTCTGTGGAGAAGATAAGACTTAAATTGGGCCTCAAAGGATGAGTGAAATTTTGCTAGTCTAGTGATTAATGATGTTGTTTATAAAAGTGCTTTCAGAAGCATAGCGAGTGCCATAAACTACATATACTTCATTAATACTTGTTATGGTATATTGAGTGTACCGAACTATTTAAAAGTAGTAAAAGTAGTTCAACAAGTAGTACAACTACTTATTATACTCCAAAAAATATTTATAATGAAAAAAAGAAAACCTTAAAGCACAGAATAAATTAAAATTTAGGTAGATGATAAATCTATCAAAACATTTTTAATATTAACAAACATAATAATAAACATTTTCAGGTGGAATAAAAGGAGTTCTAAGTAGTTCTTGTTAATTTTATTTGTTGACAAGGCAAGTACTTGATTTTATAAATTTTGTCTGTAATAATATTTGCAATGTGGTCTGCTCGGGGAC
Source organism: Mormoops blainvillei (assembly GCA_004026545.1). Classification (NCBI taxonomy): domain Eukaryota; kingdom Metazoa; phylum Chordata; class Mammalia; order Chiroptera; family Mormoopidae; genus Mormoops; species Mormoops blainvillei. The sequence continues at coordinate 45,443 of PVJD01000846.1, forward strand.
TGAAATTAATTGTAAGCTCTTTGGTTTGAATCTAAAAAATGTGATTCCTGCCAATGCCACATGGTCCTCTTCCATCATCTCTTTAAGCTTCTTAATTTGCAAAATAACTAAATCTTCATTTCTAAAACTCAGAATTATGCTGTGGGTCCTGAAGAGGCAAGAAGGACACATCACTTGCACCAGTGCCTGTACTCTACTTGCTGTTTCTAAGCCCTTACTTAGAAAAATGACGGAGATAGACAGAGCCTGGTTCAGGTGGGAGCAATTGTCCAGTTCACAGTCACCTGGAATTTGGCTCCCAAATCCTAGAGCTGTCCGATTTAACTAACAGCCATTTTATTAACGTTTCCAGTAATGTTTATCTGTCTATATGATACAGTTGCTGTGTGTGTGGCTGGTTTTGGAACAAATTGACCTAACTAAGCGGAGTTGGTATGGTGTAAACAGCAGTCTCAGAGAGTTGCACCCTCTCTGGTGAAGCAGACAGCAAAACGCTGTCTGGCTTCAGCTGGGCATTTCATCTTCCGGTTTCTATGGTTGAAGCAAGTAGTCCTGAAGGACAACTCCCAACATAGTTAAACAATTCTAATCCTAAAAGAATTTGCAGTGATCGTTAGGATGAAACAGATTATATGCTCTTAAGTGGGCAGAATATACGTTGGTTAAACAAATCTAACATTTTTTAATTTCATGTTTGAAATGCCATTTTTAAAGGACACCTTGCGTTTTACTATATCATCTAAAATTTACTGGACATGTCGAGGGGAAAATGCGGAGCATTTGAAAAATTGGAACTTCACATATACCTTAGCATAGATGTGGGTCTGTTACTCAAAGCAAAGCAATCATCTGGCCCCTGTGAGGTAGAGAGAGACATTGAAAACATTGCTTTCAAACACTGCCAATCAACTACCCGATCATGTCTTTTTTAAAAAAGATACTTACTGTTGTTTATTAACTGTGTTCTGAAAGTTATTCCAAGTGCTTTACATAGATTATCTCATTTAATTCTCTCCATAACTTTATGAGGCAGATCCAAATGGAATCTTCATTTTACAGATGAATAAACTCAGGCTGAAGTCACCCTGTCCAAGGACACACAACTGGCAAACGGAGGTGATGGACTATGAGCCCAGGCAATTTGGTTCTAGAACTCGTGCTCACTTTTCCCTTGTATTTATTTATGCTTTAGGAATATTATCAAAAGGAATAACTCTAATGATGTAGTAAACTGGTAGATGTGTGGTCTAATGAAAAGTGTGGGTGGGTCAGTTCTTTTGGCATTTACACTGTTGGGACCCCTGGTATTAAAAGCTGTAATCCTAACTTTGTAGTCTTAGCAACTGATCCACATCAGCCATGCTCAAGAGGGCTGAACTTATCACAAAGAATAGTTTCCAGAGGGTGGTTATTTCTTTTTTGTCTCAAGAACCAACAGTGGTTAATAGTATGAGTATTAGCATGTATCAGTGTTAGGTTTGAATTAAGGGCCACCACTTTCTAGCTGCGTAACCTTGCACAATTTACTAAGCCTTGGCGTCTCTATCTATAAAATAGAAGATATTAGTCCTGTTTCATCAATGGGACTTAATGTCATGACTTAATTCATATAAAGTGCTTTTTATGGGGTTAGAATCATAGTCAATCTTCAATAAGTAGCAGTTATTAATGAAAGCCTTGGAAGCATGATCTTTTTTCTGTTATCCTGATATCTCAAAAATCATATGAATACTCAATAGGTAGTTTGATGAACACCAGAACTGATAAAAGAGAGTACTATTCTTATGGAATATTTTATACAAGCTTGGAAAAGTATTCTTCCATTACCATTTTTATAATATTAGGCACTGAAATGCTCATGTTTGCCAGAATCAGTTTTGTCTCCTTTAAATAGTACATGGATAAACATGAATACATTCCTAAGCTTGAACTCTACTTTAACAGCATTTCTGTTGGAACGAACTTCCTGTTTAAAGGAACCCTGTATTTTCTTAATTTGTAGATGCCATCTCTAGTACGATGGCACTATGGATTAAATAATAGTTTTGGGAGAGAAAATAAATAATTTATTAAGTATACACTATTAAAAAAAACTAACAAAAACTGACTTACATTGATTTATACTACTACATATTACTTTGTTCCTAAATCTTGTAAAATATGTCTTGACCTGCACATTCAAAATCTAAAATTTCTTCTAAATCATTTTTACTGTCAGCAGTTAGGCATAATCGCATGGTGACACAGTTTTTCTTTAAATTTATAAACTTGTTCATGATCATTATCTCTTTAGCACTTTGGGGATTTACAGTATGATGTCAGGCCACATTTAAAGCGTACGAGGTTTTATTCCTCATTTGCTATTTGGTTTAACTGATAGTTTGACATTTTTTACTTGAATTAACTAATCCTAACATTAAATAGCTTCTTTTGAAAGTCAGCCAAAAACTATTAAGCTAACAGGTATTTGATCTTTTAGGTTGCATGAATTTGTTACAAAAACTCTCCGAGATTTGGAAATCCCAGGATCCAGTCTAGGAAGTGACAAACGACAACACACAGGCCAAACTGACCCACCAGATGTTTTTTTAAATAAAGCTTTATTGGAACATAACCATGCCCATCTGTTTATATATTGTCGATAGCTGCTTTAGCACTACTACCTCAGAGCTGAGCAATTACCGGAGTCCATATAGCCTCCTAAACCAACTGGCCCTTTATGGAAAAACCTCCTCTTTCAAGCAAGTGCTTTTGTTTAACTTTAGCCTTTCAGTTTGTGGGGGTATGTGTGTGGTCTTAAGTGTTCCTGGGTAACATTCTTTGGCTCATAGTTTTCCTTAGCCTCCATATTCAAATCGCAGGGTCAGTTATTGAAGAGCGAATATTAGCTTTACTGTATTGACAACAGAAAAGAAACCTTTTTTCCTTTCAAAGTTTTTTAATGCTTATAATTATAATGTTAATTTTATGGTTTTCCCCCTTTTTCCTTTTTATTGAATTTATCGGGGTGACACTGGTTAACAAAACTATATAGGTTTCCAGTACACAATTTCACAAAACATCATCTAAGAAGTTTTGAGATTAGCAACTCAATCCACTAGGTTGAGCAACAGTCCCCGCCTTCCCGGTGATGGAGCTGGAAGTAACAGGTGGCACTGAGATGGGGCACTGAGATCTGTCTTCTCTGCAGATCTATTTGTTTGACATGAATCAACTATAAAAGGATTCTATTAAGAACTTTGGTTGGCCCAGGACTTGGATTATTAGTCTTGGTACTAAGTAATCTTTGCCAGTAAAAGAATAGAATAATCTTTGTTTAAAATCAAAAGGAGGCTTTCCATATTAACAAAAACAATTGATAAAAATCAGTTAAAAATCCTGCCTACAAATTTGTATTATAAAGTCTCCTAATGCAGAACCATTTGTTAAGAAAAGTGCAGATATTTATTTCTGAGTGAGTTATTGGGAAATCTAAAGCACTGTCAATAAGGAGTTAAACTCTGCTTTAAGTTAATAAAGCTGATGATTAAACTCAAAGCCTTGCTTTCATCTTGCATTGTAACATGAGCATTAGAAAACAAACATAACCATAAGTCATTAAAACTGTAGATGTTTATATTTTCAGAGGGAAATAAAATAGCTTTTAAATGTATGTATGTGTGTATATATGTATATATATCTACACACATTATATAAATAAAATGCTTACTGACTATGTGTGAAAAGACAAAGCACTTATTTAATAAATCTGAAATGCACAATGGGTGATATAAAACACATATAAAATTAAACCAAACCGGTGCATTAATCACTGCCACCAGGACAAATGGATTTAAGCAGCAAACATTTATTTAAATGACCTGCAGCAGGATGGTGGAGAATGGCAGAAGATAAAAAGCACTGGGAAAAGTTTATAGGTTTTTCACTTACCAAATACCTCAGGGGTCAGGGGAGAAACAATAGGAAATGAGCAGACTTATTTGGTCTTCTTTTTGACAAAGATAGAGAAAAGAGGTGAGGGGGGCGGCCATCTTCTTAATGACCTAATTGTAAATCCATTTGTTTTAGATGGCTAATCTGTTTTGATTGTGTCCGTATAGATGACTTGTATAATTGCTGGCCCTGGGGCTCTGGAGTGATCAGATGGCACATTATAAATTGGAAGGTAGCCAGGTATTGCCCAATAGAGAGTTGGTTAAAACCTTTGATGACATAAGTGTCTGATAAATGAAATATACCTTGTCAGTTAAAGCTTAGTTTGATAATTAGATTGGAGAGCAAGTTGTTTCATGTTCGAAATCCTACAAGCTCTGAGATACTCAGAGTTGAATCAAACTCAAGGACAAATTCTAGTAGGTTTGGGTAAAGTCTGGTTTCTTCACACTCAAAGAATTACCTTTTAAAGTGGATTAGCTAAGAGGCCAGTAGTCTGTCTGTTATTTGAGAATTATCTAAGAAATGTGGCTTTGATAAATTAAGTGTAAATGAGTCACAAATGCATCATAAATTGTAGGATTACTTTTCTCTTGAAAGATAAACAGATTTCAGAACTGAAGATGAAAAAAAATTGGCAATTATTGTCCCTGCCTTGGGGTTTCTAAAACAGTTTTATGAGAGTCTGAATCTACCTCTCAGTCCCTCTCTTCTCATGGGTCCCATATACCTGAGAAGGGTGGCGACCTCTAGAAGGGCTGCAACGTGACAGGGCCCTATTTAAATCAGCATAAAAGGGGAACAGCGAGATATCAGCTTTCACTTTCTTTAAAATAGCATTTAAACTTTCATAAATGAATCTCCTCCCCTCTTCTTAAGCTTTTTACATTGTCCCCGAGTAGGGGTGGTTAAGGGGAGAAACAACCCAGCAACGAATCACCCATTGTGTTGTTAGGGGTTTCACCCTCATGTAGTTATCTTCAACCCCCTGGCCGCCCCCCCGCACTCACTATTTAACATCACGGGACCCTCACGTGGTTGCTTCACCAGGTATGCCTATCGGTGTCCGGGTGAAGTCGCAAAGCGGCAGTATGTACATCTCAGGAAAGCACGGCTCTCCTCATTTGTCCCTTACTGATTCCTTACCTGGGAATGTTTGTCCTGTCAGGGCCTCAGAAAGGAGATAAATGAATTTGTAACAGGTTCCTGCTCTGCCAGGCTAGCGGGTCCTCAGCTTTGCGTGAATACCCTGAATGCCCTACCGAATGCCTCCCCACTGCTTGTGTAATTCCACTGTGGCACTTCGCTAATGTCTTAATCCCACTTCCATGACACCTTCATTCTCAATAGGTTAACTGGCTTCCTGTTTACCTAACATTCTATCTTCTCACTTTTTTTTTCCTCCCTTCACCTTCTTCCTTCCCCCTTCTTCTCACATAATTTGCCCTGCCATTGTTATCCTTCCTGTCTCCCTTTTTAGTGACACGTATTATCTACCAACAGGAGGTCCTTTATGAATATCACTTAGGTAGGAAGCTTTTGGAGAAAGAGAGCAAGTATATTTTCGTATTTCCCTATAAGGGTTTCCTTTACATTATCTGTGGTCTTTCACTGATCAGAGGAAGCCAAATGGGTACATATAGCTCTAATACTGGACCCTCATGGTCTCAGAAGATATCATCAACCCAACCAAGTCTAACCACCTCTTATCTTTGGTAAAGGGTCTCATAAGAAAAAAATATATACACATTACCATGGAAACACAGAAATTTGCTTCCCTGTCCAATAGCGGGTGAATAAGGATGAATAATGCCACATAAACAAGAATGGGATTTTCATTGGCAAGAAAATAAGTAATAAGAGGAGTGGTTCTAAGGTAAGACCTGTTTCAACAGATCTAGGATATCCAAGGGAGAATCCCAGAGACATAAAAGGCCTGGGAAGGAGCCTGAGGGGCTGTAGCTGCAACTGCAATGACTGACATTTGCAACTGGGTATAGTTATTCTACTCCTCATTAAGGCAAAACCCTGAGGGAAAACTCTAAAGTCATGTTTACATGGTGGTTTCATATTTGTGTGAACTTTATGAATCCTGATGTTTACTGCCTGTTGAGAATTCCCAAACAGGTGGGGACTTCCTAGAGAGAGAAAGCAAGGTTGGTAGTCAATGGTCCTTGACTCTTCTTCTGATTGCTTTTACCCCCCAAAATCAACAGGTCTTTTAAATTCTGCCTTTTTCAGACCTTCCTATCCAGCCTATGCAATATCACCCTGTTTGGTCCCTATGACTCAAATCCCTCCTCTCTGTTGAATGCACACCAAGACATGATTGGCTTTCTTTCATCAGTGGGCCACATCTGTTCATTATGTACCAGATATTGGAGTCCTCAGGTGGCCTGGTGTTATTACATATATTTTTTCCCCTTGGCTTTGACTTCCTTAGTATTCAGACAATCTGCTCTGAAAAAAATGATAAATTTTCTACCTTTGCACATCTTCATATAACGTGAGACGGTGAGATACCTGAAAGCAAGAAAGATGCTTTACCCATTTTTGAGCATTACCGTTGTATCTCTAATAGTAGTCCTTAACAAATGCATTGTAACTTTTGTTTATAATACACAGAAAACCTTTATTTGGGGAAGGAATTAGAGCTGTGGGACATAAATTATCCCACTCCTCCCTAACCTGCATAAAGTAGTGGAATAAAGCATTCTTCGCACCATATACTTTCATGAGGATAGAGACGACGGGCAAAGGAGAAGAAAAGAGACTTCCTCGCCAGTGAGGATCTTCTGTCTCCGGCCATCAGACCAAACGGGAGCCACGGCAATTGCACTGCTTGTCTGGATATTTGCCCTGTTATTTTTTCCCTCCCCTTACCCTGCTTCTCTCTAACCTACAGCTCTCACTATTATACTAGAGCCTGGAGCTTAAGTCTCATTGGCGTGATTATTATTTAATCAACTATCTTATCTGCTTGCTGTGATAGAAAATAGAAATATTTGGTGCCCCTTCATGCAAAAGGATTAAACGTTGCCATCCCATCAAGCTTGAGCAGGCATGTGACTTGTTTTGGCCAATGAAATACGAGCAGCGGTGATGTGAGTCCCTTCCAGGCAGGAGCTTTATGAGCCAGCATGTTTGTCCATTGCATTTTCTTTTCCCTGGTTTTCCAATCATGGAAACCTCTGCCGAGATGAAGCCTTCATCAGCCCCGGTCTCTTTTGTCAAGTATGATGCACATATGAACAAAAATAAACTTTATTGTTTTTAACCCCTGAGATTTTCGGGTTGCTTGTTACTACAGGTTAACTTAGCCTATTCTACCTGATGCAATTATGCAGCAAAAATTAGTAGTAATAAAAGCCAAAATATTTGTGTTGTAGTCTCCATGATAAGTATAAAATTACTTTTAATTAATATACTCAGAGCAATACATTTGAAATATAAAAACATATTCAATATGATATTTACTTCAAATAAGGTAAGATATTCATAGACTATATTCTTCAGGAGATTCCTATGAAAAAGACTCCTTCTGCTCTTCTTCCCTTTTTTGAGGTGAGATACTTATCAACAAAACTCTAAGAAAACTCCAAAGGTTCTTTCACTAGCTTTTATTGTCGAATGAGTCCGTATCATATGCTATTGCTAATTTCCCAGTGCAGTTCCTGATACATAATAGAAAATTAATAACTGTACAGTCAGTTAATCACTATAGCAACAATATAATACTTTACCAATGGAAGATGCTACATAAATATTTACCGAATTTAGCTGAACTGTACTGGAATGTAATACTAAAATATTTGGAAAACTTAAACATTTTGTACCTTGTAATCAATCCAACATATATCAGATTATTCTTTTCATCTCCATCAAAATTTATAATTGCATTATTTCATATTTACACATATTTGTATGATATTTATCAAAAATTAGCAATTCCATAGTTATTTAAACCTACCTTATTTCTAGGGGGTGTGACAAAGCTTTTCAAATGTTCCATAGTTTATGTCTTACCTGGGGGCTTTATATAACTGCATATTCCTGGGCTGGATGTTCAGAAGTTGTGGTGTTACAGGTCTTGGCTGAATCTGTGTTTTTAACTGGTACCCTCAGGTGACCCCGTGCAGGTCATCTGTGACTACTTTGAAAAATATCCTAGCAGAGCAACACTGCAAAAACTTCTGATGACCCAGGGGGTTTTGATCAAATGCAGAGACTGCAGCAGTAGTTCAAGGACCGGGCTTGAGAGTCTGGATTTTAACGAGCTTCCTGCTGATGCTGGTGCTGTTGTTGGTTCTCAGCCACACCTGGAGTAACAAAGAAATAAGGAAAAATATGTTTCACATATTCCTAAGTTTGTTGATAGATATTTGTACCTACTACATAATTATTTTGAGTTTTTAAATCAGTCTGTACATGATGTTAGTTAATTCCCTAACTAGATTTCATGCTACATGAGGCCAGGAAGCAGATTAATTATATACTTTCTCTCTCCCTGCAGAGCTGGCATTTCAGGGCTCAAATAAGTGTTGTTGATAGACTGATGAAACTACTAGAGAAGAGCTGTAGAGTGATGAAAAGTACATAATTACAGAATGAGTCTGGAACAATGTCAAAATGGATTTTCAGAGAAAATTAAAATTGACCATCTACATAAAAATTTTTGAAAATCATATCTTATTCAACTTGGATACTGTAATCAAACATGCCAATAAATCTGTTTCCCATCTTCAGGACTGAAGTGGATTATACAAAAACTCAAATTAAAGTTATAATTAGACTTCTGGCCAAGATGGAAGCATAGGTAGATATACTTTGCCTCCTAGCACAACTGAAAGAAGGACAACAACAAATTTAAAAACAAAAAAACAACCAGAACTGCCACAAAATTGAACTGTACAGAAGTCTGACAACCAAGGAGTTAAAAAGGAAACATTCATCAATTGGTAGGAGCGGTGGAGACGGGCAGAGACAGGCAGCTGGAAATGCTGCAAGGCAGCAGATGGGTGGTCCCACATTTATGTGCAGACAAGCTGCAGGGGACAACTGGGGAGTGAGACAGACCATGCAACCCAGGGTTCCAACATGGGAAAGGAAAGCCTCAAAACCCCTGGCTATAAAAATCTGTGGGGGTAACAGTGGTGGTGGGAGAAACTCCCATCCTCATAGGAGAGTTCGTTGGAGAGACCCACAGGGTCCTAGAACATACACAAACCCACCCACCTGGGAATCAACACCAGAAGGGCCTGAGTTGCTTGTGGGTATCAGGGGAAGTGACAGAAAGCAGGGCGAGAGCTGGGCCAGTGGCACAGTTCCCTCTCTGATCCCTCTCACGCATACAGTGCCACAACACACGGCATGAGTAGCCTCGACCTGGTGAATAACCAAGGTTACGCCTCTTACAATGTAACAGGAGTACTGGAGAAAAGAAATATGGCCCAAATGAAAGAACAGATCAAAATTCCAGAAAAAAATACAACTAAGTGATGAAGAGATAGCCAACCTATCAGATGAAGAGTTCAAAACACTGGTAATCTGAATGTTCACAGAATTGGTTGAGTATGGTCGCAAGCTAGAGAAAAAAGTGAAGGCTATGCAAAGTGAAATAAAGAAAAATATACAGGGAACCAACAGTGAAAGAAAGGAAACCGGACGCAAATCAACGATTTGGAACAGAAGGAAGAAATAAACATTCAACCAGAACAATGAAGAAACAAGAATGCACAGAAATGAGGAAAGGCTTAGGAACCTCCAGGACAACTTTAAATGTTCCAATATCTGAATCATAGGGGTTCAAGAAGGAGAAGAGGAAGAGCAAGGAATCGAAAACTTATTTGAAAAAATAATGAAGGAGAACTTCCCCATTCTGGCAAAGGAAATAGACTTCCACGAAGTCCAGGGAGCTCAGAGAGTCCCAAAGAAGTTGGACCCAAGGAAGCACACACCAAGGCACATCATCATTACATTACCCAAGATGAAATATAAAGAGAGAATCTTTAAAGCAGCAAGAGAAAAGGAGACAGTTACCTACAAAGGAGTTCCCATCAGACTATCAGTTGATTTCTCAAAAGAAACTTTACAGGCAAGAAGAGGCTGGAAAGAAGTATTCAAAGTCATGAAAGGCAAGGACCTACATCCAAGGTGACTCTATCCAGCAAAGCCATCATTTAGATTGGAAGGACTGATAAAGTGTTTCCTAGATAGGGTAAATTTAAAGGAGCTCTTCATCACCAAGTCCTTATTAAATGAAATGTTAAAGGGACTTATCTAAGAAAAAGAAGATCAAAATCAGAACAATAAAGTGACAACAAACTCACAACTATCAACAACTGAACCTAAAACCAAAAACAAACTAAGCAAACAACTCAAACAGGAACAGAATCACAGAAACAGAGATCACAGGGAGGGTTATTGCCAGGGTGGAGGAAGGAGAGAATGGGGAAAGGATACATGAAATAAGAAGCATAAATGGTAGGTACAAAATAGATGGGGGAGGTTAGGAACAGTATAGGAAATGGAGAAACCAAAGATCTTATATGTACAACTCATGGACATGAACTAAGGGGTTGGAATGCTGTTGGGGGGTGGGGTGCAGGGCAGAAAGGAATAAAGGGGAGTAAAAAAATGGGATAACTGTAATAGCATAATCAGTAAAATATATTTTTAAGAAGTTATAATTAAAAGTACAGTAAGACTTTTATATCACTTGAGGTTGGTATTTTTGTTATAATAGGACTGCATAAAAACTAAAAATCCATAATTATGTAAAAGTATAAGATAGGAGAAACTCAAATTGATAAGAGTCATGAAAGAATGACCTGAAACATCAGGGAAGGTTCCAGAAGCATGTGACTCTAACTGAAATCTGAAGCACTGGGAGTGAGCTAGAAACTAAGCCAAGGGGAAGGAGCAGGGGACTGGATGGGGAGGAGGGGACATAGGAGGAAATGATTTTCCTGCCAAAGGAGCAGCGTGTGCTAAGGCCCTGGGGGGATGGGGAGCTCAGTGGGTTTGGGAACTGGAACTGAATGGTAAGGATCACGTGCCTGCAGGTGTTAGGGGAGAGAAGTAAAGATGGTGTTGACGTTAATCGGGAGCCAGATTATAAAGTCTGTTTAAACCACATTAAGGTTTATCCTTCATCCCGAACACTGTGTTTTAAATGGGAATGGCATAATTGGGGTTTTATTTTAGGAGGGTCACTCTTGGAAGGCCTTTCTAGACCGGTGATAGCACTCCCCCTGCTGCCCTCGCATTCTTGTTGGCTATGGAAGGGTCTGTCTCCCCAGTTAGATTGTGACCTCCTGTAAAGGAGAGCTGTGTCTTCTTTTTTTTTTTAAAGACTTTATTTTATTATTTTTTTTTAGAGAGAGGAGAAGGGAGGGAGAAGAGAAGGTGAGAAACATCGATGTGAGAAACATTGATCGGCTGCTTCTAGTATGTGCCCTTACCAGGCATGCGCCCACAATATGCAACCTTTTGCTTTGCAGGACAACACACAACCAACTGAACCACACAGGTCAGGGCAGGGCTGTGTCTTTTTCAACTTGGTATCAACCTAGATATCTTACAGGTGTCTTACTGCATATAATCATATACTTTATGTCACTCTATAGCTCTTCTCTCTGGGGCATGACACATACAAGTAACAAATTGAACAAAGAAGTTTAACAAAGTAAAGGTTTTTGGTTTCTCTCATTACACATACTCAGCATGTGGGTACTGAATAAATTCCCACTGACTATAAAGTGGAGGATGGTACCAAATAAAATTTGGGATTAGAAAATAGTATAAAAGAATGTCATTTAATTTAAACCCTCATGTCTTGAGGTTGGGGGAATCACACTTCAAAGTTGCTGTAAATAACAGGAAGTAATCATGGCGAACGGGACTCAAAACACTGTCACGACCATGCTGCAAGTCCAGTTCAATTTCTCCTTTTGTCTGGCCTAGCAGGAAATTAACCAGACAATCCACTGAGATTTGTTACAATAATACTTCTTAGCATTTATATGGTTCTTTCTGGTTTCAATGACTTTACACACATTAATTACTTAATTACACAGGTCATTGTGAGGTGGAGGAACAAATATAGTTATCTCCTTTTCCCAGAGAAGGAAATTGAAAATGCAAAGAGGTAGCTAGCTGCAGATTGGTCTACCAGTCCACAGGAACCTGAAGATCAACTCCTAGAAAGCCAGTTCACAGTCCATTAGCCAAAATTATCTCAAGGCAAAAACTATTCCTAGAGTCCTGAAAGAGAAAGGGCTCTGCATTACCATAAGGGATAGCATGTATTGTAGCCAAAATTGTTCCCCTGTTTCTCCTTTCCCCTTCGAGCACAGAAACAATTTCATGGATCCTTGAGACAATATATTAACCTTGGAACTGGATTCCATGCATGAGTAACCTGTTCCCCAAGTATAAATAAACATTTTTTTTTTTGCAGGTGCCTTTATTTCTTGAGGATACTAGGGTACAATTTAGCAGGTCCTTGCTTCTGAGCACTAACTAAGTGGTACCCTTGTGGCTTGGAAACTTAGGCTTTATAGGATCTTGCCTCAGGGATCATTTCTCTAACCCAGAGGAACTCCTGGATATTAGAAATTAGAAGTTGTCCATTCTTGCCTATTCTCCCCTTTCAGACGATCTGTTGGCTGAGAATAACCTGTCGTGTGATGTGGTAGTGTTTATTTCACAGTGGGTTTTGGAAGAAAAGCTCACTTGTGGCTCAGCATACTGGAAAGCTTGGAGCGACTAGTTGGATAAATTATTATTATATATCACTTAACGTAGCTCCCAAGTGTCTGGAAAACAACCAGGAGTTAAAAAGGCAGTCCCGAATGATGACTTACAGCAAGCTGTGTTCATTACAGATACACAATAGGCGAGCTGGGATATTAGCTGCATATTCAGTGCTTTAAGCCCTGGAGCACAGTCTAACTAAGCACAGAGAATCCTGGGCATCATAGCAGCCTCTTCTTTTAGTGTCCTTGGGCACCGCTAACTCGATACCTAACAGTTTCTGTCCCTGGGGTGATTGGAAGTTATGAGGGAATCGCCAGAAATTTATTTGACCTCTTTAATTATTTTGAGTAGTGAATTATTAAAAGGTGTCCTTTGAGTATTTTCTTTTTTGTTGTTTTTCATGAGATTTCTCTCCCTTCGGGACATCTTCTCAGAATCTCCCCACCCCAACACCTTCAGAGCTCTGTTGCTTCCTTTCTTCAAGTCTCTCTCTCTCCTGCCTCTGATTTGCACTTCTGGTTTGGAGAAAGGAAAATGTTAGTAGCACAGCTAGGTTTCAAGGTGAGCCCAAGTTCCTGATGGAAATAGCATAGAAGACATTTTGGCAAAGGCTTGAATATGTTCCTGCCTCCTTTGAGGAAATGCAAATATTAAGAGCTACCATCAACTGAGTACCAAGCATTTTTAGGTTTTCACATATTATCTCATTTCGCAATTACATCAATCATTAAAAAAGGATTAGAAGGTCAAATATAGCATATTGCACTTTTTAAAATAAAGTTGTCTTCTATAAATTAAAAACCTGCAACTTTCTGTCTAGAACATAAAGAATTTTACTATTAGAAAGGCCCTTAAAATCATCCAGTCTAATCCCCCTCATTTCATGCATAGGGAAACTGAAGCCTCAAAAGGCCACATTGTTGTCGGAAAGCTAATCAAATTTTCGGACTCCCTATCCAGGTAGTGGAGTGGAGAGAACAACGAACATGAATTCAGGGCCTGAGTACAGTTCTCCCACTTGCTGGTGCTTAGGGAAACCGTTCGACCTTGCAAGGCTGCCTCTGTGAGGTCACCTGCAGCCCGGAAGACTTTATGTCATCTTTTTACTGGACTACACTGCCTCTTATAATTGCAATAATTATGTTTTAAAATTATGCTTTAAACTAGAAAAGCAACGGATTATTCACTTACCTGTTCAAATTTTTACTTTCTCCACCCCCACCAAGGCTCCCAAATTCTTATTAGAAATGAAAAGACTGCTTTAAAAAAAAAAACAAACTGCACAAAACATGTTATCCCAGAGGCTAAAACTGCAGGATCTTATAAAATAAAAACTACCTAGTCATGTGCCTTTGATGTGCAGCTCATGCAAAATAAAAAGTTTTAGAGTATGGGAAACTTCTGATTTTTGGCTTTAAGAATAAATACCAAGAATTCTTGCTGAAACAGGAAACTCTGGTTCTGAAGTATACAGAGACTGAAACTGTATTCCCAAGCAGTACAATCAGGTCTTTCTGAGAAACTCCCAGGGCTGTTTTGGAAAGAGGGGGATCAGCAGGAAAAGCCCGGGCACGAACGAACAAGGCCGACTGGTTGCTGTCCCGGGCTGACCGCAGTTCCCTCCACGTTGCTCTGCGGTGGCTGTGTGGCTTCTCACTCCAGCGCTTAGTAGGATGTGAGTGGGTCTCAGAGAGCAGCAAAGCCCAAGTTTCAACAAAGCACTTGCTGCTGTAGACAACCCCATCTACAGAATTTTAGTAAATACACGGGTTGTTTGTTTTTGTTGCCTCTTACAACTATATGCATTGATAATGTACATTCCATCATCTATTTTGTTACTAGTAATTGTCAAAATTCAGAATATATTCTTGACAACACATTAAATTAGTGATTTACACTCAGCTACCACTCTGAATAGACCACATGACTAGTGGTTAAACTTTCCTGGCATAAAGATTTTAGTGTTTTGTTTTTTTCAAAAGGTATCTTTGGTATCAGGGAGACATGAGATAAATATTATCGCATCAGAAAAGATGGTTCATTGGTGAGCATATACATGTTTATTATATTGGAAATTTGTGTTCTTTGATAATTTTCGCTATGAAGTATTTTGGGCAGTTTTAAATGGTGGCACTAAAAATAAAGCAGTGGGCACTAAACAGATGGATTGAATTAAGCCCAGGTTTAATGCCAAGTACATTCATGTCTGAATGGTGAAAAGAGGCATTCATTTAAAAGTCTCGTTATTACCTTCAAAAAAATCCAGTGAGGTTTTTCCTTCTTCTTTTCCCTTCTTGACAACAAAAGCCATTTTTTAATAAATGTGATATATGTATTCTAAAAGATTCAGAGAAATGTAAAATAAAATTGCTTTATCTAAATAACACATAAGGAGTTGGAAAAAATTTAAATGGAGAATAAGTTTACTTTAGTAATAATAAGCAATTTCTATTAAGTTTGGAATCTAATAAAATATTATGAAAACTAGTTTTGAGGCAAGCATGATGTTTTTAGAGGTGAATTAATTTAATCTTAATGAACTATGATTTCTACTTTTAAGAGAAACTATATTGAAGGCACAATAAAGCATCTAAGCATCAAATGGCTATTGTAATATAAAAGGTTGAGTTAATTGTAAATGAATCAGAAACATATGTTTTAATTCTCCCTTAAAATATATACACAGCTTTGTAAACTCAAATAAAATGTTCTTCATAAATATAATTGATATCAAACCGAACCTCACATATTTGAAAAGTAGTTCAAGCTATTCGACAAACTTAGAATTGAACCGGACAAGCCGAAAATTAAATGTATATTACCAAGAAAAAGCGGCAATGGCAAAGCTATTTGCAGGGGGAGAATCAATGTGGTCTGCACATTGCTTTTGAGTCAGAAGATTTTGGTTCTGGTATTCCTTGTTTAAGCAGGTCACAGTCTCCCTGGCCTCACAAAAGCTCATCTGTACGTGTGTTGGAGGAGATCTCTGAGTCTCTTTCAGCTAGAAATTTCTGAAATAATGCAAAACAATTGAGATAACATATACAACTCAAATGCTCATCAATAGATGAATGGATAAAAAAAGTTGTGGTACATTTATGTAATGGAATATTACTTGGCAATGAAAAGGAATGAAATCGTACCATTTGCAACAGCATTGGTGACCTAGAGGGTGTTATGCTAAGTGACATTAGTCATCCAGAGAAATACAGATACTATATGATTTCACTTGTGTGTAAAATCTAAAGAACAATATGAAAGAACAAACAAATTAGAAACAAACTTATAGATACAGAGAACAGACTGATGGTTGCCAGATGGAAAGGGGTTGGGGAACTGGATGAAAAAGGTGAAGGTGTTCAGAAGTACAGATTGGAAATTACAGAATAGTTACAGGGATGTAAAGTATAGCCTAGGGAATATAGGTAGTAATATTGTAATAACTATGATGGTGCCAGGTGAATACTGGAAATATCGATGGAACACTTTGTATAGTATGTAATTGTCTGACCACCATTCTGTACACCTCAAACTGACACAAATAGTGTTGATGTAAAAAAGGAATTGAAAAATAAAATTTAAAAAATATAGCATAAGACTGCTGCTTAAAATTATATATTGTGTGTTTCCCAACAACATTATAATATCCTTAAGTACAGAGGTCATTTAGTTATGTACCTAGCAGTAGTTAGCACGATGGAGATCTACTAATAACTAATTAATGAATGATTACTTAATGAATAAATGTAAACCTTCAAAATAAAAGAAGATAATCGTCTATATATCCATATATGAATATTAAATATATACATACATATGTGTATTTTATATATATGTGTGTGTGTGTATATATATGCAGCCTTTGTGTCTGAAGTGACTTCTAAGGGTATTATTTATATAGATGGAAGTGAATTAGCCAATGGTTTAGTACCACCAACATCCCCAAAACAAGTGCCTTCTTAATTGTCTTGTTTTTGCTGGAACACCGAGAGCTGAGCCTGTGCTGCCCTGGAAACAGCACTATGGCTTCAGCTTGATTATTTCATTCCCTGCCTCAGAATGGAAGAGAGTTCATCTTCGAGTTTCTCCTCCTATCGGCACAGTAGACTCTCCCACCCCAGGGGGCACCAGGTGCTCGTAAGCCTAGGAAATCTTAAAGACTTACCCAGACCAACCAACATCGTATCTAAGCATAACTGGTTGCCTGTAAACCTGCCCATCCATAAACTAGTAGTGTCAGAGATGTTCTGTTCTGTCTCTGCATCTTCACGCCATCAAAATCAGGACTTTTTACTAACCTGTAATTTTGAACTCAGGTCTGTCCACCCTTTGAGACTATGATATGACTTTGGCAGGAAGGAAAGAAAGACTTTCTGCTTTGTAGAAAATCTGCCACATAACACTCTGCTTTCTCCTGTATTGGTACCCTTCCCCGCCATCAGTACACACGAACTGGATTTCAACTCGTTTCATCTTTGGCTTTTGCTTACTGCTGCCTGACTCAGCCCCCCACGCCACACCTGTTGGCACGAACCCTTTGTGTGAGAACAAATGCAAACTCACTCCAGCATTCTCTTGATCCAAGTTTGCAACCTGCCACAATCTCACTGACAGTACTCCACATGTGCTCTGCAAGTGTTACACTTTCTGTCCGTAGATCCATCACTGCATAAAATAGAGCACCATTTAAAGCAAGGAACTAGCTCATAGAGATAGGACCCCTCCAAAATCATGTAAAAGTTTAAAATCTTAGAACTAGAAAGGTCTTTGAGGACAGCCTGGTATACTAATTTTCAGTCTTCATTCCACAAGACCATAAACTTGCAGAGATCATTCAGGTACTCTGCAATTGTTTGATTCCAAACAAATTTTCAAACTATATTTTAGGTCTTTATAAATTATTAAAAATAAAGCTCTCCTCAAATATGTAAGATACCTAAGTATCTAAGGTGGTGGTATCTAAGTGACCACCAGTTTTCAAATTTTCTCATTGTCTGACTTCACACTAAGTGTCAAAATTATGAATAAGTCACATTTATTCTAATAAAATTAGCATAATAAAATTAGCTGCTATTGTTTCTATAGGGTTCACATGAATTCACAGAAAGCTTCCATTTTAAAAACAAAAAGCTTGAGAACATCTGATTTAATCTATTTCCCATCCAGAAAAAGAATGTTCTAAAGGTTATCCACAGATGTCTTGCCAGCCCCTGCTTGGCTACCAGGGACCTGAACCCATCACTCTATAGGCCATCCTATTTTATTGCTTCCAAAATTCACCTGTTGAATGGACATCTGCTCCCTTGTAACTGTAACTTCTCACCATTGGTTCTGGTTCTGTCTTTAGGGAAAACATAGAACTATTATGAATCTGCTTCTATGTGACAGCTCTTTGAATATTTTCTGTCATTGTCATAAAGGGACATCAGTAAAGTCCCAGAGAAAGAAAAGCTAGATGCTTGGCAAGTAGGTGGGTACCTGGGTGGTTAGTTTACTTTGAAGGAAGTGGCAGGAGGAATGCCTGGAGGTATTAAAGTGGAACCAATTTCAAGAGATATGTCTCTTCTTAATGTTTATTACAGCATTGGTAGTGGTAACAGAGCAGCTGGACATAACATAGGTGTCCCTCACTATGAGATTGTTTAAGTGAATTATGGAAGTGTCATACTGGAACGTCAAGGGCTACTAAAAATGAACAGGGGAAAATAGTGTCATCCAAAAATGATCACAATGTTTTGGTGAGGCAACATAAAATCAGGCTGTATTTTTTATACTTTATACTTTGTATTATACATATTTTAAATAAATCATAGATACATATATTGAAAGGAGACTAGAAAGATATTAATTAATCAAACTATTGACAGGAGGTATCTGAGATGTGGGGATGAGGTGATTTTTAGATCTAGTTTCATTTTTATATTTTTGCAATTTTTATTTTTTAACATACCTCCGTTATAATAATAAAAAAGAATAAAGGAACATTTTTTTTCTTCTAATTTTTTCGAGGGTAGATAAGAAAGGCTTAATTCCCTTCACAGTCAGAAAATACTTGTCTTCACAATTCAGTCCTGTTTATTCAACAGCTCGTCAAATCAAGAAGTATTTGGCTCGATAGACAGCTGTGAAAGTCTCTGAGCTTGGAACAAACTGCAGATGCAAGTTTCATATTAAGCTGGCTGTGCCTCGAAGAGATAAAATCCCTTCTCTGACACGCATGGGCACACTCCATTCTGCCTCAGATACCTGGCTGTGTTTCTCCTGCTGAGAATTGCACATGGTTAGCACACATAATCCATGAACCATTCTTGGCTTCCGAATGTGTTGATTTCTTTTCGTAAGCCTCGACGCTCGGGATGTCTCCATTGAGACTGTGTGTATCTCTACATACTGGTCAGTCACTAATCCAACTCTTGTTTTTTGCTACGCTGGTGCATTTTGACCAAACTGTAAATGCCGAGTGAGTGCAATGCCTCGGGTGGCCCCATGTACCTAAAGTACCAGCTGGAAGTACTGCCTTCTGTGCCAGGTCCTGGCCGCAGGAGGGACTACATGAAAGGAGTTCAAAACTGTGAAGCCCTGTTATGTGCTTGGCAGGCACATGCCCTTCTAGGAATAACTTACAATCATTCTGATATTGGTCCATAGTGTTGACAGCTTAACTGGGGCTACTTTTGGGTGACATATAAGCTTCTACTAGACTGGTACAAATGAGCACTAAAATACTGTACCATAAAATCGATCCAATTCATTAACAACCCTCTGTGCTATCTTCTGCCTGCTGCACCCTCATACACATGAAGGGCAAATGTTTCCAAGTGATTGTGACATCCAAGCCACTTAGTAAGCTGAAAGAAAACATGATGCAGATTTCAAAAGTTGAACATAAAATTACCGTAAAAGCTCTGAAAGGGAAAATAATCATGAAAATTACTGCAACAACGGAGTAGCTAAATGAAATATGCATGAACCATAAGCATTGTAAACATTTTAACACTATCATAAAAATATGACTTAAATCTTGATGGGCCTGGAAAGGGTAGTATGTGCCAACATGTATCTTTGTGTGCCTTAGTTAAAAACCACGCTATACAAACCAGGTACCCTAGAATCTTCAATTATTCAACTTTCAAGCCTGTTGAAATAGCAAGCGTTTCATTGGTGTTGTTTTAATCACTCATTGGTTACCTATCAGAATTCCCAGGCACTTGGGCTCGCTGTGAAGTCTTTATACCAATTAATTTTGATCAAGGTGTAAAATCGACTTTGGCCGCGAGTCCGTAAGCTCACTGCCACGACGATGCTGTGGGCTGACTAGGATTGAGAGGCTTCTGTATTCAGCTCCGAAGGAGAATACGCCTCAGTGGGGTGGCAAGCAGGAGGCTCAGCTGTGGGTGAGTGAGGGCCCATCTAGAGGCTTTGTTTATTGAAACACTGGAGAAGAGAACTCAGCCTCCGAAGTATGCGAGAGTGAGGTCAGGGCAAGAAATGGCTCTAGTCGCGCGGGGCCTCAGAGCAGTGCTGATGGCTTGCCAAGTGAGTGACGGTGTGACTCGCAGACGCTTTCGTAGATGATGTGAGTCGTTGTTAGCATATAATCATTGTGTTGTCATTGCTGATGAAGTCTCGAGTTGTTAAATTTTTTTGAATGCATTTCCACAAATTCTAGCTTTGAGAGTTTGCTACAAAGACCAATAAGCCAGGATCATAGAAGCTGGGCCGTGAGGCTTCCCTGCCATGTCCTCTGGACTCCTGAAGGGGGGCAGCCTTCCTGCGGAGCACTGCCACACCCCGTAGAGGCTTTCTGCGCAGAAGCCGCGCTGCTTAAACACAGGCCTTTTCCCCAGACAGAGGTATGAACAAAAACACTTTCCGGTATTTGTCACTTCTTCACAAAACTATTTCCTGCATACACTCCAGATTGAGGAATCTCCATAGTCTCTTTTGAAAAAAGCATTGTAAATCCATTTGTAAACAGTCATTTACAGAACTCCATAAATTATAAAAACAAAAGGCAAGTTTTTAAATATGATTCCTCTCTTCTTCACTTTAAATGGGTTAACCAAGAGTGATAAAACTCTTGCAAAAGTGTAAGAACTTATACTACTCAACATCAGGAAGACAAACAATCCAATTAAAAAATGAACAAAGGATCTGTATAGACACTTCTCCAAGGAGGACATACAGATGGCCAACAGACATAAGAAAAGATGCTCAGTGTCACTAATTGTTAGAGAAATGCAAATTAAAATCACAATGAAATATCACCTCATACCCTCCAGAATGGCTACCAGCTAAATCAACAAACAACAAATGCTGGCAAGGATGTGGAGAAAGGGGAATCTTTTGCACTGTTGCTGGGAATGCAGGCTGGTGCAGCCACTGTGGAAAACAGTATGGAATTACCTGAAAAAATTAAAAATGGAAGTCCCTTTTGATCCAGCAATCCCACTTCTGGGAATATATCCAAAGAAACATGAAACAACTAACTTGAAAGAATATATGCACCTCTATGTTCATAGCAGTGTTATTTACAATAACCAAATCTGAAAACAGCTCAAGTGCCCAGCAGTAGATAAGTGGATAAAAAATACTATGTGACTGTAAAAAAGAAGGAAATCTGACCCTTTGCGACAGCATGGATGGACCTGAAGATTACTCTGCTAAGTTAAATAAGCTAGTCAGACAAAGACAAATACCATATGATATCACTTATACGTGGAATGTAATGAACAAAATAAACTGGCGAACAAAATAGAAAGAGAGGTATGGATACTTGGGACAGACAGCTGTCAGAGGGGCGCGGGGTAGGGTGCTGAATGAAAGAAGGTGAAAGGATTAGCCAAAGAACATACGTGCATAACTCGCAGGTGCTGACAGCAGTGTGCTGAAGGCCAGAGTAAAGGGGGTGGAGGCGCTGGGTGTAGGGGGGCTAAGAGAGGGAAAATGGGGACATCTGTAATAGTGTCAACAATAAAAATAAAGGAAAAAAGCCTCTTAAAAGAACATCTGAGAATGTAGTCTTTATTATGTCACTGATCAGCATGGCCCAAAGACATGTTCTTAAAGAATTCTTTACAATATTTATGGTTGAATACCTATGCTTAGAATATTTATTCTTTATTTCAGGAATGGAATTTGTGGAATGTCTCTCACAAACTAAAATTCAATACTTTTAATCCTGTTCTTCTTGAAATGGGTTTAAAATAAAGACCTATCATAATGTATCAGAAATAGTTCGAACCTTTTATTTTATTCTATTAAAATCAAATGTCTATACTTTCATATTATTTTCATTTTTCAAATTATGTCACATTTTTTCCTTTCTTCATACAAATAAACAGCCTTTAATCTTTGCCCCCAAGTGTAGTAGTTGGAAGTCTTTTTTTTTTTGCACTTTTATTGAAGTTACTGCTTTGAAAACATTGAATAAATCTGACATTTTAAACTCCTTCAATATACAGTCATATATATTTCCTCTGCCAGTAGGTTACAGGCTTATATTAAAATATGGCTTGGGGTATAGAAATTATTGCTAAGAAAAGTAAGTCATTTCTTTTTCTTTTCAAGAAACAGTTGGTCTGAGTCTAAAATGACTATGCAAACTATTTTTTTTCTCTATAATTTCTTAACCTGTTTGATATAAAGGACCTTCAGAAAGGATGACCCATGAACCCCTTTTCCTAAGACAAAGGTCACTGGTCCAGTAGCTCAGACAGCCCAGGATCTTAACTCAGGTCGAATTTTGTTTGTATAGACTTCATTTGGGTAAGTTTTAAGTGCCCCATATAGTCAGTTCAGGGTTATATAGCATCATAAAAATCCTACAGCTCTAAGAGAACTTGGAGATTATCTAGGGTGCCTGATTTTAGAGGTGAGAGGAGGAAAATACAGAAGAGTTAAAGGGATAGCTTAAGGT
Source organism: Mormoops blainvillei (assembly GCA_004026545.1). Taxonomy (NCBI): domain Eukaryota; kingdom Metazoa; phylum Chordata; class Mammalia; order Chiroptera; family Mormoopidae; genus Mormoops; species Mormoops blainvillei. The sequence goes on from PVJD01000846.1 coordinate 68,055, forward strand.
CATGAAACGCTTTCGAGTAGAGCCAGTACTAAAACCCAGGCACCTATCCTCTTAGTTTAGAGTTCATTTCATTCTAGGGTATCTCCCATGGGACACAGACAGAAAACCTCAGTATCCTCACCTAGAGCACTATGGAGGCAGCATGTGGGCAAATAAAGTAGCAGAACCCTATACAACAGTAAGCCTCCCGGTAGAGGGAGGCTCGCTGTGTGGGCACGCTGGGACTCCCAGAGACCGCTCTGGGGGAGACACTGATTTTCTTCCTGATGGAGCTTGGATACACTATCCACAAGTAACTTTTGTGTCTGGGGGCTCTTCCCCTACAAAGGGCTGGGGATGGAAAGCTTAATATGAGGCCACAGCTTCTGGTTTTGTGTGGAAGGACAGCTGGAGTTCCATCCTGGCAGGAAGTACAGGGACTGCTAGTCCTGAAATTCCTGTTTCAGTACAGCAGAGATGAAGCTGAAGAGTGGCCGAAGGCGGCGAGAGTAGAGCGGAAATGGGAGCAGTAGCCACAAAGGACAGGAATTAAGTGCATAGGAGTTCAGCAGATTTGCCGAGGTTATAGAGAGAATGGAATTGGAACCTTAGCACCCTTCCCCTTAAGCTAACTAAGTCTCCAAAATAAAATATCAGGAGAAGTGGAGAATGAGGAAACAAAAATGGCTGAACTTTCAGAGATCTAGGAAGGAAGAAGCAAGAGTTTCATGAATTTCTCTGCACACTCACAGGTCATGGGTTGGCAAAATTTTTTTCTTCTGTAAATTGCCAGATAGTAAACATTTGGGGCTTTGTGGGTCTTATGGTCTCTATCACAATTACTTTTTAAATGCAAAAACAGCCATAGACAATACATTAAGGAATGGTTGTGGTTAACTTCCAATAACTTTACTTACAGAAACGGGCAACAAACTGGAGTTTACTAACTTCCAAAATACAGGGTCCAGTACAAATAACGCCCCTTTTTTATTACAAAATCTTTTATTACAAAATTGTAAGTGTGTAATTCTGTAACATAATCATATCACACCAAGCACGCCATATGACATTTTACGTGAAATGTTCAATTGAAACTATACATTATTACACACATATTATTGCCTTACCAACCACACTCAAGCAGCCTAAATATTACTTCTGCTGGACCCTGTAGATACTTGTATCTCCAATGGTGAGAGTTGGGAAAATGAATCAAGAGACTCAAAAAGAAATCAAGTTTTCTATTTCTAATTTCTTATTAAAGAAACTAGTTTTATTTTTATCAGAAGAGTTTCAAACACAGTTCTCTTCCTTTATACTATTTTAAAGGTAAAGTAGGAAGTTTACTCCAAGAACATTTTATTTTCTAACCTCAACCTTTTCTTCTAAAAGGTCCTTTCTCCTTTCCAAGTAAAACTATTTAGATCAGAGTTTCCTCTGTGTCTTTTAGCTCCATTAAGTCCCCTTTCCTTGTATGTGTGACCCTACTTAAAGTTGTCAGAATCTCAGACTTAGTATTCCTTTTTTTCCTAAGTATTTTTTTTTTGCCAAGTCTGTAGATTGAAAATGCAAATATAGCAGATATTATCTAATATTTTTGGTCATTTTAATGATGAACAAATAGTTTGTTTAGGTTATCTTCAAGTTAAGGATGATATATTTTATTAGTGGAATTCATAACATCTAGTTTCTTTAGAGGGAAGTCTACCAAGCAGATAGCCTGGATTCAAATCTCAGATCCACCTTTTATAAGCGTGTGACCTTGAGCAACTCATTTCAGCTCTTGGAATCTCAGTATTCTTACCTGTAAATAGTCATAATAATACTTACCCCATGGATTTCTTGGGAAATTGTGCCTGTATGATATTTTATTCTGTGTAGGGTATAAATGATCAATAAACGAAACCTTATGATAACAGTAGTATTTATGTATTGTTCCATTCACAATGCCTAGAACAATCTCGCCACATTAATGACTCAATACCAAAATAGGTATGCCCTAATTAACTGGTTGAAGAATGTTGGCGTTCTCTTTATGTCCTTTTCCCCATTATTCTGGATAGTCTTCTTTGAAGTATTATTTTAAAAAATACTTATTTTAAAGATACACTTCCACAGGACTAAAAGCAGAATGCCACCAAAATTTTCAAGAGGTAGAGTTGGAATCTCTTATTAGGGTTACCCTGGAGGCTTTATCTGTTCATTTTGACATTTATCTCAGAGACTGATCCCCAAATAGCAAGGTTATATAGTAACTCAAGTTCTAGTAGCATATACATATATATTTTTTACCTGAAACATTATGTCTTCCAAGGCGTACTTTGGTTGAAGAGTCAAATTTCCAATTCATGGTGACTACTTCTTCCAATGTTATTGTAAAGAACTGGCAGGAGAGATATCATAAATAAGTTAAATTTTATAGCCTACCACATGGAACAAATGTTTAGGCTGCCTCAGAATTAATATAAACACACTAATAAACTTTAGAGACTTTCTCAGTGTTTCCATAGATTTCCAAGACCTTAGTAATAATGGACTGATTTTATAGACAACTGAGACCTGAGTGGTAATCTGAAAGAAAGACAAAGTGGTTCTATTTTTCTCTTCCCTAAATTGCCAGATATGTAAGCTAAAACGCAAAGTACAGTTCTAAGGAAGGCTGAAGAAACCACAAATTTTTTAATAAAAGAAATAATACATTGTGGTCTGAAAGAATGAACCTCTAGAAGTTTAATTACCATGTGCCTATTGGCTGAGCAAAAAATGTTTGGGGAACTGAGTCAATATTGCAATGGAAACTGGTTAACCATGCTTCAGAAAGTTCCAGCGTCTATGAAAATCTGCCTGTCATTACCAACACCAACCTAAACCACATTTTAGTTTGTTTGAAAATCCTTACAACTATTTTGCATTTTGGGTGATGAGAGAAATTTACAGTTTTTAAAAATATTGGCAGAGCAGAGTGGATCTCAAAGGTAAGATAAACTAGGGGTCCTGGTCATATGACCCTTCATCAACACCCACATTGTTGGGCACAGTGCCTCGGACAGCCTCCCTCGTTTACAGATGAGAACCGAGGCCCAGGCAGGGAGAGCAGCATGTCAGAGGTCATTACTGACAGGTAGTGGGGTGAGGATGGAGTTCTGAACACTTACTTACTATCATCATTCTTAATTAATTTAAAAAATCTTTCATTTAACACACTCCCCCAAAACATTCATTTAATATTATTTTGTTATTTTCTCCTTGGAGAAATACCTTCAATGCTCACCTTTTAAAAAACCATGATAAGGAAAATTAACATGAGCTTTAGCCCTTTAAATTTTTAAGTATATGGTACAGTATTGTTAATTGTAGACACTGTGCTGTACAGCAGATCTCTAGAACTAGTTTATGTTGCATAGCTGAAATTTCACACTCAGTAAACCACAATTACCTCAGTTATTCTTTTCCTCATCTCCTAACTACCACCATTCTGCTCTCTTCTTCTGTGAGTTTGACTGTTTTAGATATCTCATATTAGTGGAATCATGCAGCACTTAGCCTTTTGTGGCTGTTTTATTTCATTTAGCATAATGCCCTTCAAGTTCATCCATGGTGTCACATTCGGTAGCATTTCCTTTTTTTTTTTAAAGGCTGAATGATATTTCATTGTGTGCATCCCATTTTCTTTAGCCAGCCATCCGCTGATGAACACTGAGGTCGTTTTCCTATCTTGGTTACTGTGAATAATGCAGCAATGAACGTGGAAGTGAAGATATCTCTTTGAGGTCCCCAATTTTAGTTCTTTTGAATATATACCCAGAAGTGGGATTGCTGAATCATGTAATAGTTCTATTTTTAATTTTTTAAGGAACCTTCATGCTGTTTTCCATAGTGGCTGTTTTCCATTTTACGTCTCCACCAACGGTGTATAAGGTTCCAATTTCTCCTTGCCAATACTTATCTTTTTTTTATAATAGTTATTCTAAAATGTATGAGGTAATATCTCATTGTAGTTTTGATTTGCATTTCCCTATTAATTGGTGATGCTGAACATCTTTTCACTTACTTGTTGGCTATTGGTATATCTTCTGTGAAGAAATGTTTAAGTCTTTTGCCCATTTTTACTGTTTTTTTTGTTTGTTTGTATTTGCCGTTGAGTCACATAAGTTCCTTATCTACTCTGGTTACAGGGTTTGCAAATATTTTCTCCCATTCCATAGCTTTTTCATTTTGCTAATTGTTTCCTTTGCTGTGCAGAGTGAAACAATTCAGTGTCCAGTGAATAAGAGGCAATAGAAAAAACCTCTTAAATTAGAATTTCCATAAAGTGAAATATTTCCTTGCCTTTCTTTTTTTTATAAACTAGAATTATAACATGAAAAGCCTGAGACGCTCATGACCAATAATCAGTGCATTCTCTCTCCACTGGCAACAAATCCCCATTGGAAGGTCAACCACCACCTGGAGGTTGTTTGGCGACAGAGCAAGGAGAGTGAAGCTTGTTGTTCTAGGGGCTGGGATCAGTGAACATTTTCTCCTCTAAACGATACAAAAGAGGCCCCTGAAAATAAGATATTTTAAAAACTGAAACAATAGATATCAAGTGCTTGTTTCTTTTAGAGTTCTTTATTTGATATTGCTGCTACTGTTTACTACCAGCTATGATCACTGCTACTACTACCAGGCTACCACTAATTATCAATTATTATAAGCAGACAGCATAGATGACCTGCACTTCTATTCTTACATTTTATCCTTATGGTTTTAGCGAAGGGTGTTGTCTTCCTGGGTTTAATAACGTAGTAGAAATTGGGAGGAAGAGTTAGCATAGTCCTGGGTTTACCATTGGAAAAGGAGACCAAATTGACTGAAATGCATGAAACACAAGCCTAGTTGAACTCAGGAGTCATGCACACAGTTTGAGTGCAAGCACCGAGGGTGTGGAACGCATAAAAACAATTACCTTGGAAGTCGATTTTTAACAGTATCATATTATCATTAGCAGTAAAGGAGCAATTATCACAGTTAATAAAATCACATTGAACCATATGACAGATAAAGAAAGCACAATGGGAGATATTTAATGAGCTGTTTTTCCTGCCAGACTTTATATTGGGTGTTAGATTATTTATAGGACATATGTTCTAGAAAAACAAATGTTTAAACTGGAAATGAGTGAATCTAAAGACATTTGCTTCTTTGAAGCATTGTGGCTGTACATTGTTCTGGTAATTTCCATGCCCTAGAAAATATGCTATTTCTTTTATTAAGGTATAGGTGGCCTTCTAAATACATTTTTATATTGCATTATTTTCTTGTGTAAATAGAAATTTCCATTTGGGTTTAAAGTAAACCAATTTCATAGTATCAGTGATGTGTCACATCATTCCATGACACCTTCTTTCTGCCCACTTCGGTCCCACTCTATCGCCTTCCTTACTTACCGCTCTCTTGCCACCAGCCCTCACTCCCTAGTCTGTGTCCCTTCCTCACAACACTCTGTTATCTGCTCCCCCATGCCACTTGAGCTGCTGCATTTGCTATTTTGCTGTTATTACGGATTCAACTTTATCCCCCATTTTCACTTACACATCCTGTAGCAGAGAATCCAGGTGGTACTCTGATTGCAACTGAGTTTCGCAGTTGAGTTTGGCCAGATGAAAGACCCAGGTTGGATGCCCTACTCAATTACTTATCAGGGACATGACACTACACAGTAAACTTCTCTGGATCTGGGGTTCCTCACATATAAAATGAAGATAATATTAATAAGAACTCTTTTGCAGGACTATTGTGAGGATAAAATTAGAGAAAGCTTACACATCCCCGGTATCACGTGGCACACAGAGCAGGTGCTCCACAAACGGTAGCTAAAGACTTTGCTGAAGGTGAAGTCTTCTTATCTGGGAGGCAGGAAGGTCCTGCCTCTCACCCAGAGCCCCTGGTGCTCTGCACCTGTCTACACTGGCAGCTTGCCCTGCACTCCTTCCCGGGTTGCTCTTTATCGATGTCGCAAGTCTCCAGCCCAGGGTCTCTCCAGCTTTACCATGCATTGTTTACCTGGGAAGTGTAGTGAAAAGTATAGAATCCACTGGCTCTGCAGAGATCCAGAAAGCTGTATTTTTACCACAAATGTTTCTAGTTCCCAGCCAGTATTAAGGATTTCCATACAGAAGAGCACCACTGCGACCACAGAATCAGCAGTTTCTCTGGCCACATCATCCTGCTCTTTCTGACCACTATGGCAGCCACCTGGTCAGTTGATCTTGAGGCTCGAACAGGGTTAGCCTTAAGATGAGTTTTTCTCCCCAGTCCTTCTTCCTTTTGCGTCTGGACTTAGCACTCTAGAAAGGGCTACATATACTGATATTTTGGTTTGGAATGGGAGGAAAAGAGTTTCTAGATAGAATGCCACTTGTGGGGTTTTTTCCCCCATAGAAACAAAAATCCCCCTTTCTCTGAGATAGTGGCTCTCGAAGTGCCGTGGCTCCCACTAACAGTATTGGCATCGGTTGGGGGCATTTTAGAAATGCAGATACCAGGCACCACTTTAGACTCACTGAATCAAAACTCTATCATTGGAGCCTAACAATCTGTAGTTTTTATCCTTTTTGGGGGAGGTTATTGTAGTTTCACATGCTCCTGTAAGAAACAATACAGAGAGATCCCCTGCACCCTTTACTCAGTTTTTCTGCGTGGTGACATCTTACAAAATTACCGCCATCAGGATGTTGAAGTTGATACAGGATATTTCTGTCCCCACACGTGTCCCTCATGTGTCCTCTGCAACCCTTCCTTCCTGCCCTCATCCCCTCCTTAACTCCTGGCAACCACTCAACTGTTTTCAGTTCCATCGTTAGTCATTTTAAGGATGGTTTATAGATGGAATCATATAGTGTGTAACCTTTTGTATTTTTTTTTTCACTCAACATGATTCTCTGGAGGTTCATCCAGATCGCTGCATCACTAGTTCGTTTCTTTTTATTGCTGATTAAGAGTCACGGGATGGATGGATCACAGTTTATTTAACTATTCACCCATTAAGGACATCTGGGTTTTCTTTTTTGACTATTACAGATAAGGCTAATATAAAGATTTGTGGACAGATTTTTGTATGAATATACATCTTCATTTCTCTGAGATGAATAGACAAGGGTACAGTTGTTGGCTTATAAGGTAATTGCATATTAAATTTTTAAAGGGATTTCCAAACTAATTTCCAGAGCGACTGTATCATTTTACATTCTTATTATATATACATAACTTATTAGAATCTATTGGCATCATTTTAACAATTTAAATGAGGTATAGAAAGCTTACCTCCTTTTATGTTCTTTTACCCTCTTTACTTATAATTGTATTTTTTCAACATACATTTAGAACTACATCTGTAACACAGATGATGTTATAATTTTTGCTTCAACCATCAAACAGAATTTAGAAAATTTGAGATGAGAAGGAAAGCCTTTTATATTTATTCATAATTTTGCTCACCTTATTCTTTCTCCCTTTCAGTGTTCCAAGGTTCCTTCTTTCATCAATTTCTTTCTTTTTTAGAGACAGATCTTCCTTTGGGTGTTCTTTGTAGGCCTGCTCAAAACAAATTATCTTAGTTCTTTATCATCTAAGAATGTGTTCATTTCCTCTTATTTATTGAAGGATATTTTCTCTGGGTATAAGATCCTGAGTTGATATTTTCTTTTAAACACTGAAAAATATTGTGTTACTTCTTCCTGACCATCATAGCTTCTAATGAGAAATTTGCAGTTATTTGAATTGTTTTACTCCCATAGGTGAGGTGTCATTTTTTTCCCCTAGCTGTTATTAAGATATTTTCTTCAACTTTTATTTTCAGAAATTTAATTATGATGTGTCTCAGCATGAATATCTTTGGGTTTATTTTGCTTGGAATTCTTGACAAAATCGAGAAAGCTTCAGCTATAATTTTTCTGAGTATTTTTATAAACTCATGTTTCTTCTGTCCTCTGGGAGTCCAGGGACACGAAAGTTTGACCTTCTTATCTATTTCCATCTTCTTGAGGCTGTGTTCCTTTATTTTCTCCCTCTTTCCCTCCATCCCTTACTCCTTCCTCCCTTTCTTCTCTCTTTTTTATTTCTTTTCTTCCTACCTTCCTTTCATTTTCTCTTTGTTGTTCAGACTGGGTAATTTCTAGTGCCCTAACTTCTGTTCACTGATTTCTCCTTTTGTCCTTCCCTTTCTACTATTGATCCCCCCCCCCCCATTAAGCTCTTTAATTTACAGTTTCCATGTCTATACTTTCCACTTGGTCTTTATATGTTCTAGTATTGTACTGAGACTTTCCGTTTCTTTGCTGAGGCTTTTGTAGGGGTAGTGTGTCATGTTGTTACAGATAGGTGGGAGTGGAAGTTCAGGTTCCCTGCTTGGTTTCCACTGACGCTCTCAGGAGGAGACCTCTTAGTTCTGGGCAGGGGTGGGAATTTGAGCTCCTCACGGTCTTGTCTCACACTGGTGAGGATGGTCTCCTTGCTGCTGGGTAATGCGCGAAGTCCTGACTCTATTAGGCCTCCTCTGATAACACTTCAAGATAAGGAAGAACGCCTCTTTGCTGCTGGATGGTGATGGAAGTGAGTATCTCTCCACATGGCCTCCACAGACACGAGGTGGGAGCTCATTACTGGTGGGAGGGGAGGGTAGCCCTGGCTCCCTGGTGGACCTTCTTTAATACCACCCAGCCGGGGGCTTGAGGCAGTTCATCACAACCTTGCTAGGATGGAAATCTAGCCTCCCCACTCAGCCTCTGTTGGCCTGGGTGAAGGTGTGGTCACAATTTTTATGTGGTATTTTGCTGGAGTAAAACTATTATTTTCTAAAAGTTCCTGCCTGACCTCTGAGTCTTTTTGTGGAAACTTTTCTTTTTTTCTTTTTTGGTCTGGTTGCTGGTTTCTTTCACTCCAAGTCTGGGTTATATGAGGCAAAAAGAAAACTCAGGGAGCTCGCCACTGAGTGCTTCCTGGGGTCTGAAGATCCCAGTCAGTCTGCCTTCTTCTCTCCACCTTTCAGAGTGTGCGTGTGTGTGCATGGGGCGTGCATGTGTGCTTATTCAGTGGAAAGGTTGGGGGAACAGGGGAAAGCATGTCAACTCCATCGTCTGAAGCAGAAGTCACCCAGTCTGCATTTTGACAAGCCCTCCAGGTGGTTGTGATGCACACTAACATTCTCAAGAATCGGTGCAACCTTTTTGTTTACATACCTTCCTTTTCTCCACCACAGCAGCGCTGCTGTGGGGCAGAGAAATGAGCATCTGTGTTCAACATGGAAAGGTTTGGGTCACTGTTATGCTCTTAGTAGAAAAAGCCTTCCCTTATCTGTGACTCTTTTTACAACTCCCTGCTGTTCATGGGCCTAATATCACTTTAAGATGAAGGGTTTGAAATAGTTTCAAGGTGAGCTGAGGGATCAAGGTAGGATCCAGGACCCCAGGTTATCCAGTGAACACAGTCCAGAGCAGACTTTGAGCCCTGGCCAATGTGGCTCAGTTGGTTGGGCACTGGGCTGCGAAGCGAGATGTCGGGGCACACACCTGGTTTGTGGGCCCAGTCCTCGGTCGGGGTGCATGTGGAAGGCAACCGGTCAGTGTTTCTCTCCCTCTTTTTCTCCCTCCATTCTCCTCTCTAAAATAAAAAATAAAAATGAAATTAAAAAAAGAATGGCCTTTGAGAGCAGTGCCCTAGGCCAGAGTTTGTGGTTCATACTGAACTTGGGAAAACAGGCGGAAAATGTGGTTCTGATTTGAAAATTGTTCATAAATGTGGCTGAACCTTCTCAAAAACAAAGGGGGAATGAATAGTCATTCCCACCACAGGCATGCCTGCCTCACTCTCCTTTCCTTCGCAGGGAAGGTAGATTGGGAATTAGCAGCACCCGGGCATCCCCTGGGGAAGCTGTCTAGTTGGAACAACAGCACAGAAGATGGAAACGACATCCTTAGTGATTGCCTTGGTCATTCAGTCATCCCAAGAAGTTATGTATTGATACCATTAGATCAATAAGATTGCCTTAGCAATATTTTTTTCAGTTTACAATGCAATAACTGTTATGGGAATTTTCTAATGATACTATGTGTGAATAGAGTCCCTTTCTTTTTAAACGATTAACCATTAAGATATTCCTCTGCTGTAGACATACCATCATATCTTCCTTAACAGATGAAGAAACTAAGGAAGTTAAGGTAAAGAGATTTAGCATCAACAATTACTAGCTACAGTTCATTTAAAATAACTGTGCACGAAGTGATGTTCATAGGATTTTATATGCAAGCGCACATTGTTAGGTCTTTAATCTTTGTCACAAACTATTATTATTATTATTCTCCTAATTTTTCAATGTTGTCTCACTGGTACCCACTAGATTAAAATGTATGGAGGGGACTGAGGGATGACACTGAGAGGTCAATGCCATTGAAAGAAGAATTTATTACTTACATTTCCCAGAGATGAGGGCATGCTGTGTTGCACAGGGCTACAGGGGAAGCGCCAGATTTGGACAGGAAGCAGAAGCAGGAGTAAGAGGAAAGCCTTAAACAGAGCGTCGATTGGGGTTTCCACAGGAAAGGCGAGAAAGGCAGCATCGGATTGGCAAGTCTGAATAATTTCAGTGGGCTTTGGGCTATAGGGGTGGACTCTAGTTGTCTGGCCCTGGGATGCATTAAGGCAGGGCAAACAGTGGCCTGGTGTGTGTTAGATAAAGAGGGCGGTTGGGGGTATAGACTCGATATTGGTTGGTTTGTGTACGAAAGGCATGCCCCCAAGTGAGTTGTTTACTATGTTTAGGAATTAACCAGCCTTGAGAGAAGCTGTCTCTCCCCAGGTCTGTCGGGCCCCCCAATATGTCAAAACATGATTAACACAAATGTGGACACTGCAGCAGGGAGAATCGAAAGGACTGGTCCAAGGTCACACAGCTGGGAAGTGGCAGAGTCTAGATGCGAATCAGCTCCTGCCACCTCTGAAGATCCCTCACGACTTTAGCTTCAGGATTGTTCCCTGGTTCTTAATATTATACCACGCTCCCTTAATGATCTCAGGCACAAATGGCTGATGGGATATGAAAACAGAAGTTCTTTTAAAGCACGCAAAAAAGAGCAAAACTCTGGAACCTAGATTTTGGAAGACAAAGCTAATAGAACTGGGGTCTTGTAGACTGGTGAAGACGAGGGAAAGTGTGGCCGTGGTTTGTGAAGGAGAGTGACACACTGAACTGTGAGGAGCTGGGGTTTCCCCCACCTCCACATGGAGGACTCAGGGCAGAAATGACAAGGTTTCTAGGAATGCTGATTATAAAAGAGTGATGGAGTGCCAGTTAAGGGCACAAAATCTGCTTCTCAGGAAAATGTTCTTCACCTTCTCCCACCACATCAGTGCTTATCTACTGTTTTTATTTTCACCAATTACTACAATAATTAAAGTGCACAATGATCTTGGATCATGTCTTCAAAACCTTTTGTTTTTACAGCCATGTGCTACTTAATGATGGGGATATGTTCTGAGAAATACATTTCTGACAATATCATCATGTGCGAACAGCATAGAGAGCACTTACGTAAACTTAGATGGTATGGCCTCTTACGCACCTAGGTTGCGTGGTACGGCCTATTGCTCCTGGGCTACAAACCTGTATAGCATGTTACTGGACAAAACAAGATTAAATCAAGCACAGTAGAAAGTTATGCAATCAAGAGACATGGTAAACACAAGGTATATGAGGCTGCTGCCTGTGTAGCATACTATTTTAAAGAAAAATTTTTAGTAGGTAGAGAGAATCTACTCTAAAATAATAATGAAAAAGTACAGCATAGTGCATACCTAAACCCATAACCTGGTTGTTTATTATGATTATCATGTATAATGTACTGTATATAATTGTATCGCTACACTTTTACACAACTGGCATTGCTGTCGGTTTATTTATACTGACATAGCTACAAACAAAGGAGCGATGCGTTGACCCATGATACTATGATGGCTACCATTTCACTAGGTGATAGGAATTTTCCAGCTCTATTATAATGTTATGGGACTACCGTGGTATATATGAGATCCATCATTGACTGAAACCTTGTTATGCGGTGCAGGACTGCATATTATTTTACCCTAAGTATTTGTCTTCTCACATTTGTAAAGGGTTTGGATTTTATTCTACTAAACTCATTGTAAATCATTTTTAACCAGATCCCAAATTTCCAATCACTGGGAGTGTGAGAAATTCATTATCGGACATAGGGTATGGTTTTGGGTGGGTGTGGCCAAGGTCCCGCATTTCCAAGGTCACACAAGAGAGTAGAGTTTCTTGTCTTCAATATGCTAATTATAAAAAATTTACTATTCAGATTTTCATGATCAATACAAAAGCAGAGGATTCTGTTTCTGTATGGTCCCTTTAAACCTGGGTGACTATGCTACACCTTCACTAGGCCTAGGCACAGAAGAGGCAGGCTTGGTGCCCAGTGCACGGCTTCTCAGTGTACAGGACCCTACAGGCAATGGAGTGAACAAGTACTACCTTCTTCCTCCCTGGTTTGCAGAATTTCCCCGCTCAAAGATATGAAATTATTCTTCCAGCTTTCCAACCCCAAAGCCCTTCTTTCCCTTCTTCCTCCCCTCATTCATTTCCTGAATCAATTCAGCCTTTTCCAAACAAGTCAATAAAAGGGGCTGTCTTTGAGTATCTACCTTTGGCTTTGGAACTCAGGTTCAGTGAACCCTAAAGCCTCCCTTATTTTAATGAGGAAAGAAGAAAATACAGTGAGAACAACATGTAAATTAGTATCATAATAAGCCACTCTGCCATCATATTCATAAACTTAGAGAAAGGTGGTGTATTCCACATAAACAAGGTGCTGTGAATCCTTTCTTAGTGAGACTTACACCTAAAATTGCCATCTGCCATCAACCTGCTGCCTCCAATAAAGGGCTTTGTAACTGCTTAGACACCAGCTGGTCATTTCTCTTATTATTCAACGCAAACATGTTATACAAAGAGAGAGTAACATGAAATAACATTTCAAAACATAATGCTACATTAGAAAAAAATTCTAAATACCAACAGAATACAGTTTTTGGCCATGGGACTAGACACAGCTTGTTGGAACTCATTTTGTTGGTTATAACTAAGCCGCCGTGGACTGATTTCTTCTCTTCCAACGTGTCATGGTTCATTTCATGCGTGGAGCAACTGTGACGAAAACAGTGCTTTACTAAGTCCTTGCCTTTTGGCTTTAAATTGCAATTGAAATAACATTACTCAGATTTTGGTCCCCCCCCCCCCCCCAGCTTCACCTCTGGTATTTCAGCGGTGATATCTATCTAACATTCTTTGCCTCATAGAGAGACACATGAGAAGCGGAGGAAAATCAATTTTAATGAAAATGTGGATGAGAGAGAAACAGAATATTCCAAAAACTCAGAGATTTCAGAAAGCTTTCAAACAGAAGCAACAACCATCATGAAATGCATTAATACAGGAATTAAACACTTGGGAGGCAGCCAAAATAGATCGTTGCAGGCAAGCGACTACCAGTGTTAATAAATTTACATCCATTATGGGGGACAGTCGAGGTGAGGTGTTATGGTCAAACACCTTGTTAGGCATTTGAAAATAAAATAGTTGACTCCCACACTAGTGAAAGTAGGGGGGGCGGACAGCTCCGTTTCGTGGGCCCGGGGGCAATACAGGAATATCCAGGAGGAGGCAGCAGCTAACTCTCCACCTGGGATTTTCTTCTCTCTCTCCATGAAAGCCAAGTCACTGAAGCCACGCCTTGTCAAAGTACCCGGAAATACAGTTCGGTAGCAGCAGCGTTTCCGGCCACCATTCTCTCTCCCTCCACCACCGCTGCCCTGACTATCACCTATTACGTCACTGTAACAGTTCTCAATCTCCTTCCCTCACCTCGATGGACAACACTCCTGTGAGATCCATCCGACTAAAATGCAAATCTGAACCCGTCCTATAGCTCCTGGTTGCCTACAGGATGAAATCCAAGTTTTTAGAATGTGTTTTTGTTTATTCTCTTTTTCAGTCAAATTTGTTTTATATCTACATCTGGTCTGCTATTTTATTTTGGGAAACCCACAAGTATGTGCTATGGGTGGGATGCAATGCATGGCCGCTCTCTGATAGTTTTCCAAAAGATTTTTATCTTTTTATGTGACCCAGGGTCCATTTCTGTTGCTTGCAGAACAACTCGGATTTGTAGGGACAACAAATCCCTTTGAGGTTTGTTACTAGTGTTTTTTCTCTTCAGTCATTTCTTGCCACTCTCAGCTCTCTGTGTCTAACCCTGTTCTCCCTATCTACTCGGAGCCCAGGGGATGACTTGTGTTCTCTCTCCTCCAGGCATCTGTACACGATAGCCCATCCTCTCAGGACACACTTCCTTGAGCACATTCTTAGACATTCTTTAGCCTAAATTTTGGCTCCTTTGGGAAACTTTTGATGCTACTCAAACAATGGGGTATCTTCTCTCGAAGGGCTATATCCTTGCTCCTCTATCAACACACGAGCCACCTGCTCCCCTTGTTGAGTTGTCCTTTGACTGTAAATTCCATGAGGATATGGACTTTTCAAAGCTACATTCATTCATTCAATATTTTTACTATTATTTCTTCAATACCTCACTCCTCAAAGTGGGACATAGAAAAGATATTAATTATTCCTCTACAGTAGATTGTTGAATTACTTTAGTTATAAGTGACCTAAACCTGCATATTTTCTTTTTTTTTTATCATAATGGAGACTTGAACATTATGTGCAAGAATGAGGTTTTCCATATTTCAATTATTCACGTATCATCTTTATAACGTTTGTCTACTCTAAATAATGTCTTACTATTATCTACTTAAGAGTTTTCTTTAAATATATTCACTTTTATTAAAACAAGTTTATCTTAAAAAGCAACTTTATGCCACTACTGTAAGTGAAAAACAGCATCACTTGTCATCAATAGAAGATACACATCAATGCAAATTAAAAGCAACACCCAAATGTTAAAATTTGATGCAAACTTATTAACATTAAAAATGTGCGCATGCTTCGAAATTCGTTTTGTGTTCAACCAGTGGCGTGCATGCCACACTTGAGAACCAGTGAGTTACACTGTAGGGACCAGTGATTTATACTGTAGAGCTCTTGTTTGGAAGCTCATCTTTGCCCTGCGTACTTCACAGGGTTGTTAAGGTAAACATAAGATAAAATTAAGCTCTTCTTATAATCTGTAAAGTTCAATCCAAGGGTGAGTGGTCGTTTGTTTTACTTTATTTCTACTGGGGATGTGAGCAGACAAAGGAATAAGACCAGGAAGAAGTCTGTGGGGAGAGTCATGTTTCATTCACACAGTTGCTTGTGAAAAAACTCATTCAGTTTGTCAGGCTTTCCAGAAAATGCCAAAATTTAAAGCTCTTGCAGGAAGTTGTTTTTCATGACACTTACTCATTATCGAAGTGATTTTTCAGATTGCAAAGTTGAAAATGTTTTATTATAAACTAAGTCGTAATTTCAGCCTCAGGAAATGTGTTATTTGGAAACAAAACTTGTTAGTACATTAACTCTGCCTCCAGTATAAATCTTTACTTAAAGGTAGAATAAACTTGTATACAAGGTGAAAGCTCACAAAAATACACATCATACTTTTAAAAAATGAACCTTAAATGATTCTACTACAAAGACATTTTACTCCCATCTTTCTTATTCATGTGTGTAGTTTTGAATGCCCTTAGTAAAAAGGTGGTGGGAGTTAGTTTCCGTTGGTCTGTCCCATGTATACATGTTATTAAACATTTGTGAGTTCTCTCCTATTAAAAAAATAAGAATAAAAAACGACACACACCCATAAACCTGCTATCCTGACCAAGAACTAGAATATTAACAGTGCCTTACATCTGCCAGTACGCTTTTCTTTATTCTGCTCCTTCCGCCTTCCCTACACGTAGTGGCCAACTTGAATTTTTGTGCTTATCATTCCCTTTTTCAGCAGCTTCCTCCTTCTCATGGTTTTATGGTATGTTTACCTCTAAGCAATACACCAATTTGCTTTATTTTTAATTTGGAAAATTCTAAAAACAGGGAATTAGGCTGTATGCAGTCCTTTTTGTACTTGATACAGTATTGTGTCACTAAGGTTACTCCGTATTGTTACATATAGTGGCAGTTAATTGTTTTTATTACAGTGTGTGCAGTCACATGTGCACACACACATGTGTCATACACAGCAAGCTGTTCGTTTTTCTGAGTGGGCATCTATGTGGTTTCCATTTTTTTGCTACACAACCAGGCTTTTGTGGTTGAGCAAACGCAGGTGAATGATCTCATAGCCTGCCCACCAGACTCCGCGCAACGCTAGAGGAACTCCTGGCAACCGGGGCAGCAGCAGCCTGGACACTTCAAAGCTGCGCTTCGGGGGGGGGGGGGGTGGCGCTTGCCACTGCCTGGGGGCATCAGTAGGAAGCAAGGAGGGACTCGCTACAACATGTGTAGCAACGCCTCCTCTATTAAGGAGGCGAGGGCTGTAAATACTTGGCAAGGAGAAAGTGGATACGACATTTTATTTTCACTGTAACGGTTAATTATTCAGAATAAATAATAAGTTATATAGTCATTTGATTCCGGAGCTAGTTTCATTCCACGCAAAGACTGGAGAATGCTATTGATCAGTAGCTCTCTGTTGCATATTGAGTCATGTGGGGGGAAGTTAAAAATTCTGATATCTAGGCCATTCTATAAACCAATAAATTCAGACTGTCTGTGGCTGGGACCCAGACATCTGTATTATTGTTATGACTCCCTGGGGATTACAATGTAGAGCCAAGGTCAAAAACCAGTGCTCTAAACCATGTGATCTCACCTGTATGTTAATCACTCATTCTTAAAATGAGCGTATGTGGGCTGACTTCTTTGAATCCAGGAGAAGGAAAAATCATTCAGAAAACAATGTCTAACAAACCTTTTTAAAAAAGCACGAAGTAAAAAATTAAAATCCACAACCATTTCAAAAACAGGAGTCCACTAAACAAAATAGTTTATCAGAAACCACATAAGCCTCCAATCAACTTGATTCTCAAGATGTAGAAGCAGCTATTTCTACCTGAAACTTTTGTCTTTCTCTCTTTCTGTCTCTCTCTTCAAAGTAGCATTTTGAAGGTTTCTTCCTCATTTCAGCCACCCCAGCCTTGGTCTGCAAACTTTGGAAAAAATAAGAAAACGAATGACAACTAGAACTAAGATTTTGTACCGAAATCCATTTTCTTATCTTCCAAGTCACTTTTCTGTAAGCTCCTCCGAGTCCCTCTCACAGGATGCCACTCGCTCTCATTCTGTGGAGAACTCTGTGTGGAAATGAAAGCAGGCAGTTCGCCCTTCCTTCAGGAAAGTTTAGTCTATGGCATTTTAGTATTCAGTATTTATTTAATAAACGTTTGTTGAGCAGGTGCTATGTGTTGTGTACTTGGTTAGATAACGAGACTGTGGAAACAATTAAGGCATAGTCCACAATCTGGTGGGGAAAATGGATTTCCAAGCAAATAATTTATTTAAAAAATAATTAATTTACTTTTTGAAATCATGATACATTTGTATGTTTTAAAATCCAAAAAGTATAAAAATAAAAAATATACCTTCCACCATTGTCCAGTTCGCAAACACTCCTAAGAAGGGAGTAGTGTTATTAATTTCTTGTGTAGCCTTCTGAAGATTTTAGCACATATACAAATATGTGCATGCATATATGTTTAGCACTCCCCCTTTTTCCCACAAAAGTAGGTTATTTCACACTTTGCTTTATAATTTAAATTTTTCCACTTTATAATAAACTTGGAGATCTTTTTATATCAATACCTAAATATCTTATTAATTATTTTATAGAGGTGCAAAGTTTTCGTTGTGTTGATATCATGTAATTCATTTTACAACCACACAAACCCCCAATCACCTTGATTCTCAAGAGACAAACATTAAAAAATGTTCCAGTCTTTTTCTATAACAAATAATGCTGCAGTAAAGAGCTTTGTGCATGAGCTAATTCATCATCTTATATGAATAAAATCTAGGGTAAAGTCATAGCAGTGGGATTGTTTAGTCAATGACCTTGTACTTTTGATAGACATGGACTGTCCTACACTGAAGTTATCACAGTTTCCACACCTACTAGATATATATATGGAGGTGTCAATGTCCTCACATAATTGGCAACACAATATATTCATTAAAGTTTGAATTTTTGCTGATTCGATGGGTGCAAAAGTGTGTGGTGTTAATTTGTATAACATTTATTGTGAGTGAAATTAAACTTTTTTTTGTGTGTGCCAGTGTTAATGCAAGAGGCGTAAAGGATTTCCTTGAACCAAATACAATAGAAACAACAGAAAAGAACCAACTTATCATGTGTGCTGGAGGGGGGCCTCAATTTAATCACAATCCTCAGCAGTTTGTATTGGATTCTTTCTCAAAATGCCTTATCAATTGAGTCACAATGGAAGAATGCCAAGGACGTGTTTACTCATCTTTTTCCTTCCTGCCCCATTCTACTTCATCTTTAAAAAATACACCACAGCCTCAGCTTCTGGATTGCTACCAATGTTTTCTAGAAGTTTGAGTTTCATTCAGCTTATCTGAGTTCATGCTTGTTAGCATTCAGATGGTTTGGTGATACTGCCTTTCTTTCCCATAGACTTTTAAAGTTCTAATGCATTATTACATGTTTCATTCTTACAAATACAACTACAAAAATTTCTAACTCGAGTAGTATTTTAGAGTTTACAAAGTGCCTTAAGGTATGTTACCTCATTTAAGGTACCGATCAACTCTATAATTTACTCGAGATATTGCTTCCAATTTAACACAGAAAAATTAAGTAATTGCTGGTAGACTTACATCTGGTCTAACAGGGGTCATGTTGGAATCCATATCCAAGAATTCATGCTTCAAATGCAGTGCATTGTTTATCTAGACTTAAAGTAGTTGACTGTGACAAAACAGTCTCTGGTTGTCGTACGCCCTTGTCTATGTCTGTCTCCTGCATGAACGGAGAGGTCATTAGCAGCCTGCTCTCACCCCGATTGCCCTCCCCAGGCCTCAGTTACATCGACGTTTCTCTGGGTCTAGCTGTCAGAACACACATTCCAGTCAGAGTGACTTGAGAGACTTACTTCCCAGGGAAGCTGGTGCAGAATTGATTAGGAATTTCTTCCAGCCTCCTCCTGACTTGGTCTTTCTACAAGGTTTGTCACTAAGTCAAAAGGACTGAATCACCTTACCTTGTCAGTTGGGATGTTTGTTCTTTGGCCTAAAATAAATTAACACAGCCCTGAAAGAAACCTTTTATCCCTTTGGTATTCCTCATCACCATCCTTTGAAGTGCTTTTGAAAGGGGCAGTTGAGTCAGATCCTTTTGCGAAATTGTCAGTCTGGTTCCTTGGAGGTCCAGACCTAACCAGCATATGGGGAAGAGCCGGCACTCACATTATTCACCCCTGCCTCAGCCTTTCATCTTCAGCACGGAAAGCTGTGTGTAGTTTCCTCCTTTGTACAAGCGCACTCCTTTTTATTTTGGTTTAAACCTCTATGGCATCAACTGATAATTTCATAAAAGACTCTGATTCAGTTGAATGAAAAATTATTGAACAACAGCAGGTGCAGAGAGTGTGACCTGCTCCCCATTATTATTCTTTTTGGCTTTGCAACTATTCCTATTCTGGCAATATTAGTGATTTGCAATGAGCTCTTTTGGCCACATCCCTGTGGAGATTTCAGGAAAAAACCCAGCCGAGTAATGAGTCCTGCCTTGTGTAATGCCTTTCCCCTTTTTAAAAAATTTGAGTTGCCTTGTGTAAAACCGAGAAGGAAACACTTTGGGTTGATTAACTCCTTCAGGGTTAACAAGCTGACCTCAGATTCAACAGGCATGGAAGGCGATAAAGACACAGAAATGATTTTGGCGAAAGCTTACAAAGAAAGCACAATTAAGGAGATTAATCTAAAAAATGCTATTAAATTTAATGCCTCTCAAACAATTAATGCCCTTTCGTTTAATTACAAATTTATTTCTTACCATGTTAACCTTCAGTTTCTTTGTTTTCACCTTTTCTTCCACGAAGCTGGCTGAGTTACTTTCCCCTACTCTATCTTCTCTTACATCTGTATCTTTAGAACTGAGCAAATATCCACTATCAGCAGAAACTCCTTGCTGAATCAATGATCGAATGCATCTGAGGTCAGTACCTCCTCACCTGGCTCTCCTCCCTCTTTCAGTTGAGTATCTTCTCTGTCCCATGCTTTTCACCTTTCTGTTTCTGCTCCGTTGGCTCTTCCTTTTCAACATTTAAAATGACTCAGGTCTCTCTTATCTTGAAACAAAAAAAAAAAAAAAGAAAAAGGAGAAAGAGATTTTGTCATTCTAATGCCCCTGTAACTGTCATTCTACAATATTATTCTACTCTCTTTACAGTTAAACTTCACGAAATGTCTTTCTGTATTCACTGCCTTCCTTTTCTCACACATTTTCCAATTCGTTGCAATGTTGCTTCTGTACCTTATGGAGTCCCAGTGAACCCAACTGACCCCTTCCCAATGCTTACTGAACTTATTCTTTTAGTAGCATTTACCACTATTACTCATTCCTTGCATAGTGGTTAGCTAATCATATACTTTACAGTGTTTCTCCCAATATTTCCAGTACCCACCTGGCACCGTGCATAGTTATTACAATATTATTGACTATAGTCCGTATGCTGTACTTTACATCCCTGTGACTGTTTTGTAACTCACTTCTTCTTGAAACACTCCTTTACAATGGCCTCATGACTCAGCATTTCCCTATTTGTTTTTTCTCCTCCTTCGAAAGCTTCTCTCCTTCACCCGTTTCTTAGATTTTGGTGTCCTCAGATATTGGCGTTCCTTAGGGGCGCCCTACATCTTCACCCCAGCTGTCTTCTCTTACTCTCCTGGCTTCAACGATCTCCTTCTCAGAGGGCTCTCTGGAGTTCTCAGGCCTACTTATAGAACTGAATAGAATATGACTGGATATCTGTACCTGGCTGCCTTTCAACACTTCACTCTCTAAATGCTCAAAACCTCTCTCATATCTCTTCCCGAATTACATTTTTCTTCCCTGTTTCTCAGTTTTAATGTATGATGTTGTCATCCTTCCAGTGGTCTAATCCCAACCAGGAACAAAGGTAGCATCCATACTTTTTCTTCCTCTTCACCCCTCTGTTGGATCACAAGATTTTTTTCATTTAAACATTTAAAATGTTTTTTCTTTTAGTCCCCACTAGCTCTGCCCTAGTCTAGGCCACCATCCCTCTTCTCTTGTGCTACCAAGACTTTCTCCAAGTGCTCCACGTAGCCTTGCAGGTCTTCGCTCCATTTTCTTACACAGCCAGATTGATCTTTCCCTGATGTAAAGCGAATTACATACCTCTCTACTTAAAGTCTCCCATTCCTCTTTGTATTAAGTCAAAATGCCTTAGTATGTCAGAGATCCTGCAGAAGTCTCATATAGTGCCACTATATATCTTGCACCCTGTGCTTCAGACATACTCATTTTCAGGTCCCGGCTTATTTGTCACTTCCTCCAGAAACTCTTTCCTGACTATCAGAGGCTGAATTAAGAGTCCTTATTGTGTTTTTCCATAGCACACTAATATCACATTTTTAGTGTATTATAGTTTGCTTTTTATTCATAATTCCTCTGAAGTAAAAGTTCCTTGAGGCCAGAGATCACTTTTATTTTGCTCATCATTATGTCCCAAGGATATTTCCTGGTGTATACTACTCATTTACTATCTATAAGATGAAAAAAAAAGAGTCCATCTAAATTATTTGACGTAGGTCATGCTATTCAATAAAAGGCTGTAATACAATAATGTATATAAAATGATCAAGGTAGTCCTCCAATAAATGTTATTTCTTTTCTGTTTCTTATTTGGTAACTAGGAAATCTTTACTTAGAGCTGTGAAGTATGTCAACTTAGCCTTACAATGACTTCAATTTTTGTACTAAAGCCTATTGCTATTTCTTGCTAAGAGATATAGAGAACTTCATGATTGCAATGGTCTTATCCGTAGTTCAGTGCCCTGTGAAAGTACTGGAATTATATTTCTGGAAAAAATTGAAGTCTATTGAGAATAAACAGAATTACTAGTCAGAGGGTAGCTGTTCCATAAAGTGACACTAGGATTGGTTCTTGAATTTTGCAATTGGAAATTCAGTCAATTATTAGATGACTTCACAAGAGGAAATAATAAGGATTGTTATTAGCAATAATAAAGCTATCATTGGATGGGTGCATCTAGGCTATTTCCTAAACACACGAATGCACATGAAGATTCAATTCAATTAGTATTTACTGAGAATTACAAACCCAGTGTCAGATAATAGAGCCATACAGACCATGCAAAGCATATAGAAAAATGCTATTTTAAGTAATACTTTAGGGTTTTATTCCTACTCTAACATTTAAAAATGGATGATAAAAATGATGCACGTCTCATAAACAAAGGATAACATATATATAAGCCTCTTTTTTGGTTATCTCATTTGATCCTCACAACAAACCTGAAAGAACTGCGTAGATATTGATGTTTCACCTTAGAAATGAGGAAGTAGAGGCAAAGTCTAATTACTTACCTGTTTATTCATCACCTGTTCACCCATACCCTCACATATCCCCATTCCTCTGTTGTCTGGTTTACATTATAGAGCAGTGTGTAAGCAGGTTGGGGACAGGAGGGAGAGGGAAGCAGGAAAGGGGGGCAGAGGTGGAGTGAAAGGAGAGAAGAGCAAGAAAAAAATAGGGATAAAAATGCACAGCTCTTGGGAACCAACAAGCATCCTAAGGTCACGCACTCATTCTCCCTTTCCAGTTCTCATTTAAATATGGTCACCTGCATCTTCATTTCTTGTCCTGAAAGGCCACAGAGTTCTCTGGAGCCTTGTAGGCTGTGCTCTCTCCACATTCTCCAAGCTGGATATGGTTAAAAAGCACTCAGCTTCGTTCTCACCTACTTTGACGTGCTTTCTCAAATTTCATAGCCTGGAAAGCCAAATTCTACATTTCTAGACTCTTTTGCAGCTAGTTCTGGATACCAGCTAGATACACAGATGTAAGTTTGGGAGCTGGTAGATTTGGAAGCGGAGGATCCTATCATCCTTCTGGTGCTTTCCTGGCTCATAAGGTTTAGGACCATGAGGGCTGGGAGTGGTGTGGTACTGGGTGCGGAGGTCACTCTCAGTCCCTCTAGTCATTAACTTCATGGGTGTCAAGAGACAGCTGAGGTATTAGTGGGGTGTTTCTGACCCCTGGATCAAAGGTAAGTCTTTAGATTCTCATACTCCATGGTTCTACTGTCAGCCTCCTCCTTGTAGCTCCCCTCATCTGTTTAATGATTTTAGAACATTTAATTCTTGTATTAAATCTCTTTCTGTTAAAAATACCTATAGACATTTCCATTTTCTCTACAGAGCTCTAGACAATATACAAACTTTTACTCAAATTAGAGAATTTCTGCATTTCCAACTACATTTGTCCTGTCTGAGAAAGGGAATATTTCGAGAAAATACTATTAAAAGAGAGAAAGTTCTCAGAGAACACATGCTCTAGTGACTTGGGGGTTTATGAAGCTTATAATGATAAAGCTTAGGACTGAATACAGATCTTCTGACCCTGGATTCCAGAGTCTTTTATTTATGCCATATTATCAATTTTCCAAAGCAGTTAGACTATTACTTCAGTACCTGGCAAAAAAGTAGGAAATCAGCATGTGGTTTTCCAATTAGGTTGAATTTTTGACATCTTACAGGATATATTTTAAGCATAAGCACAGGAATCACTATGTGAAAACCATTTCATTTTTTGGAAATAAGTGAAAACAATCCTTTACATTTAGCAATGCAGAGTAGAAGTGAGGAAAAAAGAAGGAGAAATGTAAGATTTTAAATATTAGTAAGTAGGGTAATTCCTCTAGTTACAAAAAAAAAGTTTTGATTGTGAAATAAAACAATTTAGTGTTCAAAGATTTAAAATTCATGAAAATGTCATTCATGAATAGTACTTCTGACTCTTAGTTTTTGTTTAATTTTTTTCTCATATTAGAGTTGAGTGAATTGTTCAACAAAGCTTCCATTATTTCAGAGCAAAATAGCTGAACAGCTAACATGACCCTAATAAATATCAATAGAATGCCGAAGGCCACTAGAATGACAACTGCCATGGTAGAATAATGCAAAATTGTTTTGTACCCAATTAACCATATATTGTTGATATTTTATGTAATTGAGAGCCCTAAATATAAGACTGATGATAAATCTTATATAACATTTGTAGGCAGTAAATTTTACATAATTTAAGTACATATGCCATTATTACATTTATTTTAATATTATTTAACATCAATCCAAAAACACACCTTAGATTAGCTAAATCCACCAAATATTGTTGTTCACTCGATATTATTTACAGAGGTGAATATTATTTAAATTCATTGTTTGATTAGAGTTTTATAATAAAGCATGTGCTATAAAACCTTTAAACTCTATAGCTCTTTAGCATCTACCATCATTTAATAGATTTATGTTTGCAAGTTTATCAGGGGAAAATATTTATTCTTTCCTAGGTACATTACAATTGCAATTCGAATACCCACATAGGATGATTACAAGTTAGTGAGCATTATGCCTGCCTTTGATTGCACTGGGTGGACTATTATCAATAACCCAGCCAGGTATAACCAAAAGAATATAGCAAACTATGTGTATGGGTGAGAAGCTGCATTGACAATGGGAGCAAAAGGAAAGTTAACATACTGAGCGATGAGATCATACCCAGCTTTGTTCTTTACCAGAATGATGGCAACCAAGCTTTTATTTCTCCCTCCATTTCCAAACCCTGGCAAGACATATGGATACCCTTCTCTGAGAAGGTTAACTTTCCCAAAGAAAAACATTGCAGATTCTTGAATCTAGGACTGACTAATAAAAAACTCAGTTGGTCATTTGATCAGCCTAGAGTGAAACTTATCAGTTAATATAGTTAATAAGCTGTATTCATGCAGGCATATTTCTTAATTAGCTTTTCAGGGTGAAAAGAATAAATAAAGAAAGAAGAATAAATAAGTAGCCAAAAATCACCTGGTATTTGAGGAAAAACTCTGATATAAAAAAAGATACATTAAAATAAGTAAATATGAACTCAGAAAAAGAAGTTATAAATAGATACAGCATACAAATTTTTAAAGAAATAAAATCAATATACTCAGAAAGATGCTAGAAGGTATTGTAATAATTACACAATAATGTATTCATAGATTTCCAGACCACTAGTCATAAAGATCCTAAACCTTTTTTCAAAGAATATAAATAAGCCATATACAAAAGATTAAGAACAAGAATGATTTCAGACTTTGTACAAATCGGATGCTGCAAAACAATGGAACAACAGCTGTAATTATGAGTGTAAATTATTACCAATCTAGAATTCTGTACTCAATCTATCAGTCTAGAGTGGAGAAAGAATAAAGATATTTTCGGACAAATATCATCTCAAAAAATTGTCTCATGTGTTGTTCTAAGAAAACTTCTGAAGGATGTGCTCCACCAAAATAAGACAAGGAAAAAAAAAACAACAGGATACAGGATGCAAGAGAAGTGAAAGGCATTGGGAATTCTCAGCATAAAAACTGTTAATTAGGTCTAGAGAGCCAGTTACTAAAAACTAATGAAGTGTGGAGTTCTAGTATGGATTCTTCTAGAAAAAGAAAAAAGAACCTGTAGAGTATCTAATAGGTTTGACTATATGGAAATATTGTGTTCAGAGACATTTACAAAGTTATTGAATGGAGTGGAAAAAATTATAAGTTCAAAGAAAACTAAGAAAATGAAAAAACAAGTCAATTTTAACTTCAAGAATAACAAAATGTTCAAGAAAATAAAATAAATATTTTTTAATTGGCACAACTGTGAACAATATTCATATAGTCATAATAAGAAAAGTACAGAATTGTAATTTTTGAAACTTTATTATAAAAAAGTCAAATAAATATAAAATTAGAAAGAATGGTGTAATAAATCTCTATATACTTTTCACTCAACTTCAACAATCATGAGTTCTTTACAAAATTATCACTTTTTTAAAAGATGTTCACATTACTATCATTCCATTCTCCCAAATCAACAATAATTTCTTAATATCATTAGCTGCCCATTTAGTGTGTATATTTCTTCATTTTTCTTGTTTTTCTACAATATATTTTTTTGAATCAGGATCCAAATGATCATTCATTACATGAATGATCTTAGGTTTTCCCTACATTTACTATATTTCTTCTTTTCTTGCAATTAAAAAAAAAGAAAATGGATTTTTTTTTCTGTAGAGTTGCTCACTGTTTAAATCTTTCTGATTGCATCCCTTGGCATTCTTGAACATAACAAAAATATGTCAAACGTATTTGAATCTGTGCGCTCATAATGATGCCCGATGGAGGTGCATTACATATGAAACTCATGCTTTTTAAAAAGTCAAGCCTGAATATGATTTAGCCAAAATTCTATTGGTAAATATATAAAGTAAACATAAAATATCTGAGGGAGACAGGAGTAGAATTTTGATTTAACAAAACATTATGATAAAACCATATAGACACATGAAAACATATAAAACATCTCTAATCATCAGAGAGATGCAAACTAAAACCACAATGAAATATCACCTCACACCTTTCACAATCAACAAACAAGTGCTGGTGAGGACATGGAGAAAAGTGAACCTTAGTGCACTATTGGTGGGAATGCAGACTGGTGCAGCCACTGTGGAAAACAGTATAGAGTTGTCCCAAAAAAATTAAAAATGGATCTACCTTTAGACCCAGCGATCCCACTTCTGGGAATATATCCTATGAATCCTGAAACACCAATTCAAAAGAACTTATGCACCCCTATGTTCACAGCAGTGTTATTTACAATGGCCAAGACCTGGAAACAGCCTTAGCGCCCATCAGTAGATGAGTGGATAAAAGAACTGAGGTACATTTACACAGTGGAATACTTCGCAGCAGTAAAGAAGAAGAAAATCTTACCATTTATGACAGCATGGATGGACCTGGAGACTATTATGCTAAGTGAAATAAGGTAGTCAGTAAAAGAAAAATGCCATATGATCTCACTTATATGTGGAATCTAATGGGCAAAAATAAACTGATGAACAAAATAGAAACAGAAGCATAGATACATGTATAGACTGATAGCTATATGGAGTGGGGGACTGGATGAAAGAAGTTGAAAGGAATTAGCCAAAGAACATATATACACAACCCATGGACATGGGCGACAGTGTGGGGATTGCTTGAGGGAGTGTGCGGCTGGGAGGAGGTGGGCAAAGTTGGAAAAAGTAGGGACAACTGTAATTGCAAAAAAATAAAAAACCATGTATGGAGACTAGAGAGAGAATAGGACTAAAAATCTTCTGTTGTCCTGAGTAAAAGCAAAAGATACTATCAAACTAAGCAACCTAGTTTGCACGCATTATTTAGAGGTATGAACATGAGTATTAACTTCTAAAACAGTTTAAAGGGGTTGTTCCTAGAGACTAGGTAAAGCATGGAGAGATCAGAGTATCCTTTTTTTTTTTGAACCACATATTATTTTGATAAAATAATTATAAAATTAAAGAAACAAAAGAACAAAAACATAGAAACATCTAAATTAAGAGTCTTCTCTCAAAATTGAGTGTCTTTTCCCAACAGTCATTTGCTATTTGTTCTGCACACATTTGATATATGTTACTGTTGTTGCTGAGTAGAAACTTCCTTTTTGTTTTCTCCTTTCTCCCAACTTTTGCCTGTGAGTTTCACCTCATTACATCACTCCATAGTTCTGCAGCCTCCCTCTCTCACACCCGCTCAAGGGCGCCCTGGTTCGGACAATGAATTTTAGAGTCATTCTATGAACAACTTACTTTCCTTTTTCTTTTTTACTATTTAGACCTGCTCCAAACCACTTCAGCCCCTCAGACATTTCAGAATAGAATCAGAAAGGCTCTCTTAAGCATCAGTTATTGGAGAAGTTTGCAGGAGAATGCTGCTCCTTCATACGATTCACTTAGTAGTTCAACTCAACCTGATTAGGTTGGAGGTGGGGGGAGTGGGTAGAGATTTCTCTAAACAAATGTCATATTTCATATTTGATCTCCCTAGACTAGCAGAAAGGTAAAATGGTCATAAAGATGTAAACTTTAATTTTAATATCTTTCCCAATTACTTCCTCGTGAGAGGTTTTCTTTCCAGAATTAGCAGAGATCCTTGGAATAGTTATTACTTCACATCAATTCCTCTTTAATTGCCTTGTGAGGCAGAATTAAAGTAAACATTCATCTACATAGAGTTCAAATGACTACTCATTTAATATTCTAGTGATTCCTAACTTCTATCAATTTGCTTATAGAAATTCCCTCTTTTTCTTTTGGAGCTATTTAAACACACAGAACAGTCCCCTTTATGACCCTCAAAAATATAAAATAATCATACCAATTAAAGATAGTTACGAAAGGTCTTTTGCAACTTGGGAAGCTGTTCAGAGATGTAAGCTAGTATTTTGTTCTTCTCAAGCCCATGCAGTAGTGCCGGGAGGAAAGGTTGCTAGCCCGTGTGCTCTCCATGGCCTATGCAGAGGTCCAGGGAGATTTCTGGGTAACCTGTGTCCTGGGAAATTTGTTAAAGATTAGGTAACCTTTTAATAATTGACCGCTACTAATTTTGTATTATTTATATCAATTTTGTATGTTAGCAATCTTTTAAAAAGTCAACAGAAAAAAACTGTAGTGCAAAATATAGGAGTTAGTCATAGATGTCATAAAGTAATGAGTTACATCAGTGAAATTTGATAAACAGCAGGATTTTTTAGCAGACTACGACCTCAGTAAAATCATTATGATTCAAGAGCCAATAAAGAATGTTAGTAAATGGGTGGAATGTCGTTAGTTGAATTTCTCTTTCTCCTTCTTTTGTTATCAGGTACATTTCAAGTTAGTTTTACATATGCGTTTCCTGTTTACCTGTCATTGAAGACATTGAGCTATAATTATCTTTCAAACCAAATGTAAATTTTATTTTTGTAAATTTTACTGTTTTGGCAACCTGACATATTTTTAAAGCTCAAAAAAATGTTCTTGTTTTATTTAAAAGACATTTACAGAACTTCCCTGCTTCTCTGAAAATGTAACCCTGTTCCTGTCACTTGGCTTAATGCTCCACACATGTTTTCTCACTTAAACTTTGCCTCATTTGGCTGTGGTTATTTTATGTAGCCTTTGAAACCATCTCTAATGGAAAAATACAGCTGTGAGCAAGATTTCCTAAAATGTACATGGAATTAATTTTCCAGGCATTTCATGCAAGGACTCTGATATATCTAAAGGAGAGGTTTTGCCAAAAGGAGTTTTAATGCAACCAAATGAAAGAGGAAAACAGCCAGAAAGAGGGTAAGAAAGCAGGCCAAGCCCTAATGCAGGAAGAAGACAAGAAAAGGCACTGAGGAAAAGAAGAGGAAAAGAAAACGTGAACAGTGGAGCAAGAAAGGAAAAAGCGAACACATTCTGTGGCAGGGAAGGTGGGATGGAAGAAGCGTGGAAGAAAAAGGAGAGTTGAAGGAATGGGGAATCTAGTTAGAAGGAAAATAATGTCTCCTAGTAATTTCTGTTCACTTGCTTAAACGGCTCAATATCTCAGACTCTGTCACTAAAAGATTATTTTACATCAGATCCGTGCATTTTACAGTTTATGAATTTAAATAATTTCAGTTAAAAGGACAACTTATATAAAAACAACCAATATTTTAAATATCACTGTTGAGATTTTTGTTTCCCTAAACAACCTCCCCCAGCCACATATTGTGTTTTTATTCACATCGTGTGGTTAAAAACTGAAACTACAATTTTGAATTTACTAATGCACAGCAGGTGAGCTTTTTATGCCACGGGATTGTAAAAATATAGAATTGTGTGGCTGACTTCAGCCCGCAAACACAAAGATTTTATTTTGTTGATTCTTACTATATTATTTTTTCACTGATTATTTACTCTAAGCTCTCAAGATAGATGATGAAAATCACAGAAGAAACAAAATGTATTTTTAATATGCATGTGGGGGTTCAGTGATGTATTTTCCAGGATTGCTCCCAGGGAGCACATAAACTTCGAATGTATATGTAACACATTTTCCACTGTATAAAATATTTAACATATTAATATAATGCAAAGAAATTAATAATTTGTTACTATGTGGGATTACAGGGTTCATTTATGTAAGTTTATCATCATTGTACATATACTCTGCTGATATAAAAGATTTTACAAATGACCAAAGCACCATTTCTTGGGTGCAGTGTGAGTAGCATGAATAAAGAAATTACCCTATGTGAATGGATACTACAGACTAGCTTCAAGAAGAATTATTTCAATATTAAAGGGTTGTTCATATGAAACAGAGAATAAAGTGAACAGTGTTGCATTACCTGTTTAATGTCAGGCAAACACAAAATATTGGATTTCCCAAATACTCCAGGTCGTTTAAAAACACAGCATCATAAAAGCCTGAAAAAAAAAGATGAGAAAAAAACTTTATGTTTTACCAAAATACGGCAGTATATTCATGTCAAATGTCAAAACATATTTCTATTACATATACATTGCAGTTGAAATATGTTTTTATAATTCTAATATAAATTATCATAAAATATAATAATTTATCATTCTATACAGTTTGAATAAATTTAGAGATTCTGAAATTAGTTTGATGATTTCATGTGAAATAATCAGGTGAAAAACACAAGATTTCCTCTTCCTTTCTTCTTGTTTGTTACCCTGTTATTCTTGAAACTTTGCTCTGTAATTATTTCTTTAGGGGTCTGTGTGTTTTGTTTCTGTTTGTTTGACTAGTGTTTTGTTTTGTTTGGTTGTTTAGAAAACTATAGGTTTCCTGAGACAAAATAATCTATATAACCTTATGACAATCTGTGAAACATTCATGGACATAGTTGAAACTCCTAAAGAATGATATTCGATACTGTAGGAAGAGTTTGTATTGTAATCTTAGGAAACATCAATACACTAAACGCTATGTAGAAATCTTTTTAATTTTATTTTTACTTGGGAGAGAGTCAGTAACAGAGCCACTGCTGGGTTCCTTTTTTCCAGTTTTATGGAGTTCCAGTTGACATATAACATTGTATTAGTTTAAGGTGTTTATGGCGCTTGGAATCACAGAACTGATTTGCCAGGCATTCTGGATATTTTGAGACAATGTGAGATAGTGGAGAAAATACTTAATTGAAGGATAGGATCAAGGTTTTCATTCTACTTCTACCATGCTGGTTAATTAGTTATCGTAGGAAAAGCAAGAACAGGAAGACTTTTCCCCCCTTAAAAACAGGGTACATATTAAGAAAAAAAAACAAACAAACCAGAAAGACCACTGCTCTTATTAGAACTGTATTTAATTTTCACTAGCCAATGGCAAGACTGATGATAGTAAAATATACCTTATAATTACAAAAAGAAAAAAATCTAATATTAAAACAACATCTGAATGCCTATAACAATGGGCTCCCCTCTGAGCACCATCTGAATTTCTTTACTTAGTACTTGCCACATGGCATAGTAGCAACTTCATTCATTCTCTCATTCCGTTATTAATTCATTCTCTCCTTTAGCTTAAAATAGTTATAACAGTGCACAAGGTCTACATGATGTATCCCTTCTTTACCTCTCTGACTTGCCCTACACCCTGCTTTCTCGGATGCTGGCCCAGGAGGGCACTGGTTACTCTGATGTGCCAGGCACACTTCTGCCTCAGTCCCTTGGCTCGTGCTCTCTCCTCCTCCTGGTGTTCTCCTCCGCCGAACATCTGCTAGGCCCCCTTCCTCACCCTCTTCAAGTTCTTGCTCGAATGTTGCCTTCTCCATTTTGAGGCCTCGCTTGACGTCTGAGTTCATAGGGGACACTGGCTTCTCTTACTAGTTGTTTACTGTTTCCCCACCCCTTCTCGTTATAAGCAGATCACATGAAAATAGGGGTCTTTGTCTAACACAGTGTGTCTGGCTCATAGGAGGCCAATATTTTCAAATATTTGTGGAATGCTTGAAGTCACCCAGCATTCACATTTTGAGTGCGTACTCTCAGGATCCGCGTTTAGCACTAGGATTAAAATGAAGAACAAGACACAGTATCCACCCCACAAAAGCTTATGCGGTAGAATTCCCGGGACACTCACCACAGATTCTGATTCAGTAAATTTTCGTGGAACCTAGACATTTGCAATTCTGCCAGCTATACCAGATGTTTCAGATGTACCCTGTTTTCACTGTGTCCTCATGGTTGTCATGAAACTGTTTTGTCATTGGATTTTTGACATTTAACACAATGCCTGAAACATACTGAATGTTGAATAAGTCTCCCTCAGCGATGAAAGGAACATTTTGATAAATAAAATGTACTTTCTGACTTCCAGAATCTCATAGCATAGGCAAAATTTCTACTGGGCAATTACCCTCTACCTTTTATTTTCCCCCAAAAGCACTTTTACCACGATGAATTGAAGGGTCTACACCCAGAGCAGTTAAATGATAAAACAAAGACGTGTGTGAATATGGAAATTTAGAGGAGAAAGAACTCGCCAGAAGCATTCCAGGAAGGCTTATACTGCTCTGATCTTGAAAGCCTTTAAAACTGGGATCAATTTAACTTTAGATATTATTTAAGATGTCAAAAAATGTAGTGTTTAGTACATGGAAAATGATGGTTTTGTTTGATAGCCTGCCACACTCCTAACACATTCGTGCTGGTGGCCCTGCAGGTACAAGTGGCCAGTGTGCGGGTTGTTACTACCAGATTCACAGCACATGTAGGTGTCATTGGCAGATTCCTATCTCCCTAGGATGAATGTGCAGGTGAGACTCACCTTGATGGACTAACAACAGATGCTTGAGTTGTCACCAGTTGAGAACTCAAATTCCCCTCTTGTCATTTGATATCGGGTCCAGGAATTGCATTGATTAGCTCTGAAGGGACTTTGACTATACTTCGGAAAGGGAAAGTTTTCAAGTATGATGATAAAGTTTAACTACAATACAACTTGTTATAACATAAAATTCAGAATCAAGTCTATGTCCATTATTGGGAGTAAAAGAAAAGCCTTATTACCTAGCACATTCATTTAGAGTATGGCTGATGAACATAATACACTATCCAAAGTCCAAAATCCCATAAGATTAGTATTATAAGCTAGATTTTGAGACACACAACCATTCTCAGACAAAAAGTTAAAATAAATAAGGCTTTTTTTCAGTGGACCCAGCGTTCTCTTATCTATATCTTCTCTATCCGTTCTTTTCCTACTTCGGACACCCAGAACTCTCACTTCTCTTTCTCCCTTTCTTTCAATAAACTCTATTTTTTGAAAAGAGCCTTATTATCAATAAATGATGCTCAGTGTGAGTTTGTCAATGGGTTGCTTATCCCAAGCATATCTTACCCCAAGTGTATTCACCCAATTTCACTTCATAATTGTGGAGTTAAATGAATTTTGATATCAGAGGTTAGACACAATGCAGGTTTTGAAGAGTATGAATGAGTTGATTATTGAGCATCTGTTATGTACCAGGCCCTGTGCTAGACATTTGGTATTCATTATCCCATTTAATTATCATGAAGAATCTTCCGAGGTGGGTAATATGCCCCTTTTACAGGTTAGAAAACTGAGACTTACTGGCTACTTTACTTGCTCAAACTCGTGGGATTCAACCCAGGTCTTTCTGACTTCAGAAACTCACAAGCTCCTGCCTTTCCACATCCCACACAGCCACAGGGGCACGAGGATGTCGTGGCATATACTGATGGGACATGGTGGAGAAAGCAAGAATTAAAGAGGGAAAGGCAGTGAGAAAAACATATTTCTTGATTATGCACACCTTGAAGCAAATTTATGACGCCAAAGTTATTAGATCATTTGGAAATATTACTCTTCATAATGTTTCAAAAAGGCATCAAGAATTTATGGTGGAAAAATGAATATTTACCATGTATTAAGTGTCTACGCTGAGCCTGGTCTTTTCATATCCTCTCTCTAATCCTGATAATAATGATTGTATTATTATATTCATTTTGTCTTTTCAACTCAGTGATTCCTTTTTCAGCCATATCCATCTTACTCTTTCTCCTATCTATTTTGGACTTTGTTTCAACTATTATATTTGGGATAACAAATATTTCTACTTTATTCCTTTTAATAACCTCTTGCTTATTTCACATAGCGAATATTTTCTTTTATCTCCTTCAATACATTTGTTTTGGTTATTTTAAAGTTTTGGTTGTTCTGTTCTAATACTTGTGCTTCAGATAGCATATACTGTTGAGCTGCTGGATTTCTTTTAGGTAATTATATTTCTTAGGTGTTGAGCTATTTTAGCCTGTGAGAACATGTGCTTGAGGCTCACAGCTACTCTAGCAGGTAGGATGTATCAGAGAAGGACCAACAGGCAGGGTCAAATATAAGTTCCAGGCGAAAACCTCAGTCACTTTGGTAACTCCTACTTATTGATACATTTTTTAAGAAAAATGTTTTGATTAAGGCAAAGTCTACCACTACACAATTATTAGAATGCCTAAAATAATAAAAAAAAGTTAATTACAATACCAAGTGTTGCTGAAGATGTAGAGAATCTCGATTTTTCATACATTCCTGTATGGAATCCAAAGGGTACCGCCACTTTGGAAGATAGTTTGTAAGTTTCTTGTCAAGTTAAACATACACTTAACATTTTACCCAGCAATCCCCCAAGAGAATTAAAAACTTATTTCACAAGAGAGCCTATATGCAAATATTTATGGCAACCTAATTAATAATTGCACCGAACTGGACATAACTCAGTTGTTCTTCAGCCAGGGCATGGACAAACAAACTGTTGTGTATAAATACAATGAAACGCTGCTCAGAAACACAAAGGAATATATTACTGATATAACACAGATGGATCTCAAATGAATAACATTATATGAAAGAAACCAGATGAAAAGTTCATATACTGTAGGATTGCATGTGTATTTCACTCTTTAAAAAAAGGTAAAACTGTGATAGTTGTCAGAGGCTGAGGGTGGGGAAAGGTCAGACTACAAAGGGTAGTGTGAGGGAAATTCGGGGTTGATGGGTCAAAACTCATTGAAATATACACCAAAAAAGAGTGAATGCATATATAAGTTAAAAATAATTGCAAATTTTTACAAAACAAATCTACATTATTTGTATAATTCTTTTTCATACTCACTTTCCAGACAATAAAAAATTGAATAAAAAATAGCTTGAAATATTTTGTTTAAAGTTTAAGAAACAGTCTCATGGTTTTGCTACAAAGTCACACCTGAACTATTTTCATTGGATTTATTTTAAATGTTTAATAAGCACTAGAGTCTGGAGAAAAACGTTTCCAGCTTTATTATTTTTTATGTTGTGCCAAATCTTGCTTCCATGTGTGTGCATGTGTGTGTGCGTTTTAAGACCATTTTTTAAAACAAGTTTCTTTTGAAGAGAAAAACCTTCAGTTCCACTAATGGATTCTCTCCTTCCCTTAGCTTATTAAACCTGATGGAGATGAATGAGTTCAAATGCAGGTGGCCACCAAAAAAAAAAAAGAAAAAGAAAAAGAAAAGACTAAATCTTGAGGTCAATTCCTGCTTGGGGTTGGCTTGCCCTTTATTTAAAATTACGGACGGAAAACGCTAAGGTGATCTCATGCTCATAAAGGCGGGTAGGTGTTCTCTGACACAGGTGTTAAAAAAGAGTTCAGACACTCGGAGAACTGTTGAAAACACATCTGTCCCCTTTAGTGTGCACAGCTGCCTGAATACATATTAAAACTCTCAGGCCTTGTTTGCAGTAATTTGCTTGAAATGATGGATGAACACACACATTTAGAATTGTGAGTTCTAATAAACATGCTGAAATGGCCATTCAAAGCCCCCTCCTCCCAAAAAAATCCTCCCCTAACCTCTATACCTCCAGTACCTTGAATAGTGCCTGGTAATTATTGAGTGTCCAATAAGTGAAGTAAATAATTGAAGAATGAATAAAATAAAACTTTCTAGGTTTACTAAATATGTGACTTCTCTCAGATTCACTACTTTTTTGTGTGTATCTTCTATAGTATGGAAGTAATACCTTATATACTCATTATATCACAGGGCATTGAAAATAAAAAATAAACTAGTCGTTAATATTAAAGTGTGCTAAATAATACACCAGTTTTAAAATACCATACTGAGTCTGTGATGAAAATTAGAACATTTATAAAGGAGTCGACTCTGGATTATCTCCTTCTTTGAGTCTTTCATTTTACTTAAATGTATTTTCATAAATTTTCAAAAAGGTATTTTTACTTTGAGTCTCAATGAATCCAATAGGTTAATCTTACAGAGTCTGTTGATATAGCCATAATGTGTTCAAAAAAAGAAAGAAAGAAAGAAAGAAAGAAAGAGAAAGAAAAGAAAAAGAAAAGAAAAAGAAAGAAAAGAAAAAGAAAAGAAAAAGAAAAGAAAAAGAAAGAAAGGACTAGAGCACCATCAGATCCAGAGCTCTTTATTTCACAACACTCAAACTTTCCTTGGTAATAGAATCCCGGTTTCAACTTGGGTGGGAGGTAGAGAGAGGGAGAAAAAAGAGGCAGACTAAGAATAATAACTTAATTATTTATAAATGTCTATGTCTAAGCAGTTATCCTTGTGGTGAGTATTTCTCAACATTCTGATCCACCCACTGTCTATCCACTACTTGATTTTTTCCTTTTGAGGGTAAGTTGCCTGATTACTTGAAATATCCCCAGTGCTATAGACTTAGAGGAAAAAAAAAAAAAGAAAGAGAAAAACCACAGTGTACCTTGGGATGAATCCACTTCAGATCAGGATGGCTGCCATGACCACGAGGCATTTTTTATTATGAGCTGTCTTGGGCTAGTATAGTTTGGAAGAGGAGGGAGTTGAATATTATTTACAATTTTCACACCATCAGTAAATGCTACTGCTTCTCTCTTGTTTGCATCTTACCTGGAAACTTAGAAAATCAGTAATTTGTTTTCCAATTTGTCGATTAAGTTTGGAATAACTGGGACCTGCAGTTAAAACACTGTCCTTCATTAGGGAAGGCGATGATGGTGATAATGACTGAAATAATAGTTCTCCTTTCTTGAGTACTTCCTGTAGGCCAGTAGTCACCAGCATAATATATGTATTATATAGTTTATAGCCAAAAGTTGCACATGTCAGGTATAAGAATGAGCATTCCAAAACTCTGTTTACTAGCTTTATGACCAGATCACAGTCATTATGAACATAGCAGATTCAAGGGCTTGTCACCTATACCCCACTGCAGTCACCCAACCCATCTATGCTTGGTGTGCCAGGGGACCTACAGCCCCAAAAGTTGAAGCAAACTGGCACAGAGCCTAATTTGGGGGACATATCATGCTATGGTGATTATAGAAGAATCTAGATGATTGTTAAACACTATAGTTATTCAAAATATTCAGAAAACCTTGTCAAATAAATCACCCGAACTAAGCTATTCTTCAATCCTACTGATTCCTCCAGTTTCCTCCTATAGGCAGGAGAAGTTCTCAAAAGGAACCCAACTTAATATAAGGGCCAAGATGACTCTCCCGTCAGATCTCAGGCCCTATCACAGGTTTTGTTTTCAATCCCATTTTGCAGGGCAAAACTTAAAGAGATTAAAAAAATAGTCAGAAAAGCACAAGAGTAGAAAGACTAGGAAAGAAAAACTGTGGTAACTTCCATAGTCCTCATATTCCTTTAAAATATAGTTCACTAAATTAGGAATTTTGAAAAAAGATTTTATTTATCTTATTTTTAGAGGGAAAGGGAGGGCGAAAGAGAGAGAGAGAACCATCAATGTGTGGTTGCCTCTCACACGCCCCCTACTGGGGACATGGCCTGCAACCCAGGCATGCCCCCTGACTGGGGAATTGAACCTGCAACCCTTTAGTTCGCAGGCCAGTGCTCAATCCACTGAGCTACACCAGTCAGGGCTAAATGAGAATTCTTACTATCTTTTATTTATAGTGCCCAATGAACAGCATGTTTGTTGAATGAATCACTCCAGTTCTGAATTATACAGTAGCCATTTTTGAAGATTCTGTGTTTTCTGGGTATTTTCTTCTTTTAGTTGCCAATTTGTAGATATTATTCCATCACTTAGGGCCTTTCGTTGAATCTAAAAGAAACAAAAGATGAATATAAATCCAATTTGTTTGGGAAACTAATATAAAATACAGTTCTTTCACATTCTTTGTCTACTTTGGAGGCTTTCTTTTTTTGTTTTGTTTTTGGTGGGAAGGTGATATATTAAAAATTCATAATTTTTCTTCCAGTTTTAATTTTCAAAACTATTACCTTAAGTTTGTTTCAAAGAGCCTTTTTTTTTTTTTTTTTTTTTTTTTTTTTTTTTTTTTTTTTTTTTTTTTTTTTTTTTTTTTTTTTTTTTTTTTTTTTTTTTTTACTGGTGCTTAATATAAAGGTCTGGTATATAAAGGTGAACAAACAGTGGTTACAACTTCTGGAGTGGTAAATAATCTGATATTTAGTGGAAACGAGAGTTTGATGGTCATTTCTTCCCACCTGCCATATTTCTAAGTTTCTCTTCTTTTTATGAGAAGAAATTTGTGATTGTTAACTGGACTTTTTAGCTTTAATACTGAGTTCAGAGTGAATTTTTAAAAAGAAAATATAATTTTATTCCTTTTTTATTCATTAAAAACTTTCCAAGTCCTACTGTCCTTTAAACTCCCAAGCTTTCAGAGTAAACTCTCAAATAGATACTTTCTCATCCCTTAAGGAGCCTCTGTGTTGGCACCTATCAAAAACCTATTATTTATTTGTCTGCATTTTTATTCAGATGTTACCTTGTTAAAGAAAGATTTTGCATCTTTTATCTTTGTATTCTCAGGACCTAATTAGCATTTAAAAGGCACTTAATGTTAGTTGAATGAAAGATGGAATAAATACTGAAAACATAACACGTGGATGATGAAAAGTCAGCCAAAGTAGAGCGTTATTGACGTGAGCAAGCAATATAAGTATATATAAGTGGTAATAGATGAGGCAGAAGTATTTTTGCTTTGGCAAGCTTTTTGGAAAGTACTTTCTAGGGGTGTAGGATACTTTGAAAATACTGTCTTACATACTAAGTTGAAATATTAGTCATCGGGGAATAGACTAATAGTCTGTGGTTAGACTGAGAATGTTCATAGCCCATTAGAAATGCATTGTAAGGCACATGTTGCATTTATTTTCCTGTCAAATAAATTCTAGCAATTTTTCTGGCAAGAGTATTGTTGGCAATTCTTAAGTCAGCTAATTCAGATATTTAGAGGTATTGGACAATAGCAGAGCCACATTTAATTGTCATTAGTACATACACGCAACAAAAATAGTATCTACTATTATGCTCAATTGTATTTGGGCAGTGTTGTTTATTCAGAAAATATTTCACCAATATAAAATATGTCTTTAAAACATGATGTACTTTAAAATCTGTTTTAAAATTAAAGGACTGTGTAGATTAATGAACAAAATCCTCATTTAAATTCGGGTTGGTAGGGCCTATAGGGGGAGCTTTCACACCCAATGTCAGTCCTCAAGCCCAAAAGGAAGAACTCTTTGCTCATAACAGTTGTCTCAGCTTCCCGTTCTTCTCTGTGAGACTGTTGTCGCTCCTTTGTTTCTGGGAGCATGTGTGTGGCTTGCCAGTAGAACTCATGTCTTGAATTGCAATTCTTTGTTGTTCCCAAATAAACCCATTTTTGCTGGAGGAATATCTGGCTATCTACTTGTTTAAAGTCAGCAGAGAAAACCAAGAAAGTAGAATGTCACACCAATGGTATGACTTGGCAGTTGCTTAGGTGGTATCTTTTGCAAGTGTTTGATTTTATTAAAATTCACTTATTTGTTACTGAATGCTTATTTACACAACAATTATTATACTAGTATAATTTAAAGACCACAAACTACAAATTTTTAGAAGGGTACAGAAAACATTGAATAAACATTTGTACTTTTTTATTTTGTCCTGAAGAAACTTAGAGAAAACTTAAAATTGTTTGCAAGATAGTTGTGAAACCAGCAGCTAGCTAGTTCTCAGTTATTCTAAAATTTTAAAAAAGATTTGGAGTGGGGTATTTCACAAGAAACAAGATAGGCTCACTGAAATTCACAAAATAAACTAAAAAAAAAGCCAATGAAAACAGTAATTGAATGCCTCAATTCAAGTGTCACTAAGAATCAGATACTTGTTTTAGATCAATGGGTCAAATAATGTCAAACATTGCTATCTTTCTGTCGTTTTCCTTGATTTTTTTCCAAAAGAAAAGCTCTAGAATATTTTATCAAATATAATAAAAATTTATGATAAATTTTCTAGTGAAGATACTTAATGGAAAATTTTCAACTCTGAAGATATTTGGAAGTCACAAGACGAAACAAAGACAGTATTTAAATTTCTGGATTCATAGTGAATGGTGAATTTTATGAATCCCTGCCAAACTTACCATTTTCACCCATCACTATCCATTGTTTCAAAGTCTCTCTTGTTAGTTTAGCAGCAGTATTTCCAGAAATGAGAAAGAAGCCCAAGAAAGGTTCCTTTATTTTAATTTTATCATCTTCAACATGGACATACCTTTTATTTTGCACATTTTTTCAGCATGGGAAACACTGAGAGTGTTGTTTGGAGGGACTGTGATACAGAAAAGCTGGCTCGGGCCCTCCTCACTCTCTTCATAGGAAGGAGGCATGACTCTAAGAGTAAGAGAAGACGACTTGTCTGTGGGTCTTTGTGAACTGGACTGCCAGATAAATAAACCAGTGACATTTGCTAGGAGAACGAGGCCTGATGGGTGGGGTGTCTCTGGCTAAAGGGTTACTTACAATAAATAAATCCATAGTCTATGAGGCATGGCTCCCTAGAGAATTTCACTGAAACTTTGTACCACATTCTGAGGTATAAATGGAAATATTGCATAAGTTAAATGTTTTTTGCCGTGTGAGGAATCCCATAAAACCTCATGGAGACCTTGTCTGTTTCTCTTGTGTTCAATGCGGAAAAGGCAGACCTGCAGAGACATGTGAGGCCCCAGACCTCTCTGTTCTCTTGATTGTCCCTGTTCTTAAAGCTGTTAGTAGGTTATTATTCGGTTAAGTCCCCGAGTCTCAAGAATGGGATTGACGATCTACCTTTTGAATGATCTCAGCTATCAAAAATAATTCGCATATATATTTAATATCCACTACAAATTTTTCTTTGAGGTGATTTTCTAGAAGGTGATTTTTGGAGACAAATACGATATTTTTCCTTTCAGAAGAAATAACATGTTTAGTTTTAACAAAATGTTCCTTCAAAATTAGGTTGTAATTTGAGAATAATACTCCCAAATCCAAAAAGTTCCTTTGTTTGTAGATGACGTCTTCTCTGTGACCACAGAAGGGAAGGTGTTGGTATAGCTAAAAACACTTATGTCAAAAGATGATGCAACTGTCTCTCCACTTTTTCTCTTTTTATCCATTTCTATATGACCGATTTTAGCAATAGTTCTCTTTATCACAGTATCATTGCTGATGTCTTCCACTTTTCTAAGTAGTAGAAATTTTCATATGTCTTAAGTTCTGGGATTTTTGGAATAAATTCCCACTATGTTTTAAAGCTGGTTCTAAACTTGTTGTTTTAAAGTTACTTTGAAGCTAGTTCTTCTAGCTTTTATCTCAGTATATCCAAACAGTCTGCAGCAGAAAGAAAACACATTTTTGATTTTGAAGAAGGTTTTGAACTTTTTTCTGCCATTTGATAAAGATTTATAGGACCATGAAGCTATCATGTGTCAATCAACTCCTCTGCTTTTTTTTTTTCTTTTCATTGAACTGGAAAAGTTCATCTTTAATATGAAGAGATTCATTTCTTCTCTTATCAAAATTCATTATCAAATCATCTGGAGCCAGTACCAGCCAAGTAGCAATATCATAATAAATTAGTTATATTCTTAATTTTCTGTTCTGTATCAAATCTTGGCCTTAGTCTATGCTAGCCTCTGCATCTCTCTCTGTGTATGTCTCTCTTGACATCACCATTCTCCCTCTCTCTGCCTCTCTCTCTCTATGACAGTGATTCTTGCCAAAACTTTATTTTCTTTCTACGCCTCATTGTCAGTGCTTATAAAAGATGATTCCTTGTTGACTTTTAGCCCTGCCCTATTTAAATCTTGGGTTGTTTTAGCAGAGGTATTTTAAATACAAAAATTTGCATTTTGACAGAATTTTTGTTAACTGTACATAATGGAAAAGGATATAATAATGTTGCAGCAATGGCTAGTATTCTTACTGATTTTCTGAGAAACATTAAATATTAATCTCAAGTTCTTGACCTTATGAAGAATCATTCTCGAATCTTTGCAGAAATCATTCTGATGGAAGTAATTCTTCAGGTGTGCCATTTTTTGGAGCTTTGAGGGAAAATTGTTGATTCATTTTGGCCTTACCTCATTTCTGTAAAATGCTGCAAAATGAAGGTATAATTGTGAAAAGACTTAACCAGACAAGCTGGCATGTTCATTATAAAACTGTACATGTAGTTCAGACACATTTTGAAAAGTTAATCTCAACCTTTGAAGTACTGTATAATCTAATAGGAAATATGGATCCAAGCAGATCAGCTTATATTTTGCTCTTTGATGAACGGGATTTTTCTTTTCTGAGTTATCTTTTTGTCTTGTTTGAAGTTTGAGATGAACTTAACCAAACACAAATGTATTTGCAATTACCTAGAATCAGACCTGGGCGCCGTACTGAGGGACACCAAGTTTCTGAGTAGCTCCTTGAAGATGAGCACCCATTTATTGAGAAGTCATCTGTGCAACAACAAAACGTAAGAAAGTGGATATTTATATAGAAAAATGAATCAAATGTGAAGAATAATGCCAGGGGATATGACAAAAGATGGTGATCTTTCACTGTCAAAAATTTTGAAAAGCAGTGTTTGAATGTCTCAATTATTTCCACTAAGAATGGAACACTCATTCTAAATCAATGAATCAAATAATGTGAATATTCAAATCTTTCAGTCATTTTCTCTTATTTTTGCAGTAGGAAAGTTCCAGAAGGTTTTGCCAAATGTTTTATAAATTTATTATGATTGTTGTTGTGAAGATAGCAGGAATTTTTTTAAGTGTAGAGATATTTAAAAACAGAAAGACAAAGACATGGGTAGAATTGAAATTTCTGAAATGTATAGAGAGTGTGATTTTTATGAATTGATGTCAAATTTCTCATTATACCCAGGTAATAGAGGGAATGTAAAGGAAGGGAGAGAACAGAACTGAGAAATGTATAGGAGCTGTACTCAACAGGGCTTGGATGTGGGGAATGTGAGATCTAATATGACTTTTACTTCCTGACTTGGGTGACTGAATGAATGTTAGAAACATTGTTTGAGAGAGTACTGACTACACAAACTGGTCAAGGGTATGAAAGGGGGTAATGACTAAAGATGAAGTGCCGGTCAGTTGTTACAGTAGAAAAGTGCACTGGGCAGATAAGGCTAAGATCCTAGAGTATAGAAGAGAGGACTAGGCTACAGGTTTGGATGTTGGATTCTCATGGAAAAGTGGAAGTTGAACCTATAGAAGTGCATGAG
This sequence comes from Mormoops blainvillei, assembly GCA_004026545.1. Taxonomy (NCBI): domain Eukaryota; kingdom Metazoa; phylum Chordata; class Mammalia; order Chiroptera; family Mormoopidae; genus Mormoops; species Mormoops blainvillei. The sequence goes on from PVJD01000846.1 coordinate 111,778, forward strand.
CTCACTGAACAGTGAGAAGAGGGATATGTGTGGGACCCAGAGGAAAGACAACATTTATGGGGTGGGAGGAACAAGCCATTCAAGTAAAGACCACGTGTAATCAGATCCCAAAGTAAGAAGCAGCCAAAATTGATCAAGTGCCACAGAGAAGACAGAGAAGTGACATGGAGAAAGTTACTGCAGAACTGAATGGGACATGAGGATGTGGGGACATCAAGTGACCCTATTCTTCAAGAACTTAGCTCAATGGGAGAGAGAGAATAATAATATTCATAGTAAGAGATTTGGTCAGGGATAGGTTTGATTATTTTTTGATGGAAAAATAACTTTATTTTCTGATTATGAAACGAGTAAATGTTTCTTGTAAATAGTGTTATAATTACTAAAAACTACCTCCCTCCATTTCATTTTGGTAGCTCTTTGAATTTCTAGAGTAACTTAACAAAAGAGGCATGAAAATGTTTGATCAAGAGAAGGTTTTAAGTTCATTTCCTATGTCATATCTCAATCAAATCTGACTCAAGAGAGGAGAACTTTTACAAAGTTTACAAAAGCACAAATGGCATAATGTTCATCCACCACCTCCAGGTAACTACCATGCTCAGTCGCCCTAAATCAATAAGAGAACCAGTAGGAAAGCCAGTAGGAAACAGTGGCCAGTGGTCTTTCTTTAAAATTGATTTTATTTTTAATTTTTTTTGTATATTTTATTGATTATGCTATTACAGTTGTCTCACTTTTTTCTCCCCTTTCTCCCCTCCACCCTGTACCCCATCCCATCATGCCCATGTCAACATTTTCCCACCATCACTGTCCCCAACCCCGCCGCTCCCCACCCCCCACCCTCAATCCTTCCCCCATTTGGCTTTGTCGAGGGTTCCTTTATGCATGGTCCTTGGTGACCCTTACCCTTCTTTCCTCCTCTTATCCTCCTCCCTCCTCCCCTCTGGTTACTGTCAGTTTGTTTTTTATTTCATGTCCAGTGGTCTTGTCTCAAGACTTAAGTCTGGGTTTGTACTGGAATTAATTCCAACCTGAGAGATATAAGAAATTATAGGAATCCATAAAGCCTTTTGATAGGTCAAAAAGCACTCAAAGCCAACACGCAGAAACAAAAGGAACTTCCAATACAAAACACTCTGAATTTAATTATGAAGAAACATCAAACCCCGATTAAGAAACAGTTTACAAGGTAACTGGGGAGTACTCTTAAAAAATATCAATGTCATGAAAGACAAGGAAAGACTGGGACTGTCCCAGATAAATACCATCTGGATAATAATACAACACAAGATATTCTCGGGCTTTAAAGAACATTACTGGGGCAAATGAGATCCAAAAAGAGCCTGTAGATTAGATAACAAGGTATATCATTGCTAATATTTTGATAATTATGCTATGAATACATAAGAGATTTTATCTAGGATATGCTGTGATCACTCTTTATATGTAGAACAGACCCTCACCCAGCATTCTGTCATTGAGATTTATGATGACAAACACACCTAAAGATGGTATTTAAGGTTTATTACTTGTGCAATTACTGTATTTTGGAGCCAAGCTTCCTAAGCAGGTCCAAGAGAGGAAGGATAGGGGACTGGCTCCGGGTTTTCACTGTGGCTTAGGGGTGGGGCCAGGCTGAGGGTTCTGCGCCATGGGCAGGGCTTCTGTGGTCTGAACCTCCTGACAGCACCAAAGTAAAGAGCATCAGGCTTTCCCATCAGGGTGCTCAAAGGGAAAGCAGGGGAATGAGGTTTAAAAGCTGTCAGCAGTCAAACATAAGAAAATGGAGTTAGATATTTTTCTTTTTTAATTTTTTAAGTATATTTTATTGATTATGCTATTACTGTTGTCCCAGTTTTTTTTCTCCCCTTTATTCCTCTCTACCCTGCAACTCTTCCTACTGGCATTCTCCCAACTTAGTTCATGTCTGTGGGTCATGTATATAAGTTCTTTGGCTTCTCCTATTCCTATACTTTTCTTAACTTCCTCCTGTCTATTTTGTATCTACTATTTATGCTTTTTATTCCCTGTACCTTTCCCCCACTTCTCTCCCTCCCCCTCCCCGCTGATAACCCTCCATGTGATCTCCATTTCTGTGATTCTGTTCCTGTTCTGGTTGTTTGCTTAGGTTGTTTTTGTTTTTGTTTTTTAGGTTCAGTTGTTGATAGTTGTGAGTTTGTTGTCATTTTAATGTTCATATTTTTGATTACCTTTTTCTTAGACTAGTCCCTTTAATATTTTGTTTAATAAGGCCTTGGTGATGATGAACTCCTTTAACTTTACCTTGTCTGAGAAGCACTTTATTGGCCCTTCCATTCTAAACGACAGCTTTGCTGGATAGAGTCACCTTGGATGTAGGTCCTTGCCTTCCATGGATTTGAGTCCTAGTTTCCTTCCCTTTACCGTTGGTTCCCTGTATATTTTTCTTTATTTTAGTTTGCATTGCTTTCACTTTTTCCTTTATTTTGTGACCATACGCAATCATTTCCATACACATCCTGATTAGCAGTGTTTTGAACTCTGAATCTGATAGGTTGGCTATCTCTTTGTCACTTAGTTGTATTTTTTCTGAAGTTTTGATCTGTTCTTTCATTTGGGCCATATTTCTTTGTCTTGGAGCTCCTGTTATGTTGTAAGGGGTAGAGCCTTAGGTATTCACCAGGGGCAACTCATGTTGTGTGTTGTGGCACTGTGTGTTGGAGAGGGGTCAGAGAGGAAACTATGCCACTTGCTCAGTTTTTGCCCAGCTTTCAGTCATTTTCCCCACTGCCCACTAGCAAATTGGGCCATTCTGGCGCTGATTCCCAGGTGGTTGGGTTTGTGTACATTCCGGAACCCTGTGGGTCTCTCCAGTGAACACTCCTGTGAGGCTGGGAGTTTGTCCTGCCACTGCTACTACCCCCACAGGTTTTTATGGACAGAGGTTTTGTGGCTTTCTTTTCCCATGTTGGAACCCTGGATGCACAGTCTGTCTCACTCCCCTGTTGTTCCTCGTGGTTTGTCCACATGTAAAAGTGGTACTGCCCATTCCTCTAGCCACCTTGCCACACTTCCTCTCTGCCCCATCTGCCTGTCTCCTCCCTCCTACCAGTCTTGATGAATGTTTCTTCTCTAACTCCTTGGTTGTCGGACTTCCATACACTTCGAATTTCTGTCAGTCCTGGTTGTTTTTATTTTTAAATTTGTTGTTGTCCTTCTTTTGGTTGTATCTTCCTTGCTCCATCTTGGCTGGAAGTCCTGGTGTTAGACTCTTTATCACAGGTTTAAAGGGGTAGTTCGTCTGCAGTTTTCACTTAAACAGATCATATGTATAATATATATTCAGAGAGAGAGAGGGAGGGAGACAGAGAGAGAGATAAAGTACTTGTAAAATGTTAACATTTGGAGAATCTGGATAAAGGATGTATGTAGTTTTCTGTACTATTTTTGCAACTTTACTGTGTGTGAAATTATGTCAAAATAAATAGTTTTATTTTTAAGTAAGAGAATACCAGACCATTTAAAACTTACTTCTTGAGAAGAAAATGTCAGGTTCCTAGTAGAGAAAAAGCAGCAAGGAGGCAAATAAAGCATTCTAGGAATTTTTTTTCTCTTCTGAGTACATTTCCAATTCTATTTTAGTGATAGACTTCCTTACAATTACAAATAGACTGCAGTAATAACCATTGACTACATTTTGATATATATCCTTCTCACTATTTTTCTGTGCCTCTACACATATGTATCTAGTGTGTAAAATTGGTATATCTTTCAACTCAAGAATTCCCCTTTAGAAAGTTACCCCAGGTAAAATCTCTAAGTATGGAAACATATATTGTTGGTATATTGATCACAGTATTGCTTATGGTAGCAAGGGCTAAAAAAGCATAGGAATAATCCAAATGTCCTCACAAGAGAAATATAATGAGTCCCTCTGCCTGAATGTGAGCTACAAAGAGTAGGGATTGCAATTAAAGTACAAGGCATGCGCATTTTCAGAATATGACATGAACTGAAGTGTTCAGTGCTTACTTTAAAGGAAGTGAATCCAGTGGTCATCAGATGTTTTAATTTATCCAGCATCAGCTCTCCAGTCTTTGGTTAACCACACTCTCAAACGGTTTTGAGAAACTACCAGTCCACCAATGGGCATGGCCTTGAGCATTTCTATGAAGGCACTGCTCACCCTGACCAAGAGGTGAGCATGTTGTGTGTTCCTAAGCTCCTTGAATCAGTCTCTCTCTCTCTCTCTCTCTCAAACACGTGCACACACACACACACTATATTCAGAGCACAGTCATCCATCCAATATAATAGTACCCTAAAGAGAATGGAATATCTACCTATTTTCTTCTCTAGATCAATAAAGAGACTCTGGTCTTGACTTAAAAAAACAAACAAATGCTGGTTTATCATCTTTCCTTTGATTTTGTGAGCTATATGACATCTGTGCAATAATTTATTTATTCCTTCATTTATGGTTTGATAGTTATGCTCCATTTCTGCAGATTGCAACCAAAGAAAGCTACAGATACAGAAAATGAACAAGTTAATGAATAAATGAACTACCAAATACCAAAGAAGGAAACATCAGGGATAACTAAAAAGTATGTGCTACATTACAATGTAATCATAGAGGTAAGCTAAAAAAAATAGAGGGAGCACAAAAATTTGAGAAATAATGAAATCTAGGTGGCATTTTCCGTAATCTCTTAACCTATGAAGATTCCTTTAAAGGCCTTTGGTTTTTGTGAAGTTAGAATGAGATTTTCTGGCAGAAGCTCATTTGCCAATTTAATTAGTAATTAGTAATCCCAAAGGTTAATGTGGAATTGCTATTAATTTTATCCTAAGCTAGATGTTCTTCTGTAAAGTACAAAAGCAATACATCTATCCAGAAAACAATTATTAGCGTAACTATCCTAGCCAACTGAAATATTAAATAGCTATAGCATTTAAAAACTTGAAATTAATATTTGGAGTCTCACATTTATTTTATTTTATTCATATTTTATTTCCTCAGAGAAAGGTGGAAAGTGCTTCTTTTTAAAGATGCCCTAACCTCCTTTCATCACTAGATCTCCACAGTACAATTAGAGCATAATATTTAGAGTTTAGAGGGAGAACTGCAGAAAGCAATCAATTCTAATTGAAGTCCACTCTCACCAATGGTACCATTTTGCACAATACACGTGGCACTTTTTTCCAATTTTTAAATGGTTTTAGGGTAGATAAAAGATTTGCTGAAAGATTTACCATTACATCTAGGTTTACATCAGAGTCATAATTTTAGAGAATGTCAAAGCTAAGAGTTTAGAGATAGAATGTGCAGGCCAAACACATTTGTGGTTAGCAAATTACAAGTTGGATGTGTGGGTAGAATTATGGTATCTAAAACGTAACATATCCTCTAATTATCACACAATTTTTGGTTGAAAATATATGGGAAAGTGGATCCAGGTTCAACTGAAGAATCTTGTCATGAACTGTAATAAGTAGTGAAGAGGCCAGCTTGGAGTGCTGCCCTTGTAGACACCTTCTGGGGTACTGCTTCGGGAAGGTGAAGAGCAGTAATCCATCCTGGAGCTTGTTCCTGTCTCCTCTCATGGGCACACTGGCAGAAGCGTCTTACTTGTGTGGTTGTCTTTTTCTCTGCTGGTTGCATTGCAACAGGCCCTAGAGAAAAAAATCTCAGAGTCCAGTCTCTGGCTAGCCTTTGTGCTAGGCTTCCACTAAGCATTCTCTTAAGAACGTAATCATTTGGAAAATCAAAGTACATTTAAATGATTATACTCTGCTACCTAAAATATTTCTGTAACCACAAAACTCAAGCTGTTGCCTGTAAAAGATGATGCATCTTTTTTTTATGGCTTTGAAATGAGTACACTTACTTTTCAGTCTGAAATCATTGTGGACTGCCATATTTATGTTGTGGAATATGAGGCAGATTTTGAAAAGAGGAATTATCCTGTGTGATGTGGAGAAAGGATTTTCTAGGTTCAATTTTAAAGGTGTTTCTCTTGTATTTGACATGGGTAATTCTAGTCATAATTTAATGCCTATCAGCCATGGTAAGTGTCTATCCACTTAACAGATAATTGTGTGTGTGGTACGTGTGTGTAAAACCATAAATACAATATGGAACCAACAAATTGCCACACTTTCATTAAAAATATTTATGGCTATCAGTTATTGAACTCTTGCTGTGAATATATTATCTAATTTGGTACTCATTTGATATTTACTTTCATCCTCCCCTCAGACTTGAAATGAAACTGGCATATTTGAGACCCCGAGCATTCATTGCGTGGTTCACATATCTAAGATTCACTTCAGTTATGCCTTCCAAATGTAGACTCCTGACTAACACTCATAGCCTATCTTTTTTTGAATAACACTAAAGGCTGAAAGAAAAACTTTAGCTTTGTACTAACCTCTTCAAAATTCACCATGGCCAGGATTTCAAAGTACTGCTCATATTTTTCCATATTCCAAGAAATGAGAAGAAAATATGAGCCATTCTAAACTTATGTACTTAAAAAAATCAAAGACAACTTTAGCACCTTCTAACACTAACTGAAATATATATATGTATATATAGTATATATATTTATGTGTATATATACACACACATATATATTTCATTCCTGAAACCAGTTCTTTTTATTTATTTTAAACATTTTTAAAGTATATTTTATTGATTATGCTATTACAGTCATCCCATTTTTTTCTCTCCTTTTTTCCCCTCCACCTGGTACCCCCATTCCTTCAGCATTCCCTACCCCCAACCTTAGTTGTACATGGGTTGTACATATATATTCTTTGGCTTCTCCGTTTCCTATACCATTCTTATCCTCCCCCTGTCTATTTTGTACCTACCAATTATGCTTCTTACTTCCTGTACTGTTTCCCTCATTCTCCCCCTTCTCCCTCCCCATTTATAACCCTCCATATGATCTCCATTTTTGTGTTTCTGTTCCTATTCTAGCTTGTTTTTGATTTTTTAGGCTCAGTTGTTGTTAGTTGTGAGTTGGTTGTCATTTTACTGTTCATAGTTTTGATCTTCTTTTTCTCAGATAAGTCCCTTTAACATTTCATATAATAAGGTCTTGGTGATGATGAACTCCTTTAACCTTACCTTATCCGGGAAGAACTTTATCTATCCTTCCATTCTAAATGATAGCTTTGTTGGATAGAGTAATCTTGGGTGTGGGTCCTTGCTTTTCATGACTTTGAATACTACTTTTCAACTTCTTCTTGCCTGCAAGGTTTCCTTTGAGAAATCAGCTGATAGTCTTATGGGAACTCCTTTGTAGGTAACTGTCTCCTTTTCTCTTGCTTGCTTTAGGAGATTCTCTCCTTATCTTCAATCTTTGGCAATTTAATTATAATGGGTCTTGGTGTGTTCCTCTTTGTATCCAACTTGTTTGGGGCCCTCTGAGCTTCCTGGACTTGTATGTCTACTTACTTCACCAGATTAGGGAAGTTCTTCATTATTTTTTCAAGTAAGTTTTCAATGTCTTGCTCTTCCTCTTCTCCTTCTGGCACCCCTATGATTCAGATGTTGCAACGTTTAAAGTTGTCCCAGAGGTTCCTCGGCCTCTCCTCATTTTTTCGAACTCTTGTTTTTTCATTCTGTTCTGGTTGAATGTTTATTTCTTCTTTCTGCTCCAAACTGTTGATTTAAGTCCCAGTTCCCTTGCCTTCACTGTTGGTTCCCTGTATATTTTTCTTTATTTCATTTGTCATAGCCTTCACTTTTTCCTTTATTTTGTGGCTGTACTCAATCATATCTGTGAGCATCATATTTACCAATGTTTTGAACTCTGCATCTGATTGGTTGGCTACCTCCTCATTGCTTTGTTCTTTTTCTGGAGTTTTGATCTGTTTGGGCCATATTTCTTTGTCTTGGTACACCTGTTATGTTTAAGGGGTGGCACCTGAGGTATTTGCCAGGGCGGGGCAACCCAGTTTGCTGAGATGCGGTGATGGTTATGGGGGAGGGGTCAGAAAGGGAACAATGCCATTTACTTGGTTCTTACCCCACTTTCAGTCACTTCCCCTGATTCTCGCAAGTGGATTGTGCCCTTTCAGGTGCTGATTCCTAGGTGGATGGGCTTGTGTGTGTTCTAGGACCTCGTGACCCCTCCAACTGTTTCTCCTGTTACCATAACCCCTATAGGATTTTATAGCCAGGGGTTTTGAGGCTACATTTTCCCTGTGCTGGAACCCTGGGTTGTGTGATCTGTCTCACTTCATTCCCCAGGTGTTTCTCTCAGTTTATCCCTACATGAATGTGGGACTGCCAGTCCTCCAGCTACCACCCTGCCACCCATCGTCTCTGCCTTGGCTGCCTGTCCCTAGCCCTCTTACTGGTCTGGATGAATGTTTCTTCTCTAACTCCTTGGTTTACAGACTTCCATAGAATTCAATTTTCTGGCAGTTCTATTTTTTTTTTAATTGGTTGTTATCTTTCCTTTGGTTGTGCGAGGAAGGAAAGTGTACTTACCTACATCTCCATCTTGACCAGAAGCCCCACGTTGAAATATATATTTTTGATTGGATCAGCCATATTCACCTTTATCTTTACCTAAGTATAGCCACTATTCATTCATATCTCATATCATTTATTCATGCAATCAATAAATATTTGTCGAGTACCTACTATGTTCCTAACAATGCAGGGGATTTGTCAGTGAAAAATAAACATACAAAAATCAGACTTTTGTGTAATCCATGCCTTTCACTTACCACTTAGCTTAAGAGTGCCTAAAAAGTGAATTTTAATGAAGATACTTTCTTAAAATGCAGGTAGTCTTTAAATAATAAGAAAATTATAGCTCTGGTTGGTGTAGCTCAGTGGATTGAGCTCCAACCTGTGACCCAATTCCTCAGTCAGAGCACATACCTGCGGTGCAGGCCAGGTCCCCAGTAGGGGGGTGCACGAGAGGCAACCACACATTGATGTTTCCCTCTCTTTCTCTCTCCCTTCCTGTCTAAAAATAAAATAAATAAAATATTTTTTGAAAAAGAAAGAAAATTATAAAGTGTACTATAAAACTTTATCTTTAGGCAATAACCATAATTAACTCCCCACAAGTGATGTTCATGAACCATATATATATATAAGACAAACACACACACACATAATGTAAAATAATAAAAGATCCTATTGCAGCATAGTGTATTAAAATGGAAAAGGAAATAAAATTGAATCAGGAGGAGTGTTTTAATATATATGTATATTGGATGAAGGCATGCAAAAACTAGGTTAAAGGGAAAAGAAGGTTTAAAAACATGTGGACACTTGAAAGCTTTAGAGGCCAAGAAAACTTGTTTTCTTGCTATGATGCCCAAGTTCAGTTTAAAATATATGGCTTTCTCATCTTTGGTATTGAAATTGCTTTAGTCATTTTTATCTCACTTCTGAAAAGAGAGGAAGACAAATGTTGTTTTGATGGACAAAATAACAATTGGGAGAGTAGAAAAATTACATGATGAGTAGGAGCCAAAGGAGGGAATGGAAAAGAGATGATTCATTAAATTATGTTCAACTCCAGCCAAAAGTCAATCTCATTAGCCACAAACCTAGTGTTTGGCAATTGCACTGAGACTGAATTAAATAGCCTAGAACAGTATCTGGAACATTGTAGGTCTTCAGTATATATTTACTGAATAAGCAAATGGATAAATAAACACATTTTCACTCACTTATTGAATTAATGTTTATTGAACACCTATTGTGTGCTAAGAAGTGCTCTAGAGGAAACAAAAAATCCTGACCTCATGGAGCCTACATTCTAGTAAAGAGATGTAGACAGTAAAATGAAAAATATAAGTTAATCATAAAGCATGCTAGATGGTTAGTTATTAAGAGAGTACAATGAAACAGGGAAAGTTTGTGAGAAGTGTTTGTAATTTGAAGGAGGGAGGTCAGAAAAGCCTTGTTGGAAGAATTCCAAGGGAGCCAGTGTGCCAAAGGTAGTGAGCACGTGCAGCAGCAGGTGCTGTAGGAGATGGGGTCAGAGAGGGACCAGATCATGGGAGCTTTACGCCACTGCATTGGTTTTAGTTCTTACTCGCTGAAAGAGGACACCATCGAAGGGTTTTGAGCAGGGACTGATATGATTTAATGTATGTTTCGTAGGATCACTCTGGCTGCCACACTGGGAATAAAAACGAAGGACTGGAAAAGGTAGAAACAGGAAAACCACTGCTAAGGAGGGTTGTCAGGTGATAACAGTGGGGGGTGGTAAGAAGCTGTCAGAATTTGGATATATTTTCAAAGAAGACAAATTGGTTGTGGGTTATGGGAGAAAGAATAGCTTCTGGATTTTGGTATATAACTGTAAGTGTGGAGTTACCATTGTCTGAGCAGTCTTCAGTGGGCTGGGACTGAGGTGTTTTGTTCGGCACACGTTAAGTTGATGCCATTAGATGCCATTAGATACGGAAGTTCCAATGTGTGGTAGGCAGTTGCATTTGCGTGCCCAAAGTTCTCTTGAGAGGCATGGGCTGCAGTCACATGTTTGTATGTCATTACTGTTATTTGAAGCCATGAAACTGAGTAAGGTCCTCAAAGATGTGAGTATTGATAGGAAAGAGGAGATCCAAAGACTAACTCTTGAAATACTCCACACTTAAAAGACTCATGTGATGAGAGGGAATGAGCAAAGAAGACGGAGAAGAAACAGCCAGTGAAGTAGAGGGAAAACCTGAGGTAGTCGTGCCCTGAAAGCCAAGTAAAAGAAATGGTTTTCATTCCCCATTTGGGATTTGTAGGAGTTGATACTTGAAGTTTATTCAGTCTTCCAATGACCACTTGCGGGCAGTTATTTGGGCCAGCCACTGCGTTAGCTATTGTAGATAGAGTGATAAATAAGCCCCCATCCCATGTCAGTGAAGAAAGGTATGAATAAACGGTCACAGCGCAATGGAACAGCCTCGTGATCAAAATATACATAGACTGCCTTTGGAAGTCAGAGGAGGGACCTCTAAATCAGATGGCTGCGCTCATGGCCTTGACTCAAGAGAAGATTCCAGCTAAATGAGGAAAGTAGAAAAAGGAGGTCCTGAGATTAGTTCCTTTCCCTCTTATTTGTTTCTTTTGCATGAATATGTCACTTTATTGGATTATTTTCTTCTGTTTTATTTAGTTGGTGATATGTTTATTCTCTGAATTTTTATGTTTGACTTTTACTTTATGCTATTCCACTTAGTTTACACAACTGTCTTTTGGGTTACTTTACAACTATGATATGTTCTTTATTTTGACCAATTTTTATACCTGAAAACTATTTTCAGACTCTCTTTCTAAACTTGTTTTTATAAAATAATTCTTCCTCAGAAACTCTATTATAGCCTAGTCCATAGTTATGGTACAAAGAGAACATAGTTCTGAGTCTAAAACCTTTAGGTAATCCCAAGAAATGTAGTGATATCTATATGTCAAGAGACCAAATTTTAAAAGTTTGGAAATAGAAACAATACCAGTGGAGAAAACATCAAATATCATAGTTTTCTTTTCTCATATCCATTTTCTCAAAATCAGCCATAAGTCGCTAGCCAGATCTGAAGTACAGACAAATCTATGATTACTATATTTGGTGCATTCAATTCTAATTTGCCCTGTGATTTTGTTTCTTGTTTTGTTTTTGCTTCTTTTTAAAAACTATTTTTAATTGTTTATGTTATTACAATTGTCCCAATTTTTCCCCTTATGCCTCCTCCCCCCAGCCCGCCCCCTGTTCCCACAGTCCATCCCCACACCGTCGTTCATGTCCATGGGTCATGCATGTATGTTCTTTGTCTAATCCCTTCACTTCCTTCCAACCAGTCCCTACCTCCCATCTCCCCTCCTACAGCTTTCAGCCTGTTGGATGTTTCTGTGCCTCGGCTTCTTTAAATTCACTTTGCAGGGAAACCTCCTACCAATAGGTGGCGTTTGGACTCTAGAAAAATATCAGATACAGGTACATCTTGACCCAGGAAACAGTACATGTTGAGTCATTTAATTTTCTCATTTTCACATAACTTGCCAAGACATTATCTAATATGTGGCTAGTGCCATCACTGTGTTTCATACCAGTCTGGTAAACATTAACATATCATGTAACAGAAATAAAATGTTGCGGTAAATATTCTTATAACGGCTCTTTACATTAATAACTAACATTCACAATGTTCTCCTAAACACCTTCATTTTCAACGGGAAGATGGGAAAAGGGTGATCTAACACTGGAAATAAAAAATACACAAACAAGCTGCTTTAATATGATTTCATTTGAAGCAATTTAGATTTAAGAGACCTACTGCTCAACTATGGAAAAAGATATAACCCACTAAAAAGCCTAAAGTTACTGTACTACCAACTTCGTTTGTGTATTGAAATTCTCTCCAAAGATATATAACGAATAACTTATTTGTGAAGTTTCTGTGTTCTTTCAAGATTAAGGAAAAATAATGGTATTACAGAGAGCTACAACAATGGTATTTAGAAATGACTGGAATGACTAAAGAAGATAAATGCAGCTGGGAGTGGCAGTTCATGTGGATATAAATTAAGTTAGTAAATCAAATCTATTGCATGAGTGTTCTTTAAGCAATGCAACCATAAAAATATAGTTTTACTCACTGTAACATTTTACAGAGAACAACAAAATAGTGATATTTAGCCGATCGACTTGTTGTTTAACAGAAATATTTTACTGCATAGAGAAGGCAGTTGATTTATTGTAAAATCATTGAATAAATCGGGGAGTGGATTTTTAAACTTCCTTCCATAGACCAACATGTTGCTCTGAGTTAATTCACCAGTCTCCATATAAACTAAATGTTTGGAGATGCTTTTGTGGTAGGAAGTCACTTCTGGCCTTTGGCAGGAGAGATTCTAATTTGTTTTGTTTTTCCTGGGGGGTGGGGGGGAGTTGATTATGAGAAGACTTAATTATATTTTCATATTGCATTATTATCATTACTGAATGCAATATGCTATTTTGCAGTTTAAAGACTGTTGTAAAACATTCATAATTGGAGATAGAATTCACTTATAAAACAGGCAACCTGGACATGAGTTTAGATCAGCTCCTGTCCCCAAAATGTAACTCTTCTCTCTGTATTGGTTAGGACTCCTTGGGTTGCACCTAATAATGATAACTGTAGTTAAATCGACCTGCCTATCCCCCAAAATGAATTCCATCTTGGTCCCAGTCCTGCATTCCTAAGTAAGGGACTATGATTGATCCGTCTTCGGTGAGTTACCCATCTGGGTTCCAATCCTTGTGGCCAGAAGGGCAAGGACATGTAGTATTCAATGGTTACCAGCTATTCGCAACTTTTAATTAAGGAACAGGTCCAGTCCCCAGGGCTGTCATGCTCAACCAATCACTCGTTCAACGGCATCGCATCAGAACGCTATGCACATCACAAACACCTTTTATTTATTGTAGCAATGTCAGTACTTTTGTTGTAACTGTTGACTTCAAGGATGTACTATTGCCGTATTTATATTGACAGTTTTCTGATGGTGATGAGTCTTGTTCCATAAGAATGAATACATTATGACTGTTTTATGACCAATGGGGATAATGTGTGTTATTCTAAGACATATTAGATATTATAAACTTATATAGACATACACATATAATGTTATGCCATATTAACTTATGAGAGAGGAACAAGTTTGATCATCGAAAGACCTTTGATCTGATATCTAAAATATGCTTTGATGTTAAAAAAGATGCTGTTTTATGACTCATGTATTTAGTGATTGGTAAATATCTAATTTTGTTTTTTTAAAGATTTTATTTATTTTTTAGAGAGAGGGGAAGGAGAAAAAGAGGGAGAGAAATGTCGATGTGTGAGAGAAGCATTGATCAGTTGCCTAGGTTGGGACCTGGCCTGCAACCCAGGCATGAGCCCTGGCTGGCACTCAACCCACTGAGCTGCACCAGCCAGGGTACAGATATCTGCTTTTAAAAGTTCCCTATTAATATTAGCACATAGCTACATTTGACGTTCTACACTTTAGTTCATTTAATTTGCCATTTATTTACTGAACCAGTGGTATTACTGAGTTCTTGATTTAAAGGTATAGATAATTTCATTATGATATGAATCACTAAGCAATAAGCAATATCCATGTGGTATCAATAACCTCTAAAGTAAGTATTTCATACATATAAATTAGAACCTCAAAGTAAACAACTATCGATTATTCGTTACTGTAAAAAACTTGCTGGTAAAACACTACTAACTCCTAAAAAAATTAGCAACTTATTACATAAACATATTTGAAATTGTTTTAAATGATAAATGTTAAACTGTTATTAGATATTCAAAAAGTTTTTTTTAATGATGACTAATCCCAAACAGAAAGCTATTATAAAATCAAACAAAACTGCTTAAATTATTCAATAAAATTTTGGAGAGGAAACGGTAGAAAGAAGTGAAAAGTACTTCAGTGCCTAATGTGAGAGGGATGTGACCGGCGTAGCACACAGAGGAAGCGCAGGCAAATTCACTGTAAGTTCCGAGAAAGCCATTACTACAGAATGTCAAGAAAAACTGAGAATAAAAAAATCACGAAGAACATATTACATCAAGCACACTGTCTGCTGATCCAGGTACATATATGGCCTGGATAAGTAATAAATTTTAGTTTTCTGAAAGGTAGTACTACTATGGCATTTTCAGAAGTTCATTCTGAAAACAAATTTTTCAAACTGGTGACAAACTGTTGCATCCTGCTTAGTTCCTTATCTCTGATGATTACATAATTTTAAAAAATATTTTTAACTCTGGAGATGTAAAAATCAACTGAAGATCAAGATTATTGTTCAATTACGGGCAACCCCTTATAGCATTTTTGTAAACACAATCAAAGTGAAACACTTTAACGATAGCAGTATTTTTAGTTGAAATCAGTTTTATGGATATAATTATCAATAATACAATGAAGCCATCATATACTAATGATAAAAATATTCATGTGCCTTTTTGAACTCATAATACATCATTCAGTTTTTGGCAAGCTAAGGCCCATCATTCAGAACATCATCCAAGAAACTTTGTGCACAATTATAGGAATTTTCATTTAGCAGAAACCAAAGCCAAATTTGAAAGCATTATGGCAGAGCTTCCATGCACAATATAAACATTGACAATAAATAATATTGCACATGTTTTAGAAGATGAAATACAAAACCAGATTTTGGAGAAGGATTTTAAATAAATTAATTAAAAAATAGATTATATTAAAAAGAAGACTAAATAAGCCAAAAAGTTTTTAGAAGCTTGGGATTCTAAAGTGTTTCAGTTTGAAAAACATGGAAAACAATTATTTGCTACAAAAAAATCCTTAAAAAATTGTAAGGCACTCTAAATTTTTTATTCTGTGGCAAACAATGAAGCAAAAAGCTCTTACTATTACTCAGGTTTTCTTTCTTCCTTTTTTAAAAAATCTTCTTAAACATTATCCAAGGGTCATTGGTTTAAATGAAATAATGAAATGTTTCAAAACACATTTAACAAACACAAATTTGAAACCATTGAAGAACCCACAATGAGAAATTCAAATCATTTTCATTTGGCCATGAAAACTCAATTAAATGCAGTGTGTGCTCTTACAGAAACTGTTGGTAATATTAATAAAGATGTAAATTATAGAACACAAGCCAAAAGCATTTCAAAACTATCTTTTTATATTTATTTTCTAAGTAATAATTTGGCTCAATATATTAAGTGAAATGATGCATAAACCTAAATTTAATATACATAATGTCCTTGAAAGCATCAAAGTGATTCAGAATTAAAAAAAAAATAGAAATGATGGTACTTACAAAGTCTATATTGTTGATGCCAAAAATTTCATATCTTTACATTGATACAAATTTCTCCAACATAGAAAATACTTGTAAAGGAACTTATTTGGACCTCAAACCCCATTATCAGTTCGAGATTGAAAATTAGATTTCAAAATCAATTTCTTTAAACTTTATATACAACAATATTATTTTGGAAAAACAATTTATGATTATTGAAATTCCATGGCTTTTAAAATGTTTTTATGACATTATTTTGAAGAATTATGATGAAAATAATTCAAAAAGTAATGACTGAGAATGAGTGAGCTCTCTGCTGCGGCTTCTGCCTGGGGGGACAGTGGAAATCTGATCAAACGCAAAGATCAAGTCTGTAGGAAGGGGTCTTTGGATTATCTGCCAAAGAATAACTCTGAGCAATTAGTTTAAAACATTTAGGATTTACTCATATGGAAGAAAACACAGAAGAGGTACACAACTCGTAAGACCAAAAGCCACAAAGATTCACTAGAAAAAGTAATTAGTTGGCTTAAATAAAATCTTGGCATGTGAGTTCAGAGTTGGTTGATTGTAGTAAAGCTTGGTCTAGGCCAATTTTTAAACCTCAAATCCATTTGTATACATATATTTTAAAAAGAATGCTTCAAGAAAGACTGTTATATCCAGTAACTATTTCTGTACAGAAATAGCAAAAGTGAGCATTAAAACAGTCATAAAGAATCTTATTTCCTATGAAAGTAAACTGTATAATTATTTTATAGTAAATTATATCTTGTAATTTTGAGTTCCTAATTATTGCAATTAAAATTTTTGAGTTTTCTGTAATTTTGTTTACTGCTTCAACTTTTATAATTTCCATAAAAGTCATTTTATATTTCTTTAATATATTCTATGTTATATTAAAATATACTAACTTTCAAAATTTTTGAGTTCAAGGGAGCCTTTTCTAATTCACATTTAAAGCACTACCTTCATCCTGATGATTGATATATTCTCTATAGAAAATAGAGTTCAGAAAATTTTTAAGAATTTTCCTGAAAAAATCTAAACGTCCACCAATGGATGAATGGGTGAAGAAGGTGTGGTACGGGCACAACTATTCAGAACGGGATCCTGTCATTTGCTACAATATGGATGAACCTTGAGCCAACGATGTTAAGTTAAATAATTCAGACAATAACATGCTTATATGTGGAATATAAAAACAAAACAAAAAATCGAACAAGCTTATAAACACAGAGAATACATTGGTGGTTGCCAGAAGGGAGAGTGGGGAGATATAGATGAAATGGGTGAAGGGGGTCAAAAGGCACAACCTTCTAGTCGTAAAATAAGTCATGGGAATGTCATGTACAGTAGGGTGACTGTGGTTAATAATACTGTACTGTTTACTTGAAAGTCTGAGTTGGCTAAGAGAATTTTCTTAGATGATGGAAATATTTTGTATCTGAGCTATTCAATACAATAGCCATTGCTATGTTTGGCTATTGAACACTTGAGTTTATTTATTTAATTTTAGTTAATTTAAATTTAAATAGTCACATGCGGCTAGTGTTTTTCATAATGGAAAATGTAGCTCCATGCCACCCATTGGCTAGGGGATTGGGACATTTCTCCAGCAAGGAGAAATTAAGACTTGATAGAGTAAATTTACAGGAAAACATTTTCACTCTCTTGCCTTTTTTCTCACTTAAAGGCAGCACGTTTAACAATGAGTAGTAATAGCATTTTAAACATCTTAAGTGAATGATGATGTATAATATGAAATTAACTTTCAATTGCCTTTGACCCTGAGATGCTACTGCTGCCTTGATTACCATGGTGGCCATGAAGATGAAGAGCAGAGAAAGAAAAAGTGCCCTTGGATGGTCACAGAGTAGAGCAGTTGGGCTCTTTCACACATGTGCTCTATTGGGCCAATTTCCTAGCCAGCCTACTTGTATAATTCTATATAATGTTTCAGTTTATTGAAATTATTTTCTTTAGTCTTTTGATTAAAGTAAAACCAAACCAAACCAAACAAAATATAAATGATCTTTGTCAAAGTCTCACTGTGTATCTTTCCAGGATTGTAGTGAATCATCTAACAGCTAACAGCTTGTGCCTGGCACGTGGGAGGTATTCAATAAATATTTGTTGCTTACGTTCAAGATTAAATTTTACTCCTGAAGAGAGTTTGGTTTTTACTGTGACATCTTAGTTTTTAAGTTTAGACCAAAAGAATTCTTGCTTTCAGAATCCCCTTTGTTTGAAGTTTGCAAACACCTTGATACTTTGAGCGTTGTTGGAAGGTCCAATTGAGATTGGTTTACCTCCCTGCCCGAGGTAAAACCTAGTGTTTGATAATGTTAATTACTCAAGGTCATTGACTCCTTGAACCACATATTTTCTGAAGTTAAAATTTTTTATGATTTATCAAAATAAAGCCTGAAAAGTCAGTTACAATCTCATTGTAAAATTTCCATAAGGCACATCAAAGGTGAGTTATTTCATTTTTGCCATTGACTTATATTATGGTTATAATGCAAGAAATTTGCACACTGTTGCTTGCTTCCTTTGATGTAAATTGGGATTACATTTGGCATCTGGTGCAGTGGCTCTTGAATGCTAGGCTACGTTCTGAGAATAAGCTTGTTAAGCACAGGGATATGGGAACAGGTCTGCTTCCAGCTGCCTTGCTGGTCTATGTCATCTGTGATGAGCCCTCCTGTGAAGGTGTCTTCTCCGTTACTTGTCCCTACAACTGTCTCAGCCTCCTGTCTCTGCTCTGCCACATGTGGCTGCCTTAGCTCTTTGCTCCCCCAAGGCTTCTTTTAGCCCTAATCTTTCAGGGTGCATGGAACCAACAGCTTCCCATAGGAGAGTTCTCATGTAACACAAACCTTTGCTGAAATCCCTATGTCTGCTTCCCAAGACTTTATTCTTGGGAAGTAAATGAGAAAAAGAGAGGGAAAAGGAAACAGAAAAAGAGAGAGGGAGAGAGGGAGATAACTTTCTCCCCAGCTAATGCTGAGCAGCAGCCTAAGCTCCTTGCAGCCTGAGTGACCAACAATAGGGTGACTCATTAAGTCAAAGTGTGCTTAAGTTTTGTAGAAGAGGAATTTACCATGGGCAAAGGATTACTATAGGTCTTCACAATTGCTGCAGATCTAACACAATGATTCTCACACAGCATTTGTCAAATACTTGCAGATTAACCAGAAGGCAAGTAGAGCATCTCCCCTACAACCAGCATTCATAGGAATCCACAGTTTCATTTTCTTTTTTACATGAATGTTCATATTAGTTTTATTTTTTAATTATATTTTATTGCTTATGCTATTATAGTTGCCCCCAATTTTTCTGCCTTTGCCTGCCTCCACCCAGCATGCCCCGCTCCCTCCAGCAATGCCCCCACCGTTGTTCCTGTCCATGGGTCATGCGTATAGGTTCTTTGGCTACTCCATTTCCTGTACTGTACTTTACACCCCCAGTGGTGGCTACTCTGTAACTACCTATTTGTACTTCTTAATCCCCTGACCTCTTTCCCACACCACACTCCCATCTGACAACATCAAAACATTCTCCATGTCTGTGATGCTGTCTCTGTTCTTATTTGCTTAGTTTGTTTTTAGATTCAATTGTTAATAGATATGTATTTATAGCCATTATTTTGCTCATAGCATTGATCTTCTTTTTCTTAAATAAGTCCTTTTAACATTTCATATAATAATGGTTTGATGATGATGAACTCCTTTAGTTTTTTCTTGTCTGGGAAGCTCTTTATCTACCCTTCCATTCTAAATGATAGCTTTGCTGGGTCGACCAATCTTGGCTATAGGTCCCTGCTTTTCATGACTTTGAATATTTCTTGCCAACCCCTTCTAGCCTGCAAAGTTTCTTTGGCAAAATCAGCTGGCAATCTAATGGGAACTCCCCTGTAGGTAATTAACTGCTTTTCTCTTGCTGCTTTTAAGATTCTTTCTTTATTCCTAACTTTTGGTATTTTAATTATGATGTGTCTTGGAGTAGGCCTTTTTGCATCCATGTTGTTTGGGACTCTCTGTGCTTCCTGGACTTGCTTGTCTATTTCCTTCACCAGATTAGGGAAGTTTTCTTTCATTATTTTTTCCAATAGATTTCTCATTTCTTGCTCTTTCTCTTCCCCTTCTGGCACCCCTATGATGTGAATGATGGGTTGCTCAAAGTTGTCCCAGAGGCTGCTTACACTATCTTCATTTTTTAGATACTTTTTCCTTCTTATTGTTCTGATTGGTTGTTTTTTGGCTTCCTTATGTACCAAATCTTAATTTGATTCTTGGCTTCATCGATTCTATTGTTGTTTCCCTGTAAATTGTTCTTCATTTCAATTAGTATATTCTTCATTTCTGACTGGATCTTTTTATGCTGCTGAGGTCCTCACTAAGTTCCCTGAGCATCCTTTTCACCAGTTTTGAACTCTGCATTTGATAGATTGCTTATCTCCATTTTGTTTAGTTCTTTTTCTGGAGTTTTAATCTGTTCTTTCATTTGGGGCTTGTTTCTTTGTCTCCTTATTTTGGTAGCCACCCTGTGTTTGTTTTTATGTATTAGGTAGAGCTGCTATGACTCCCTGTCTTGGTAGCATGGCCTAATGTAGCATGTGTCCTGTAGGGTCTAGTGGCACAGCCTCTGCTGTCACCCTAGCTAGGTACTCAAGGTGAACCCATCATGTATGATGGGTACACCCTGCCCTTTTCTTTGGACCTTGATTGGTGTTGGCAGGTCAATGTGAGGGATTTACCCAGGCCAATCAACTGCAAAGACTGACTGTGAACACTGACCACAAACTTCTGCCCTCTGTGGAGGATTGGATGTGCAGGGGAAGGGTCGTGGTGTGCTGATATGGTCTGTAGTTCTCCACTGGGTGTGCAGGCTCTGGGGTTTCTTGGGTGGTAAAGACCAAGACTACCTCCCACCCGTGTTCTGCCTTGGGTCACACTGCATGATCTGGCTGCTACCTGTACTACGTTCGGAGATTCCCGGGAAAAACCAAGCTGTGAATCTAGGCTAGTTGATGTTAATGCTGGACCTGGGGCTACTTCACTAGAGGTAAGGGAGCAGGGGACTTACTGAGGCTGACTGTTGATTGTTTGATAGGATTTAGGAAGCTGTGAAGCATGAGCTAAGACCAGCCATTCATATGGAAAAGTCATGGTTAACACATTGGGTGGGCCTGTAAGTTGGGAGGGATGGAGTCTCGGAGGATGCTCAAGGTGGGGCAAACAGTGTTAGCCAGGTTGATGGAGTCTCAGATATGGTCCTGCCTGCCTGCTCTGTGGCTCTGTTGGAGGAGGGCTCAGAAAAGAGACAATGGCCTCTACCCAACTTTCTGTCTCAGAGAAAGCTATCTTCCAGCTCCTTCCTTGATGCCAGGCCCTTCGGTTCCTCCCTGTGTGCCACTGGTGCCTTTCAAGCTGCTACCTTGCTGCTGGAGCTCAGAGGGAGTGAGTCTAAGTCTGTGTGTGGGTTTTTTAAGGGGAACTGCTTGGGACTCCAGGTGTTTCTTCCACCAACTCAATCTCCACTGGTTTTTGCAGCCAGAAGTTATGGGGACTTACCATCCTGGCACTGGAACCCTGGAATGGGGGAGCTGGTGTCAGACTGAAACTCCTTGCTCTCAAAGTATCTCTCCAGAATATTTATCCACACACATGGATGTGGGACCAGCCCATTTTGTGTCTCCGCCATTCCTACCAATCTGGATGGATGTGGTTTCTTTAATTCCATAGTTGTCAGACTTCCATTCAACTCAATTTCTGATGGTTCTGATTGATGGTTGTTATATATTTTAGTTGTAATTTTGATGTGTTTGTGTGAGGAGATCAGTGGTGGTTACCTACGCCTCTATCTTGACTGGAAGTCCTCGTAGTTTCATTTTTCTCTCTCACACTGAATAGAGATTTCAATAAAATATTAACTGGTTTTCTAATGTAGTTCACATAAATGTGGGAGGTAAAGGTAGTGAGAGAAGGGAAGTGGGCACACCTAGAAAAACAGCATTGAATCTCCTTGTAATAAGATGTTTGTTCTAGCTGAAAATGGCACACATCACCGGCCTTAAAGGCACAGGAAAACAAGTCTTTCTAAATAAGTGATTTGAAAAGAACAGTTAGAAAGGAGGCTGCAAATTTTTTGATAAACATTTTTTATATTGCATTAAAGTTGACGTTTTCTCTATAAATGCTTAAAAGTAGTTGGTGGTCTATCAAAATTCCAAGAGTGAATTTATATTGTCCCAGGTTTTCTGTTTTACCATTTCTTTAACTAAAGGTCTATAAAGGAATGGACAGTGATTAAATTTGCTCTTCTAACTCTTCATTGTTTGCAAAAAGCTCTATAAGGCATGCTGATTCTTTTTCTTCTTGCCTACCCATGCACAAATTCACACCCGCTGTGAACACACACACACCCTTAGCAGAACTGGACAGAAACAGTCATGATACATAGAAATTATTCTGAGGGCCAAAACATTCCAGCCAACTAACACACACACACACATACACACACACACAGACACACACACTAGGAAGTCCAAATTGAAGATGTGCATTTGCATTGTATATAAGTGTTTGACTGAACGATAGAACAGCGAAGCTTGGCCTGCACCTCTGAAGTAATCAGATAATTATGTTTCCTGATTATGAAAATTGTCTTCCCATAACATTCTCTGCCATTGTCATTCATTCGCTCATTGCCTTTGCCTCTTCCTCTGAGTTGTCTCCAGAAAGTGGAGTCTGAGACAAAAATTTATGTGTAAATAATTTATTTTGGGCAGTGGTCCCAGGAAATAGCATACGAAGATCACAGTAAGACGCAAGCCCAGCCTGAGAGTGAGTTCCCAAATGGCTCACCGTTGTGGGCAACTAGAACTCAATGCCACAGGTTCTTTTTGACAAGCCAGGTAGAGTTTGCCTTAGAATTATCCACTGGAGAAAGGAAGCGTTTACTTATCAACCTCCATTCTTCACTGGTCCAGGGCTGCCCCTTGGAAGCCCAGGGACTAATGAGAAATGACACATGATACAGCGGAAGCAGGTTGCCGTCAGGTTATATTTGTGTAAAACTGGTTGCCACAGAAATGGCTGGATTAAACAGAAGGCTGAGAGGTGCCCGATACATTCATTTAGCATCTACTGAGATGACACAACAGAGACTATAGAAAGAACAAACACAAACAGGCCAGGCCATTACAAAAACATGTAGAGTGTGAGGGGCATAACAGAGATAAGATGAAACAATTAACCTTAAGCGCTGGGTTGTGTCTGTTACATGTGCTCTTGGACCTTGGCTGTAAAAAATCAGAGAAATAGTGGTGGAGTCAAGATCAGAGAGGAGCACAAACTAGCAGGGATATTGTTTCCTGACAGCAAAGGGAGTCCTTGTGGATAAGCCTGGAATAGATTTACAAAGAGAGAAAGTAAGATTGTGGCAGCAGGGCGGGGTTTAAATTGATGCCGGGAGTTGGGGGAGAGAGTAGGGGGCAGCTGACATTCCTCTGAAATACTAAGGAGGAAAAAAATGGTGAAAACGGATTTTAGAAGATTTTGCTGTCAATGAATTGAAATTGTATTTGGTGTTTTCAGGAAACTTTGATAGATATAGTTTTCCCTTTTAGTTGAATAACTGAAAAAATAATTTTCCTATTGCAATCCTGTACAGGGAAAAGTCCTAAATTGAGGGCAGGAAGAATGAGACTGAAACAATTAGACTGGACCTTAAGCCACCATGTCACTATTCTGTATTTGGTTCCTTTGAAAGTATTGACAGCTGGGCTGCTGTGCCATGTTTTGCATGTATCCCTTTAGGAGTAAAGGCCTTATTCCCCCATGCGCTGGCATTGCTGCTGGAAGATGGTCCTCCCTTTAAGCTCCTTTCCTTCAGGGTTGCCTCGGTTCAGAGAGCCACCTTACCCAGTTGTGCCCCATTAACACAGTGGCCCAAATCCGGTGACTGATCAATGTGGGGTGTAAAGGCCCAGCCTCCTTCACCCAAATGGGGACAAATCTAAAGGGTCATCACAGTTTTGAAACTCTCTGTAGAGTTGGTTGGCTGGGTCCTCAGTTAAGACAGCAACACAATTCAACTTCTTTCGCTGTTCATAGTGCTGTAGCCTGCTGTGAGTGGTATCGATACATGGAATACATATTAATTTTTCTTAAACATAATTTTTGCCATTGTTCTCCCTCAATTTGCTGGAATAACCATTAATTTAATAGTGAAATATATCAAAATTTCTTCTTCTTTTTCATTTTCTCCTCTGTTTAGAATCACCCCATGGCTGACCAGACCTCCAACTGCTTCCAAAGTGGGTCCTTGTTTCAGTCAGTGCAACAGCTCACTGCTTCTCACACATGCCACGCTCGCCAGCCGCTGTGCTCTTGCTCACAAGCTCTCTTTTCCTTAGTGCCTTTCTCTTGACCCAAATTTCTTCCTCAGTTTGTTGAAATTCTGCTCACTCTTTATGGTCCACTTCACATTCTGCCTCCTCTCTGAATCCTTTTCTGACTTCTACTTTCTTTGATTTCTTTTTTTTCTTCCCTCCCCTCCCCTCCCCTCCCCTCCCCTTCCCTGCCCTTCCCTGCCCTTCCCTTCCCTTCCCTTCCCATTTTTTGCCATCCTAAGCTCTATGCTTTGCCACTTTATTCCTTAGAGATACTTTCCCTGTCCCTGCACATGGCTGTCTCCCCCACTCTAGGTTGCTATTCCAACGCTACCTTTTTAAGAGAATTTTTTCCTGTATTCTCTGTCTATTCTTGACCCTATGTATATTTCTTTACAGAGCTTATCTGCATATAAAATTATATTTAAATTATATAAAATATTTGTTTATTTACTCCTTTACTAGAACATAAACTCTATAGAGCATGCACTTTTACTTTGTGTTTGTTTATTTTGTTTAAACTCGTATCCTCAGCCCCCAGAATAGTGCATACATGTGGCTGTTACTCTGCTGCACGGCAAACGGAGGAGATAGTCTGTCTCAGCCCCAGGCACCGTCTACGCTTTTACGGAAATGTGAAAAGGGAAGTTGATGGACATAAGATGGTAATATTTGTAAAAAGGAACCCAATCTAAAGAAAAAAAAAAGTCTATGTGATAATTATTAAGAAAAAGAGAAATATGTAGGTAATGCATTTAGTTCATGTAGTTATCAAGATATACAAAAATATTGGAGTGGAAAGCCATAAGAAGGAAAAAATCTGATTCAGAAAAAAGTACATTTTAGCTATTTGGGGTCTATTGTGGTCCATATGAATTTTAGGATTGTTTTTTACAATTTTTATGAAAATGCCATTGGAACTTTGATAGAGGCTACATCGAATTTGCTCATTGCTTTGGTGGTATGGATATTTTAACAATATTAATTTTTCTAACTCATGAACATTGGTTAGCTTTCTATTTATTTGTGTATAATTTCTTTCATCGATGTTTTATCAATGAAATATATAGTTTTTAGTGTACAGATCCTTCATTTCCTAGTTAAATTTATTTCTATATTATTAAGTGGGATTATTTTATTAATTTGTTAGTGTTTAGAAACAACTGATTTTTGAACAGTGGCTCTAGTTAATAATACTGTATCGTACAATCAAAAGTTGCTAAGAGAGTAGATCATAAATGTTCTCATTCCACACACACAAAAAAGTAACTATATGAGGTGATGGATATGTTAATTAGCTTAATTGTGGTAATCATTTCACTATATATACATACATATATATATAATCAAAACATTGTTTGTTCATTGTAAGTATATATTCTTTTATTTGTCAATTATACCCCAATGAAGCTGGAATGAGGGGAAGAAAATAAAAACCACATTTAATTTTTTTCACTATTTTCCTTAATATGTGATTTTCCATGAATCCTGACTTTTCCAGCTGGGCTACGACCTGACTCTTCACTCTCGTTAGGCCCAAGGCTTTTCCCTCCCCCTCACGCAGATAGAAGCTCTACGTCAGCTGGGCTCTCACACACCGCCTGGAGGTGCCACCAACTCCAGCACTGCCTACCTCTTTCAACTCGTGCTCCTGTTTTGTGTGTGTGTGTGTGTGTGAATTTTGAGGCATTCGCTCTCTTTCCTCATCTATTTATTTAAAAGGATAACCTTAGATATTTTTTCTGATGTTTATTTGTGTGTGTGCAATAGAGCAGGGGTATTAGAATTTCTGCATATTGTAGAATCAAAAACTGATATGTTTTCTCCCTAATCAAATAAAATATATCAAATATACTTTTAGAATAAATCAAACTAACTTTTTAAAAAAATGAAACAAAAAGTACATTGTACCCCATTGAATGTTTACCTGTAACAGGGTTGCCTTCACAGTCAGGTATTTCGATCCTTTGAGACAATCTTAAGGCAGGAAAAGGGAATTTATTGGACTGTATGGACACTCATCGGATCAAAAAGAAAACTGTGGAACCAAACCTGAAACAGCCAGAGAGACTCAGTAGCAGCATTTGACGAACTAATTTACACTTATGTCTTTCAGACATTTAACCAAATGAACTCTAACCATATTGTTTTATCACTTTGCATGTTTCAGAGAGGGAATATCTTATTGGTTTATCTCAAGTTAACTTGCCAATCCCTTGATGTATTGTAGCTAGTGATAACTGTCCCCATGCATCCATTTCTCATTTTTCCCTTCCGTAGCAGAACTCCTGAGTTTCTGCTCAGCACAGATTAACTAGCAGGACCACATTTCCTTTGTAGCCAGGTATGACCGTGTGAGTGAGTTCTGGTCAGTACAATGTGAATGGAAATGATGTTTGCAACTTCCAGGTTCTATTAAAGATAAAGCCAGTTCCCCTCAGGACTTGTTTCTCTTATCTCCACATGCAGAAACATGGACACATGGGACCCAATAGCTGTGACCCGCATTGACAGACCAAGGGATGACAGTAGCATAGGGGATGGCAGAAGGAAGGATGGGGTCCTGGAATGAATTCTGCAGCAAAGCTGATTCACCAACCTGAAATTGCTATGACTATGAGAAAGAAAGAAACTCCCACCTCTTTTATGCAGAAGTTTCTTTGTTAAATCTGCTTATACTCCACCCCTAACTCAACTACACCTAGCCTAGGGAGGATAGGGTACCAGATTAGCTGACTGTCTGTAACAGGACATACCTATCTCCCCAAAAGAACTGGGTTGCTTAAACAATCCCCAAAATGGAATAAATTCTGAGTAGTCAAAGCAACAAATGTTTAATATAAGTT
Source organism: Mormoops blainvillei (assembly GCA_004026545.1). Lineage (NCBI taxonomy): Eukaryota > Metazoa > Chordata > Mammalia > Chiroptera > Mormoopidae > Mormoops > Mormoops blainvillei. The sequence continues at coordinate 138,828 of PVJD01000846.1, forward strand.
TCTCCAGGTAACGAGTGTATTGTACAGCTGTCATAGAAAGAGGCAATTTAAACTTATTACAGGCTTTGCTCTCCATCACTCCATGTATTAAAGTGTTCCCTTAAAATATTTATTTAGAACCAAATGTCCAGAAAAGCTTTTGTTCCCCTGTGGGTGGGATCTGATTTTGATTTTGACTAAAAAACTATGTGCATAAAAATGTTTCCCCCTTTATTTGGTTCTAGGAAGTTTAGAGTTAAATTTAACACTTTATACAGAGCACGGCACAAATAACACCCCTTTTTTATTACAAAAACTTTTATTACAAAATCATAAGCATATAATTCAGTAACATAATATCACACTCAAGAACATATGATATTTTAGGTGAAATGTTCGAATTAAAACTAAAAATTATTACATCCATATTATTACCCTACCGACCACACCCAAGCAAGCGTTGCTTCTGCCAGACCCTGTATCACACTTAGAGTGCTCCTGAGTTCCTGCAAAGAATTGTCCTTTTTGAGTTTTAATCTCTCTTCCTTAATTTACCTTTTATTTTCCTGGATTTTGACTTTTAAACTTTTCTTATGTTCTATCTTAGTACTTTATTTTATATGCTTTTATTGTCGCCAGGCTAAACTACTAAATACATTGGTGGACTGTAAATAATAAGAAAGTAATTCAACAGAAACATTCATAATTCTGAAAGATTTACATTCAACTTTGTCTAATTTTTCATAGAACTGTTATCTATCTTTTATCTATTCTTGCCAAGTTCCTATTCTCCTTTCCAGGTTTTTGTGTATTTTCTCCATTCTCCTTTCCCTCAATCTCCTAAACAAGGCCTTATATCTTTAATTATAGCCAATTAACTTTGTGTTAAGAATACAGTGGGAGCCAGGTTTTGTGGGACCTAAAGCTTATACAATATTGGGGACACTTTTTACTAAATGCACAACTAGGAATTAAGGTGAATATTTATTTAGAATGAGCAATCATAAAGAGATATACATTTAGCCCCAGCTGGTGTAGCTCAGTGGACAGAGTGTCAGCCTGTGAACCAAAGGGTCGCCAGTTCGATTCCCCAGTCAGGTCACATGCCTGGGTTCTGGGCCAGGTCCCCAGCAGGGGGCGTGTGAGAGGCAACCACACATTGATGTTTTTCTCCCTCTCTTTCTCCCTCCCTTCCCCTCTAAAAGTAAAATAAAATCTTAAAAGAAAAATAGATATACATTTTTAAAAGAAACTGACAGATACCAGAAACAAAATCTGGAAAACACTAGTATTATTAAACTGATTGACATATGTCTATTAATAGTCATCTTCCAGCCCTGGCTGATGTGGGTCAGTGGTTTGAGCACCAGCCTGCAAGCCAAAGGGTCGTCAGTTTGATTCCCAGCCAGGGCGCATGCCTGGGTTGCAGGCCAGGTCCCCAGTAGTGGACGCACGAGAGGCAACCACACATAGATGTTTCTCTCCCGCTTTCTCCCTCCCTTCCCCTCTCTAAAAGTAGATAAAATCTTTAAAAAAAAATTTGTCTTCCAGTTGTTTTTTTTGGTTATATGCTCTCACCCTTTCCAGTACCAACAAATTTGTGACACCACCTTTTATAGGTAGAATATAAAGATATTTTAGTCTATCTTATACCTGGTAATTAGGAAGATTACTCATATATTTATAACCCGTTATTAGTAATACCATGTAAAATTTTAAGATATCGTTAAATTGAAAAAAAATCAATGATCAATATATACCAATACATGAAATATATGATTTCAGGGGATTTTTTTCCTAATGGAGTCACTAGCCTCAAACGCTTTTGAAATCTTTGACACTTCTTAAACAGATTGTTCTTTATACACTATTTGTGTGGGATATTGCAAGTTTTTTTTTTAAATCAATGCCAGTATTTAGTGTCCAATCAATATGAAATAAAACAATTTTCTAATGTTTTCATTAAGTCATACCTCTTCATTAAATAGAATTAACACACAAGCCAAAAGTTTATACTTCAATTCAAAAATTTGATCATCCTGTTAATGGATGATTACTTTTCATACAGAGAAAACAATGTTATAAATTGCCTCTTGATGTAAGAGTTATTTCTACTGACTTTATTATTTTTCTTTATCACTTTTGTTTCACATTCCATTAATTTTATGATATTTTCCCTTGGTATTTTAGTTTATTCTTGACAGAAGAGGATGTCTTTTTGACTGGTAACCAATGAAAAATAAATGTTCATTTTACAGTGTTTTATATATGTATATATAAAGATTGTAATATATTCCCCCAGACAAGCATCTTGCTCCTTATATTTCAGACCTTGTTTTTCACCTGCTACCCCATGCATGCTGTGCAAAGTTCATATTCACATCAAGATGCCACCTCTGGCCTTGCACCCTGGTCTGCAGAGCGCTGTAAGTCAGAGCAGCAGGTGCTCAGAGTACCCTTGGAAGCTGTTTTTTCTCTGGGGCAGCTGGTAATAAATGGAAAATGTCAGCAAAGTGCATAAACATATTCTACAAAAACCAAATCAAAGGTCTCCCCAACACAACTTTTCTACTCCTGATCTCAGAAATGCCTGTGGCCAGTTGAATACCACCTGACAAAGGCGGCAATGAGAGTGGTAGTGGAGACAGCAATCTTAATGTCATTAAAAGCCCTTTACGAACTAACAAAACATATGACCATGTGAACACATGAGTAGCATCCTGAAAGGCTGATGCCCTGAAGCTTAAGCTTTATTTACTTTGTGGTAAATCATCATTAGGTTGAGTATCGTTTGAAATTTTGTACAAATAGAGAAACAAACTGTATTATTAGAGGTCCTTTTTCAAAAGGCAATTCTTAGAAAATCACTTTGAAAGCTGCTTTCAGTGCTAATTATTTCAAAATGTAGGACATAGTCTTGAATGAAAAACTTCAAGGTAAAATTATCTTTTAAAATAACTTTCCCTTGGTTTTGTAAATAATGCATGCAAATGTGCAGAATTTCACCTTGACTCACATGCTCCGGAGAGAATCGCTGCCAGCATTTCAGCATGTTTCCTTGCAGTGCTTTCCTGCGGGTATATTTTTACATCGTTAATGCCTATGAACAATACTGTACTTGTCTTTTCTCATCTAACACTCTATCATTATTTTTCTATGACAATTAAAATATATTTTTAAGCAGAAAGAATTTACTATTACAATATTGAAAAAAGGAAATATAATCTTTATGCATTTAAAAGTAAAATTAAATTAAAAAACTAAAAATTGAAAAGAAACTGGAGTGAATCTTTGTATCAAATGTGCAATGCATCACATGTCAAAGGCAAGGAGAGAGCTACAAAAACAATATTAAGCTCAATTTAGTAGTCTGTTGATTGCAACATTATTTATTATTATAAAGCCATTTTATATATAAAAACTCCTCTAACATTTTACAAACCAAGATTTTCCAGTATAATATCAAAGTTCATTAAAAATCCTATGTTTTAATTATGAATATTCATATGAAGTAACTTTTTCCCAAATGTATGTATTTCTAGCTCTGTCCCTTAAAAGGCCTAGAAACAATGAACAACAAATGATGAACATATCTAGCACCTAGACTCTGATGTTTGAATTTTACTTCCAAATAAAAGGAGCCAGGGCTACTTGAGGAAATGACTAAGTCTAGGCCTGAAACAGAAAATACAGAACATGAACCTTGGACATTTTATGCCCCCAAACAAAGGTAAAAATTAATGGGGTTGTGTTAGTTAATCACAGAAGCAAACATAAAGGGGCTTTCATTGACCAAAGAGAGAATTCGAGCAAAAACTAATGAAAGTAATTGGCTGAAACATATACCAAACCTTTTTGTTCATCGTGATCCAAGGAGAGAGAGAGAGAGCAAGAGCGAGAGCGAGCGAGAGAGAGAGAAGAGACATTAAAACTCTCAGTGGATACCACTGGAAGTAACTACAGTTCCAGCTTAATTGGAGAATTGGTAATTAAAAGGAAGGAACTGAGCATTTTTCTTGCCTTGAGTATGAAGTACATTTCAAGGAAACTAAGTATTCCTAGTTGATGAGAGAAAGCTCTTCTTTATCAAAGAATTCCAGCTAATAAATTTTTAAGCATAAAATATTTTAAATCACCATTTTGAGAACCCCAAATGAAGTAATTAATTCAAGAAACTATCATTTATCAGTATTTACATTAGATCAAAAGACTGGTATGGAGCTTCACAATAGAGGGACCAGACTGTCACCAGCTGTAATCACTCCTGATGGATTGAGTGTTGGTCTGTGAACCAAAGTGTCACCGGTTTGATTCCACAGACAGGGCACAGGCCTGGGTTGCGGGTCAGGTCTCCAGGAGGGGGCACGTGAGAGGCAACCACACACCAATGTTTCTCTCCCTCTATTTCTTCCTCCCTTCCCTTCTGTCTAAAAATAAAGTAAATAAAATTAAAAAAGAAATCACTCCTGAAATCACTGGTCAGCCTCAGCATCACCAAAAGTGGAAACACCAGATATTTTCAGGGCTCTGATGTGATGCAAAGTGAAGTACGTGGCACCATGGAAATAATATTCTTGCCAAAGTGTTCAACTTAAACTTAATCAGGACTCTTGAAGTAACTTTCATTTAGAGAAAATATGGAGACTGGAAACAATAAATTAAGTGACTCCTTGAGGAATCGAATATACTAATACAGAAATGTGGAACATTCTACAGTAGAAATCATTTTGTTTCTGCAAGAAGTAAATCGTACAAAGGGGGAAAAAGATGAGTGCAAAGTGAACTACACCTAGGCAGGTTTAAGAGACACATCAATTAAATGTAATGTACGAATCTTGTTTGGATCCTGTTTCAAACAAACCAACTATAAAAAGACACTTTTAATATAACTGAGATAATTTATTTATGGACATTGGATAATCTCAAGTAATTATTTTTACTTTCTTACAAATGATAATTAAATCACAGTTATAGTTTTAAAATGCCAAACTTTTAGTTTTATAGTGGAGGATGTAGGGGCAAAAGAACTTGATAGCTAAAATTTGCTTTTAAATATTTTGATAAAGACAAAAACAAAAGGAACTAGATAAAGCAAAATGATAATTGTTAAATTTGGTTGATGGGTATATGAAAGCCCACTGACTATTTTCATAAATTAAAAATCTATTTCATATCATTGGCTTAAAACACCATGAGGTTGAACATTTTTAAATAAGTTATTTTTATATTCTAATAATATATTTGCACTGTATGTAACATTAAAGTAAAAATGAAATAAAAGTTACTTCAAATATGTTCACTGACAAATAACTATCATTGATAGTTGGGTTTAGTATTTGCATAAACAGAATAATGCTGTACTAAAGTTTTTAGCCTGCTAGCCCATATTAATCAATATCATCACACACATACCATATGGAATTATTCCTCCCAAGAACTAATTTTTAAAAGTTTGTCTAAAATTCTGAATCATATACACATAGTTAATATTCAATAGGCTAACTAAATACTATCTGTGATGTCTATTTTTCAATTTAAGTTTGGCACACTTTTTAGTTTGCTAAACTCATAGCTCCTTGTCTCTCTTTGTCAACTACTGTGCTTTTGATAGCAACAGCCTGCAAATACAAATTAATTCAACAAGTACTTATTGAATGCCCACTATATGCCAGGCACAGGTATATACCTCTCCGGTGTATGTGCCAGGAGGGATGCACTGATAAATTAGATATGGTTGCAGTCCACAAGAGATGAATCTATTAAAGCATGCAGACAATAAAAAATGATGCATGCTCTAATGGAATTGTGTTGAAGGTGATATGGACCATAGAAGAAGCAATTAATATTTCCTGGGAAAAGAAAAAAAAAAAGAATACTCCAATTACCAGGGTTATTTATACTGAATTTTGAAAGATGGTCAAGACATGGGATGGGAATCATAATGATATGGTTCCCAAAGTGGAGAGAGCAGAGACAACAAAGGCAGGGTACCGGAAACCTGTACTGCATGAGGGCACCACAGTGCAAAGCATTTCTGGTGACTATAGCGTAATGAGTAGGGTGAGGGCGAGGGGGCAAGGAAAAGGAGGTCATGGGTCATTTACTAGAGGCAAGATTAAAAGGTAAGCATAGCTAGATGGAGAACTTAACATAAAAGTTGGATAAAAACATTTTATTGGTACAAATTCACACATCGTACAGTAATACCCAAAAGCTTACTTGAAATTATTTGCTCAGACTATTCATGTTTATTCTTCTCATCTTATAAATTTAGACATTTGAGTATTTTCTTTCTAATCCTCAGGAGGAAGGAGGGAATAGATTAAAAAACATGATCAAGTGAGCTGGGCACAGGTAGACAACCCAGTAAAAGCATGCACGTGATTGGTTAGAGCTCGCTGTAAGTCTCATGACAGATTTCAGATGTCAGCTTTGTTATAAAACTGAATATTTTTCTTCTAATAGGATAAAATCACTCATTTGAATTGATGATTAAATCGCATCAAAAAGAGGACTTCACTTGCCAAGTCCAAAATTACAAAATATTTGTTTTTTATATTGTTGTTTTTACACCAGTTTCCTTGTCTGAAAATAGAGTTTGTTTGTTTTTTTGATCAAGCATTTTCTAAAAATAAAATTTGCTGATTCCAGAGAGAGGTAGGAAAGGAGCGAGAGAAACTGATATGAGAGAAACATCGATCGGTTATTTGCCTCCCACATGCGCCCCTAGTCAGGGCCGAACCTGCAACCCAGGCATGTGCCCTTACTGGGAATCGAACTGTAGTTCTTTTGGTCCACAGGATGATGATCCAACTGACAGAGCCACACTGGCTGGGCGTGGTAAAGCACTCTGAGATCTCACAGAGGCACACAGAGAATCTAATCAATTTTAACCTGCTATTCAGATTTCCAAGAGCTCAAATTTTTAGTCCTATAATAAATCATCTCAATAAATACTGGCATTTTCTCTACCACCATTTGCTGGAAATTAGGGATAAAATGTTGGACACATAGGATTTTGTTTACTTAGTATTTGATTTTTTTATACTTTGAAGAGCTAGCTTCTATCTCTCCTTTTTGAAAGAAGACAAAAATATATTTGCTCCAAGTTGATGAAATGTTAAACTGTCAGTTCTAGCTTTCTTCTTTCTTTCAGATTATGAAAAACATCACTTTAAATAAATTGCACAAGTCATCTATTTAAATGCCATATAAATGTTTCATTTTCAGAGATGAAATAATATTCCTGCAAGACTGAAGTATATATTATGCAAAAAATGAAATGCAGAGCTGCTTGGCATCAAGTACATAGAAGTGCAGTTTGTACCTGGGGACTACTCCATGACTTTAGATTGGGGTAATTATGCTGTCTTGTAAACAATCTGTAAGGATTCCTTTTGCTCCAGCAATTGCAAAATAAATTGTTGTCAGACACTGGAAATCTTTTCATATGCCCTCTTAATATGAAAAAATCATCAGAGATCACATACTTTTGCAGCATTGGGCAAGGTAAACTATGTGAAGAAAAACAAGTGAAAAAATACATTGTAAAACAATCTTCATGGTATAAAGAAGTTGCCAACTGAAGCTGGTTATAAATATGTGTCTAATTTCCCCTTTGTAGGAGTTTCAAAAGAGTTTCCAAAGTTCAAAAAGTTAAAGTATAAAAAATAATTTTTTAAACCTTTCAATGTAGCTGAATCTGCAGGCAAGATAGTGACAACCACGAATAAACTAAAGACAATTGAAATTTGTAAACTGTTTCTTTTGGGAAGCTGGCAATCAAACAATAGAGAAACGTGTCAAACCTCCGGCCTGCTATTTTAGGAGGCATTTTTGCAACAATTAGAAATAAACATTAAGAATGACTGACGGCTTTGTACAACCACTCTGAAACTTTATGTGGCTTAAAAATGCATCCGAAAGTCTGGAAAATCATAACATTTCCAAGAAAGACATAAATAGATATTGATGCCAAGTGCCTTTTCCCTGTAACACACACACTTAAAGATGCTTTCTGTCTCCTTCCTGCTGCTTTTCTCCGAAAGCCAGAATCGGCTTTGCTGGGCACTGGGGGCTGCATTCCAAAGCAAACCTGTAAGGAGTGATGCATGAAAACTAAAAGCCCACCTGTTGCTAGGATACCGAGGTCCTGTATCTTCTGACATTCAATAGCAAGTTAGGAACAAGTCAAGGCACAGTCACAATGCAAAAAGTGGCTTGAAAGTCAAGCTTGGTCCACACACTTTTCATTACTCATATTAAACACATTGCTAGAATCTTCCATAAAGTAAAAGAGTCTCTAAAATGTAGATTAGAAATATGGAGAAGTTTAATTTGAAAGAGCCACGTGAAGTTTGTGTCGTACTGCAAAGCAGAATACACCCGTGCCTGCTTTCAATCACGGTGCAAGACTTCAGCTGAGCTAAATGAGAAAAATGTATGAACATGTTCAAAAGCCTGGAAATAATTTTGTACTGTCCATGTGCTCTCTTATTATACCTATCAGGGACGGACTAGATGAATGCTATATGAATGTAGTTATGAAATTACCCTCCAGACTTGTCTTCCCTCTCCTCAAAAATGTAATTTTCTTTAACATATTGTCACAGTTCCTGTTTCTCAACTCTTTATTTTCATTACTTACCAAGACTGATTTGGCTGTATTTCTACGCCACCTCCATTTGACACATTGAAAAAATCAGGCCAAAAGGCTTTGCAATATAGCTATTGTATCAAAATCTGCGAGAGTTGTATGTACAGAGCTATTTTGGTGACTTTCATATGGTGCACTGATATACCCATAATATTAATATTTTTATTAATTGTAGCTTTTATGTGAGGCATCTAGGAATTTTCTATATGATTAATTAGAGCATGAATATAATTTGAGAGTCATAAGACAATTTAAGTGGTTATCTTGTCACTGCAGTAAGGTATTATGATAAAAATGTAAAAGAAATCCAATCATACATTTTCTGCACTATTTCAAGAACAGTAATCGCGAGCATTGCAAATGCATCACTTAGTATTCTCTCTTTTTTTAACCCTCACCTAAGGATATGTTCACTGATTTTTTTTTGTTTCAGAGAGAGAGAAACATCAATGACAGAGAAATGTCTATTGGTTGTCTCCTGAAAGCACCTAACCAGTATCAAACCCACAAAATTTTTGGTGCACTGGGCAACACTCCAACCAACTGAGCCTGAGAAGCCAGAAGACACGTTTGGCATGATTTTAGCCAAAAAGAGTACATTCAGTGTTCTTTGCATAGCAGTTGTCTTTCTGTTCCTAGCCTTATGCTCTGAACAGTATAGTATCCATACCAAGAGACGACCATTTAAAAGGACTCTTGAGGTCAGGGCATTTATATCAGCAGAGTGTTTTGTGAAATTAACACATTGTACTTGCTTTAGGTCTATTGTAATGGAAATCTATTCTTCTGCAGTTGACTCCAGAGACCACAGATCATTTTCCCTGCCTGAAGACATGTTTTCAAGAAAAAAGCCAAGAGATGTCTTTAGGTTGTTATGGAGGTGACATTGCTGGCAAAAATTGGGTAAAATACATGAAACAAAACCATAGTCAAACATGCCTTACTTCTAAGAGTGCCAGATACAGTCATTAAAAAGATATTGTGATAAAGATTTTTTTTTATTACTGTTCAAGTACATTTGTCTCCATTTCCCCCCCCACCACTGTCCCCCTCCCTGCCCATTCCCACCTTGCACACTTGATCCTACCCGCCTTTGGCTTTGTCAATGGGTTCTTTATACACGTTCCTTGATGACATTTCCTCTTCTTTCCCCCGTTATCCCTCTCCTCTATCCTCTCTGGCTACTGTCAGTTTGTTCTTTATTTCAATGTCTCTGATTATATTTTGCTTGCTTGTTTGTTTTGTTGATTAGATTCCACTTAAAGGTGAGTTCATATGGCATTTGTCTTTCACCACCTGGCTTATTTCACTTAGAATAATGCTCTCCAGATCCTTCCATGCTGTCATGAAGGGTAGTAGCCCCTTCTTTCTTCCTGTTGCATAGTATTTCATCGTGTAAATGTACCATAGTTCTTTGATCCACTCATTTACTGCAGCATATTTTCACTGATATGTCCCCTAGAGCAAGGGACATAAAGGAAAGAATAAACAAATGGGACTTCATCAAAATAAAAAGCTTCTGCATCAGCAAAAGGAAACATCAGTAAAATGAAAAAGGAACCGACCATATGGGAAAATATATTTGCAAAGGACAACTTGGACAAGGATTTGATCTCCAAGATATATAATGAACTCACATGACTCCACTCCAGGAAGACAAACAATCCAATTTAAAAACGGACCTGAACAGGCACATCTCCAAGGAGGACATGCTCAGGGACCAGAGACATATGAAAGGGTACTCAGCATCGCTAGCCATCAGAGAGATGCAAATTAAAACCACAATGAGATAGCACTTCACACCTGTCATAATGGCCATCATAAACAAATCAACAAACAACAAATGCTGGCGAGGATGTGGGGAAAAGGGAACCCTTAGTGCACTGTTGGTGGGAATGCAGACTGGTGCAGTCACTGTGGAAAACAGTTTGGAATTTCCTCAGAAAACTAAAAAATGGAACTGCCTTTTATGGAAAATGGAAATGGCCCAGTAATTCCACTGCTGGGATTATACCCTAAGAATCCTGAAACACCAAGTCAAAAGAACCTATGCACCCCAATGCTCATAGCAGTGCAATTTACAATAGCCAAGCGCTGGAAGCAACCTAAGTGCCCAACAGTAAATGAGCGATAAAGATATTTTAAAAACCCTTAACTTTCCCATACTCTTTACCTAACAACTTTTTAAAGAAAGAGCTATAGGACTCTGGACCCTATAGGCAAAAGTCTGAGAGTGGTTAGTATCTTTTCTAGTGACCATGATGTTGTGTCATGGAAAGAGTCTTTTCCCAGGAGTCAAGAGACCTGTGTTTGAACCCAACTCTGCCATTAGTTGGCCATGTAACCCTGTAAATTCCACTTAATCATTATAGGCTTCAAGTAATTTATTTATAAAATGAAGGGATTGGATCAACATTCCCATCATGCCATAAGAAATTAATTTTGCTCTGTAATGTGCTGGTTTCTACATATTATTAGAATATATTTAGATTAAGAGAATAACTGATCATAAAAGTACGCATCTCATATCCGTGAGGTAAAATAGGGGGCAGCTTGAACATCTGAGGGTTTCCCCACATATTGCAGGCCTCGGAACAGACTTTACTAAAACTTTCCCAACCTGACTCAAGAATGCAATGCTCTGGATTGCCATAAGCAAACAAGTGTCCCTGCTTCATTTCCACAAATCTGGTTTGTAAAAACTATACAACATAGATGCATTTTCCACAACTCTTAGGGTAGACATGATATCTTGAGGCATTTTATCAGGAACTCCCTGTGAATTAGTCATTATTGGAAAAAATACATTGGAAAAAATAGACACGTTTAACATAACAGATAAAATATGGACATGATCAAGCAGGAGCAGTTACTACAGCCTGCATTCTTACAAATTTCTATCACTGACTGTTCAGGTTAGCTGAACAAGATAGAAGCCAACCGTGCCTTGCCCCCACACCATCCACACGCGGCATCGCTGGTGATTGCCGCTCTCAGACTTCACAACCGAAGGACAGTGATAATTGATGTTGTCATCTATAAGCAATAGAAAGTGAGAGAAGTTACGCACTGTTTGTAACTAGTAATAATGTTAGGACCACTCAAAAATTGTTTATGAAACTGAAATCGAGTTGTACAAAAAGGCATACACAGATAATTTTACGAGACTGCAATGTTTGTCTTATAATTACTCTTATACAGGGCTTTGCTCCTTTACCTCCTGTCTCTGCTTGACCGTCATCCCAGGCTAACTAACCAGTGAGGTAATTGCCATGCCACTTCTTCTAGTTAAGTACTCACTTAGGCAGCTTAATATTTTTTAAAAAATTTATTATAAATGAATATTTTATTTTTCTGATTATTAATACATCCTAACATTTAAATAATGCAGAAATGAATAAAGTATCAGTTATGTCTTTTATATTTGAGAGGAAGATTAGAGATGGATTAAAACTCCGTGATGTTTGTTCATGTATATTACAAGATACTATGTCCAATGAGAAAGAGAAGAATCTTTTGTTTTAAAAAAAATCTGAAAAATATAAGGAAAAAAAATAACAGTATAGCCATTTCTCAAATATGATCATTCAAATGGCATACAAGCATTTCTGAAATGTAAAGACAACCGTGAGAAGAGTGAGCCGTGGCACATTAACTGTCTGGGGGGGTAAGTTTTCCATTCTGTTTCCTAAAAGAACACACACTTAATGTATCCTTTCATGGTCAACAAAGTAGAGTGCAACACAGCAAAATGGTTTGTTGTGTTCTGAACCTAGACTTAAAAATAAGTAAAATTAATAGAACATGAATATAACATACACGTGAATAAATAAGAGCATATTAAAAGACTGATTTTTAAACACTTTTCCATTAGAAAAGTATTAATATTTTGACTACAAGGTCCTTTGCTTAATTTTCAAAAAACACTCTTATAAATAGGGAATGAGAAGGTCCTACTTAATTTCGGAGAGAAATATGTTTTAAATCAAAAGTAAATATTATAATTAACTGTGGAACACTACCAGAGTTATTATTACAATCCATTGAAGAATAAAACAAAGATTAGGTTGCTGAATCTGATATCAGAATATAAAGCAAACATTAAATTCATGGTAATCTCTGCTTCTTTTAATTTCATTCATTTATTACTTATTTATAAATTATTTACTAGACTTAAATGATGTGCCAATAAATTGGTGAAGTATCAGAGATTCTTGTGGTAAGTAAACACAAGTGCTGTATTTTGGGAATTCTTAGTCTAGAGAGAAGATAGAGAAGCATACGAGCAATTTTAGATGGTTATGATACCTGCTATGATGAGGGTGAAGAGTTTATTGCTGGAAAAGCATTTAAGGAGGGTGGCCTCTATACTAAATCCCAACAAACAAGAAGGGCTCAGGGCAATAAATTGAAGAGATAGTGCAGATTATAGATAAAAGGAAGGGGATGCAAAAAGCATTGGCATGCAAAACAGCATGATGTGTTTAAAGAATTGCAAATACTCAGCATAGTTTTCAAGAGAGTTGTTTAAACAGTTTTTAACAATTTTGGATTTTGATATGTTTTGAAAATAACCAAAAAAATCACATGATTGCATCACTCATAGAGATGAGTTAGTATTAATTATTCTTTCAGGAAAACCCTTCCTTATTAGTTTGACCTGATTCCCACCCAGTCAGAGTGGAGATTTCATAGGTACCAATTCTTTCATTGCCCATTGCTTTTTATTATTTGTTTGGTCAAACATCAATGCCTAATCTCTATGTTTATATTTAATATCTGCCTCCAAAATTCCTGAGCATTTCTAGCTTTCTCAAAACCATGGGGCTAACCGCATAGGATTGTCTTGGGAGAACCTACACAACTCACTATTTATGTTAGAAGCACTTGATTAAATCATGCCTGGAAGCTATACAAGGTTCACATCAAATCTGGAAGTCATCATCATAAAGTTGTTATTCTCGCCCCCTGCCCCCCATTTTTACATCTTTTAAACCTTTAATAATGCTCTGGAACTTTCTATGTGCCCTACTGGGATGAAACATTGTGTCTACAAACAAATAATCATGTTTTATTTCAGTAAGAGCTTCATATTTGTTTTCAGATACAAGTCCATGTTGAGTGACAGTAGAGTTTCTGTTTTGTAGCATCTACCAGAAAGCTTGCAGTCTTGGATCCTTTGACTTAAAAATGTAACCCCTGTGACTCAGCACCTATGTTTAGAACATATTGCACAGTCAATAATATGTATTGAATAAATGAATGAGTATTAATGGGTCTACATTTGCATTACTGTGTAGATAGTGTCTGAGGGCCATTTCATCTCTAACTTTGTTAAGATTCTGTAGAAAACAATGTAAGGGAAGGTCCAGATCTTCTTGAAAATTTGAAGAATGAGGAGGAGAGAAAAATCCATAGGTGAGAGGCATAATGCAGAGTATGGAGCTTCTGGGGGTGGCTTGAAGTGCCCCATGTCATGCAGATTCAGTTAACACTGTTCACATCGTTACTATTTGCTCCCATTGGCAGGAATTCAATCCCTAACCGGCAGGTTAGTGTTGAGGTATATTTAATCCACTTGGAGCATACATTCCAGGTAACACAAGTGTCCAGACCAGCGAGAAAGGTTTTGAGGACTACAGAGTTGGTATATTTAGATAGGCGATGTTATTTGCCTCCTGTGTAAGAAGTTTGGGAAATTCATTAGAAAGGGAAAATTTCTTTTAATGAAATACAGTAACGTGACACTTAAAATTTCTGTCCATCTTGGGAACATTCGCTTCCTTCTTATGTCCTTCAGTGCACACGCACAGAATGTTTTTTCCAAGATGTCTTAAAATGTAGATCATGCCTATACTTAAACACAGTTCTATTGTTCCACTGAAGCTTTACTCAGAAGTTAGGTGGGTGACATGAGAAGGTGATAGAATGCTTACAATCCTAAACTGACACCAACAGAGGGAATATCTGTGGTATTACACTGGTGAGATAAAGGTGCCCATGACTTCCAAATTGGAATGGCTTCTTTTGTCCAAAACAATGTTGAAAATGAGTTATTCCCCAAAAATATGGAATTATAAAACCATGCTCTGAGTATTGCAGCCAAACAGAGGCATGAGAAGGAAGAAAATCTAATTAATAAAGTAATCCTTGGATTAGAGAGCGAGAGAAGGAAAAGAGACAAAAATTCCATTTGGTTATTCGTTCAATCATTCACTCGCTCAGTCATTCATACATCAAATATTGGAGTGCCTACCACATGCTAAGTGGCATTCCAAGCTCTTACAATAAAGGTAGTGGATGAAACAGACATATGAAATGAAATCTTTCTGCTCACTCCCATTTTACATTCTTGTAGAGGATAGAAAACATAAACAAAAATAAACAAAACCGACTTTCAGAACATGACAAACACTGCACAGAAAAATTAATCAGAAAAGGAAGGATAGGGACTGGGGAGTTGAGGGGGGTGGAAAGGGCAAATGTCACAGTTTTTAGGCAGGTAGGTCTGCAAAGGCCTCCCTGAGATTAACTGAAGCAAAATATGAAGCAGATGAGAGTGAGTATTGAGAGACCTGGGGAAGAAATGCTGGAAGAGAAGAAGCTTTTTTATATAATAAGAAATTGGTGTCGATATTTTATTAGTATATTGAAGGAAAGCCAATGTTTCTTAAAAATATAGATAATGAGGACTTTCAAGTCTAATCTTTGAGCAGCATCAGAAATTTTGAATAGGCCAGATGAAACATCCTATAACAAGGAAGTAACTGGTTGACAAAGGCTAGCGTGAATTTAAGGGAGCATAGAGCCTACGGATTATGCAGGCAAGTTCTTATAAAAGATGGTGTGGAATGAATTCCTTTGGTTGCATGTGGCTCAGGGTTTCAACAGAGCATAGGTTAATACCAAAACCACCTGGTTGAGATTTTGTAGTTTATTGCAACTAACATTCATTAAATGCTCATTACGTGTCACCCAGCGTACCAAGTGCTTTGCAAGCACCACATCCTGTAATCCTCACAATAACCTTAAATGATGGGTAGGGCCATTATGTTTATTTTATGAAGAATAAAGCTAAGGCATAGAGGGTAAATAATTTGTCTACAAAATTAGTAAGTTGTAGAGACAGTACTTGAACCCAAGTAGTTTACTTCTTAAGTTGTAGACAGAGAAAAATGCATTTATGTTTAACTATATGGAAAAATAACATAAAATTCTACTCCCGTTGTTTTTAATTAAATATTTTTTAAAGTAATATATCAAGAATAAGAATTTAAGATATCTTCAGATATCACTACAGACGTACAAACAAGGTAACACCTTAACTACCAGTTGCTGTTGAGAGAAACCCCCTCCAGAGACAGCTGCCCTTTACTGTAACACGGCATATTCCTGCAGGCGCCATTGTTCAGTGCATTTGAATGTGGGCCTTTAACACGGGCTGAGGAAACTGAATGGGGAAAAGGAAACAATAAGGAACCTCTCCCTTATTGCTGCAGAAGGCTGGCGCACAAGGCAATTACGCTATTAAACACAAACACGAACAAGAAGAGGGGCAGTAGGTTTTTGTCTTGTAATGCACTGCGAGTTTGTAAAGTACAGTGCAAACAACTGCAATGTATTCGTGTCACGCCCCTCCAGCAAGCTGTGTCTGATTTTTCTCCCCACCCTTATCCCCTTTTGTGTACTGTTATTTCCTGAAAACCATTCGACTAAAATCTGGCAACCATGCAGGGACTTTGGAAACAAAAGCACAATTTTCTCATGTTAGAGCAAACCATGTAGTATTACCTAGGAAGTTAAAATACTAAAATTAACAAAATGATTATAGAACTTTAAAAAAATAATAAAAATTTTCTCTTTAAAAGAGAGATGTTAATAATAAAAGATTTTATTATTTTATTTTTTAAGAACTATTGTCAGTTATTAATAAATGATCATTGGAATATTTTCTAGAAAAACATTCACACAAGGGTGCCTTTATCATGACAAAACAAATAATAAAAATTAACAGCATTACTTATCTATTTGGATTTCCTCCAAAGATGTTGTACTGAACTTCTGAAATAATCCACTGTATGTACCTTCCCCTAAATTATCCAGCCAGTTGCCTCTAATTTTTACCTTATTCTGCATGATAAAAACTTAGTACTTTCGTTACTTGAAAATGTACACATCTATTGAAAGGTATTAGTGGGAAGATTTTGTTTGTTGTTCACTACTTCTGTACTTCTCTTAACTAGTGAATCTTAATTATTTAGGTCAATAAACTGGGTACTTCCTCATAGGCATAATATCTCTATCTATGTTTACATATATATAAATATTAACTGGCAGTTATTTCTGTGAAAGTCATAATTCTGAAATGGCTTTAACATATGTGTCTCTTATCATTTCCAGGAAGCCAAGGCTTCTGAGTAATGGGAATGTCAACAGAAAAAAAGGCTCCGCTGTTTTCAGGGTAAAGCTTACCTTTCTTTAGTGACAGGATGAAATCACTAAGTTAAAAAGGACTTTCACTCCCTTACTCATATTGACTCTTTCTAACAAGTTAATTAAGTGTATCAATCTTGGGTACTTCAGAGACATCACTGAGTTAATGAAAAATAGCATGAAACTAGGCATATGCAATACTTATAAAGTTGCACCTTATAGAGAGACCTCCCAGTCTCCTTTCAGATTGAGAAACCACACCTACTTACTGCTCTGTACACACTATATGTTTGGACTTTGTTATGTATACCATAATTATGTAATTTAGGCTGGAATCTCAACAGACTAAAGGATCTATCCCTCTGGTGGCCTCTTTTATCTTAAAGGTCTAAGTTCCGGAGGCATTCTTTAATATTGATTTCTGTGCTGTGATATTTGAGTTTCTCTCTGCTCTCACGCTCAAGACAGAGACCTTTTGTGAACGTTTTTCTTTGTATCTGCTGGAGCACTGAATGGTAGCATAGTATTCACTTAATGCCTCAGTATATTCACTTGTATAGTGATTTTTTGTCTATAATATTCAGCAACTCAAGTTTTCTAAGTTTGCTATTGCAATTACATTGTTAATGCTCTCTTTCTTTATGATCAAAAAATTTATTTGACTGATTGACAATGGGATTTCTTTCCCTCATGAATGAACTTTGACTTCATATTAGAAGGTTTAATATCTTGGTTCTTTCAAACTGCTTGGTAGTCATCATCTTAGTCCAGGCTTATTGGGGGGTGCAGGCACTGAGTAAGGTATACTTCATTACAAACTGCAGCTCCAGTGTCTGTCTCTCTAAACTTCAAGAAAATTTCAACTAACATGTCTGACATTTAAACCCAGCCCTATCTTTTTGGGTTTTTTGGGGGGTTTTTTAGTTTTAGTTTTTTGTTTTTTTGATTTAACTTTGTTGTCCAAGTCAGTATGTGTTCAAGTTTGTAGAAATTCCATTCAACTCATTTTTCTTGGCCAAATACATCAGCAGTTCTTCATCTTGTTCTTTAATTGTTCCCCATCCTTGAAAGTGTTAGAGACAATGCCGGCTGCCAACACTAGTTATTGATCCCTCATGAGATTTAGAAGTCCCTCACAAAAATGTGCTGCTTCCCTCAAAACTTCTTACCTACAACAGAAGTAATTTTAAAAAACATCAAGGAAAAATATATTTGTAGTGTTTTGTTCAATTTGGTCTTAAGGACCCAAAGAGTCTAAACAGTTTGGACCAGTACTCATATTTAAGGTTCTCCCTTACTCTTTTGAGGATTGCCCATGTGTGGTTTGGAAGAGAACACACAGGAATATTCACATCCAATGCTGCCTAAAATGGTTTTGAAAGGATTACAGTAAGTCTATCCACTGGTTCTCTCATTGAAATGTAAAAATTTTCTCTCGATACAAAAGTATGTCTTTTAAAAATTTTTGTGGGACAAATACTCATCTTGCAATAAAAGTCTGAAAGCAAATACGTTCTTAGTTGGGTGGAAATAAAGATGCTTACCACCAAAATAGGGAAGTGGGATTAAAAAGGATGGGGGGGAGAATATGTCCAGGCCCACCCACTGTGAGAAGAGTTTCAGCTGGATCCAATAGCAGTAGTCTAAACCCAACATGACAAGAAACAGAAAAAGGAATGAAAACTTGGACTGCCTTCCTGCCCACACACATGCAGCTGCAATGGAAAGAATCGCCAAACTAATTGGCATCTGATAGTTTGCACATTAAGGGAATCAGCAAATGCTTTCTTGCTCATATTTGGTTTGAATACTGTTTCTGAGCCCACAATATAGAATTATGAGGATATTAGTCAAAATAATTTGGGGTATTTGTATTCATGAAGAAATGCTAGAAAGTATGGAAATAAATCAAAGCAGTAAATAAACATCAATGGAAAGGGTACCTTTTTGCCATTTTTATAAAAATTATGTGTATTATATGAGAAAATAAAAAATTATAATGCAGCAAATCTTTCTTAATCATTAAGACCTGTCACAGTGCTGTTAAAACTAATTTAATCAAAAAGGCACCAGATTTATTGACTTATCTGTAATAATAAATCTCATATGTTTAAACACTGGTAACCGATGACTATGATGATTAATAATGTAATGGAATCTGTTGTATTAAATTGTAAATATAGTCCGATTTGCTTTGCATTTCTCCTCAAAAATATAATTGGACATTTCACATAGCAAAACTCAGTATATAGTTGTTATAATCAATAATAATAATCATAAAAGTAATAATGGTGACTGTGCCTCAGATTATTAGTTTCTTTTTGACCTAATGGTTTTTAAGCCAATTCATCATTTGGAGACCTATGTGTACCAAGATGTTATATCTAAAAGTTATTAAATTTATTTAAATTATATTAACATGTCAAAAGTTTTGTTTGAAAAAGTTTTAAATTTCAACATGTATTTGTCTCAGGAACGAAGAAGCAAATGCAAGTTTGCTATAAAAATATTTGGTATATTAATATAGTATTTTACATTGAACTCCCAAAGTAAAACTCTAAAACTGTGACTTGTTTTAGATGAAAGCCTCTGGAAAAGAAAAAATGTCACCTAAAGAACCCATGCCGAATGGCAATGGGAAGGACAGAGTGAGGGCCTCCAAAACCCTCTCTTCCATGAAAGCAGTGGGGACAGTGGCAAAGAGTAGTTCAGATGAGCTTTTTAAGAACTCTGAAAATTAACCAGAGACTTGCAGTAATTTGGGGATCACTTAAGAAAATGGTTGAATCTCAGTAAGGACAGCAAATGTTGTGGCATTCTCCTTGTCCTAATTCCACCTACCTTCCCAGGTCTGTCAGAGTCTTGAAAGCCAACAACCCTACAATCGTGGTGAAAGCCAGGAGCCTAGCACTGGAGAGGAAAGAAAGGCCTGGAGCTGCTCCGAGGCCTCCTTTCCAGATAGCTGTCATTGTTTGGCCTTTCTGGCAGCTCTCTGGAAAATCCCTCTCACAAAGCTTGTCTGTATTTGACCTAACTCAGAGCTCTCTCAGTGTGAACAGCTTTTTCCCTGGAGCATTTGTCAAAACTAATCAGTGACAGTTGTTTAATGTCACAACTGCTTGAAGTGCTGTTGACAGTTAGGGCAAACAACAAGTGAAAAAAATACTTAGACTATCTGGGGGAAGAAGTGTTCAGAGGAGGTTTTGAAAAGCTCTGACTTTTCAAAAAATCTACAAAGCAATGGGCATGAGTTGGGTTCTGAGTGTGCCCATGAAAAATCCGAGACTGCCCTAACATCTCACCCCTGGCTGACTTCGAGGCTCTGTGCAATCAGGAAGTGAAGACTAAGAGATTTAAGCTGTCTGCCTGAGCATATAAGGCGTGTCCCCAAACACAAACTGAGTCCTTCATCAAAGGCTGAGAGGCTTACTGGTTCCAGGCATTTAAAAAAAATATTGGTTCAGCCATTAGCTGACCGCTAAGATAATTGAGCACTGACGATGCCAGAAGTAACACACAACAAAGAATGCAGACATTATAGAATTAGCTCAGGAAGTGAATTAAACAAACAGCAACAAAGAACGAGAGCAATAACAACAAATGCTGGGGAGGAGGGAGAATTTGATTTCCAGAGTTCCCACATTATATCATTAAAATGCCCGGTTTTAAAAATAATTATAGTACATTCAAAGTAACAAGATAGTGTAGTCTATGCACAAGGAGAAAAAAGGAGTCAACAGAAATTGTATGTGGAGAAACCCTAACAACACTGGATTTACTAGACAAAGATTTTTTGTCTGGCCTAAAATCAGCTATTGTAAATGAATTCCAAGAGCTATATAAAAGAACAATGTCACATCAAATAGAGAATATAAATATAGAAATAGAAATGAGAAAAATAACAAAAGGGAAAGTCTGAGTTGTAAAGTGCAAAAGCTAAAATAAAATATTTAGTACAGGAGCTGAATAGAAGTTTCAGTTGGCAGAAAAATCAGTAGACTTGAACATAAGTCAATGTAGATTATCAAATCTAAGAAATGGAAAGAAAAAAAGAATGAAGAAAAATAAATAAAGCCTGAGTCCTTTAAGATACCATTAACATATGAACAATGAGCAGTCCAGAAAAAAAGGAGCAGAAAACATATTTGAAAAGCTAATGGCCACATTTTCCAAATTTGATGTTAAACATTAGTCTACACATCCAAAAGCTCAATGAAATCCAAGTAGAATGAACTCAAAGAGATCCACACCTTGTCACATCATAATCAAAGTGTCAAAAGCCAAAGCAAAAAAGAATCATGAAAGTGAAGAGGGAAATGGTTATCACATACAAAAGATCCGCATTAAGGTTAATAGCAATTTCTCATCAGAAACCATGGAAACCTAAAGGCAGGGGGATGAAATTTCCAAAACACATAAAGAAAAAAAAAACTGTCAACCAAGAATTCTATATCTAGTATGCTATCCTTCAAAAAAAGAAACTTAAGACATTTGCATATAATCAAAACTGAGAGAATTTATTATTAGAAAACCTGTCCTATAAGAAATACTTAATGACATTCTTACGACTTTATTTTTTTAATGATTGATGATAGAAAGAGAGAGAGAGAAAGAGAGAGAGAGAGTTGCTGTTCCACTTTTTTAATGCATTTATTGGTTGTTTCTTACATGTGCCCTAACTGGGGATCACACATGCAACCTTGGCATATTGGGACAACACTCTAACCAACCTCTAACCAGCTAAGCTACCTGACCAGGACTCTCTGGATGGCATTATTTAGGCTAAAATGAAATAAGTCCAGCCAGTAACTCAAATCCACAAGAAGATGTAAAGAAAACCAATAACGAGATTTACCAAGGTAAATATAAGGGATAATATATGTGTATTTTTTGTTTATTATGCTTTTTAATATCTGATTTAAAAGGCAACTGTATAAAGCAATAACTTTAGGCCTGTACTGATGGGCATAAGGTATATAAATGTATAATTTTACAGCAATAATAGCACAAAAGAGAGAGGAAGGAATGGAGCCAGGTAGGAACAAAGTTTTACAAAGTTTTGAAATAAAATTGGTATAAATCTGAACTAGATTTTTAAAAATTAAGGTGTTAATAGTGATCCTCAGGTTAACAACCAAGAAATAAATGTAAAAATATATAATGAACAAAACTAGAGAGGAATTAAAAGATTACACTGAAGGATATCTATTTAATTCAAAAGAAAGCAATAATAGAAGCATAAACAAAGATGACATGACATACAGAAAAAAATTGCAAAATAAAAGACATAAATTCTTCCTTATCAATAATTGCATTAAGTGTGAATAGATTAAACATTCCACTCAAAAGTCAGAGATTGTCAAAATGAAAAATAAAATGTGATCCAACAATATGCTGACTACATATACACACTTTAGATTCAAAAACACAAACAAGCGGAAAGTTAAAGGATGGAAAGAGATGTATCATGCGAAGAATGGCTAAAAGAGACCTTAAGTGGCTATAGTAATATCGAACAAAATAGACTAAGATAAAAATTATTGCTAGAGAGTATGACTAATATATATGACTAATATTATATATAATATATATTCTATTACATATAATCATAATCAGAGTCTCAAAACACAGAACCAGACAGAACTGAGAACATAGAATTATAAATATATAATTCAACAATAAGTGGAGATGTCAACACCCAGCTCTCAATAATGAATAGAATGACTAGACAGAAGATCATCCAGGAAATGGAAGACTTGAACGGCACTATAAATCAGCTACGCCTAACAGACATTTACAAAACACCTCACAGAACAATAGCAGCATTGACATTCTTCTCAGGCACACAAGAAACAATCCCTAGAACAGACCATATGTTAGTCTATAAAACAAGTCTCAATAAATCGAAAAGGACTGAAATCATACAAGGTGTGCTGGCAGCGTTAGTAGGCCAGGTGCCTTCAATCAAAAACCTTTTCATCTGGAGCCTTCCTCAGAGGTCTTCTTCAGTCACCTCTGCAGGGGCCACCTTATCAGGGAAAGGATAAGGAAGACCCTGAAGACAGTTTTCCTCACTCCGACTCAGTACTCAGTACTTTTCCGCTGCCATCCATTCCCTCTTGTCTGTCCCCTGGCTCCTGAGCCCAGAAATCTACAGGAGCCTTTTGTTCAGAACGCCCTCACAGTGACATAGCTCCCACATCTGTGCCGATTAACCTGATCTTTGGCCGCCAGTGCCATTCCGTATGAAAAAACGGCACAGGGGAGAATCAGCACTTTAACCAGGCTGGTCTCTTGCTTAGACTATCTTAGTGATTAAAGGCCTGACTGTTACCTTGGTTTTGGCTTGTGGTCTTAATTGGCCATTCCAATATCTAGTAGCTTAGCTCTACCCAGCTTAGGTGAGCTCCTGTCAGAAAGGAAACAGATATTGACAAATCTTTGGCCAGGCTGATCAAGAAAAAAGAAGAATGCTCAAATTACTAAAATCATAAATGAAAGAGGGAACATTGCTACCAATATTACTATGAAAAAACATTATAAGGGAAAACTATAAACAATTATATGTCAACAAATTAGATAACCTAGGTGAAGTGACAAAAATCCCAGAAAGGATCAAACAACTGAAGTTGACTCAAGAAGATAGAGAAAATCTAAATAGACTATAAGTAAAGAGATTCAATCAGCAATCAAACTTTCCGCAAAGAAAACCCCAGGACTAAGGGCTTCACTGGTGAAATCTACCAACATTTAAAGGAGAATTAACATATACTTCACAAACTCTTCCAAAAAACAAAAGAAGAGGGAACACTTCTCAAATCATTCCATTAGGCCCATACTACACTGATATTAAAAACAGATGAAGACATCACAAGAGCTAATTATAGGCCAATATCTTTTATGAATATAGATGCAAAAATCCACAACAATAAACTAATTACTAAATGTAATTAGTTTTCTAATGCATGAAGAGGATTATACAAAGTGACCAAGTGGGATTTGTTCTGGAAATGCAAGTTTGTTACAACATATGAAAATCTGTCAATGTAATATACCAATTAATAGAGTAAAAGTAAAAAAACACATGATTTTCTCAATGTATTTTTTAAAGCATTTGACAAAATTCAACTCCAATTCATGATAAAAACATTTAATACACTAGCATAGAAGGAAATGTCCTCAGCCTGATAAAGGGCTTATATAAAACCCCCACAGCTAACATTATACTTAATGGTGAAAGAGTGAGTGCTTTCCTGTAAGAACAGGAGCAACGCAAGGATGTCCATTCTTGCCACTTCTATTCAAAATTTTATTAGAGGTTCTAACCAGGGAAATTAGGCTAGAACAGGAAACAAATGTTTTCTGTATTTGAAAGGATCTCTATTTACGGATGACATGATTTTGTATCTGGAAAATCCTAAGAAATCCCCCCACAAACTATTAGAGCTAATAAATTAGTTGAACAAGTTTACAGGATTTAAAGATCAATATGAAAATCAATTATACTTCCATGCACTTGCAATGAATAATCCAAAACAGAATTTAAGAAAATTTAATTTATCATAACATCCCTAGGAACAAATTTAGCTAAAGAAGTATAAAACTTGTATATTGATAAATTATAAAACTTTATTGAACAAATTCAAGGCCTGAATAAATTGAAAGGCATCCTGTGTATGTGGATTAGAAGACTTGCTATTGTTAGGATGGCAATAGAGCTCAAAGTGATTCCTATAAATTCATTGCAATCCACATCAAAATCCTAGATGGTGTTTTTGCAGAAACTGACAGGCTGATTCTAAAATCCATATGAATATGCAAGATACACAGAGTAATTAAAATAATGTTGAAAAAAGAAGAATATTCCTGGAGGATCCATGCTGCAAAACTTTTGACAAAGCCATAGTAACCAAAGCTGTGTGGTACTCACACAGGAACAAATAACTAGCTCAGTGAAATAGACTTAAAGTCCAGAAATTAGTTCTGACATCCATTGTCAACTAATTTTTAAGAAGCGTGCCAAGACAATTCGATGCTAAAAGAATAGTCTTTTTCACAAACAGTGCTGTGAAAACTGAATTTCCACATGCACAAGAATAAAGCTGGACTCCCTAACTCATACCGTATAAAAATTAATTAAAATGAATCAAAGACTAAATGCAAGACTTAAAGCTATAAAATTATTAGAAGAACTCATTGACACATATTTTTGTGATGTTAGATTAGGCAATGGTTTCTTACATATGACAACAAAAGCAATAGCAGCTAAAGGAGAGAGATAAATTGAACTTAATCAAAATTAAAAAATTTTTGAGCATTGAAGGATGCTATCAAGAAAGTGGAAAGATAATCCGTACAATGAGAGAAAATATTTCAAATTGTATATCTGATAAAAGTTTTTATTTTGAATGTATAAAGTAATTTTACTACTCAATAATAAAAATTAAAAAGTGGGCAAAGGATTTGAATAGCTATTTCTGAAGAGAATATTATCAAGTGACCCAAAATTACATGTACAGATGCTTGACATCATTGGGCATTAGGGAAATGCAACTCAAAATCACAGTGAGAAACCACTTCACCCTCCCTGGGATGACTCTCATAGAATAATATTGATAATAAAGATAATAATAATGGTAATCATAATAAATAAAACAGAATAGTAAGTGTTGGGAAAGGTGTGGAAAAACTGGAACTCTCACATATTGCTGGTGGTAATATAAAATGGTACAGCCACTGTGGAAGACAGTTTGGTGGTTCTTCAAAATGGCAAACATAAAATTACCATGTAAGCTAGTAATTTCACACCTAGGTGCAGAAAACAACTAAAAACATGTGTCCACACAAGATTTGTACATGAATTTTCAGAGCAACATTATTCATAGTAACCAAAAAGTAGAAATATTCCTAGTGTCTTTCAAATGATGAATAGTTTTAAAAATGTATATCCATACAATGAAATATTATTTGACCATAAAAAATAATGAAACTCTGAGATATTCTACAACATGAATGTACCTTGAAATATTACACTAAGTGAAAGAAGCTGGACACAAAGGTCACATATTGTATGATTCCATTTATATAAAATGTCTAGGCTAGGCAAATAGAGACAAATAATAGTTGCTAAAAGCTGGAGGAGGGGAAGAATGGGGAGTGAAGGCTAATATGTATAGGGTTCATTTTGTGGGTAATGAAAATGTTCTGAGATTACAAAATGATGATGGCTGCACAACTGTGTTAAGTACACTAAAATCTACTGAGTTGTACACATTAAAAGGGTAACTTTTATTATGTGTAAATTCTAACTTAATAAGAAAAGAATCGATAGTTCGATGCTAGTTCGATGCTAGTTTGCATCGAACTTCATGTAACAGTAATATAGTTAACAAATAGTTAATGAATTTTTATTTTATATAATTTGCATACTTATTTCTTGTGCTTGGTTTTTGCTTTTTAACAAGAAAACACATTAATATAATCATTGGCATTATTATTCTATAGTTTTCTATTATAAAAGAAGTATATGAAAACCTCTATAGACTATCTGAAAAAGACAAAATTATGCAGCAGTTAATGGAAATTATAAAGCATATAAAGCAAAAATATTTATAGTTATTGGTGATGTTGGGGATAGGGTTCTCTGTGTGTGTCTGTGTGTGTGTCTGTGTGGAAATGGTCATGAATAAGAGATGGTTTTCTCACTAATTTGAAGAATGTATGCAAGCAGGGGTTTATCAGCAGCATGGTAACTGGCGGATTAGTTTCAAAGTGGAAGATTCTTTGCTGCTGTTTTAAAGAAAAAAGAGCTGTGATTAATCAGTTTCATCATGTGCCACATTTAGAGAGGTCCATGAGCACATGAAAAAATGAATGGTAAAGAGTAATAAGTGCTAAAATTTTATATTGAATTACCCAGTTGTATTAGGAAAGTCTTTTTTCATTTTGCTTCAATTATTTCTTCTGAATAATACAATGCTTAATGTATTCACAGCAATTATTTCTATACTTTTCCACTCACAAAATGCCCATTTAAAAAAAATCAGAAAACCTGAGTTAATAGATGATTCTTTTTATATTAACGACAGTCTTTATTTTGTGTCAAATACAAATAAAAATATGACTCATTTTTACAGTTATTTTAGTTCTATAATAAAAACGATACTGTCTAGTTAATTCAAAATTTTAAAATTGTCACAAAGATTTCTCAATAATTTATTATTGAATATTTTAATAACATTTTTCTTATTAGGTACAATTATAGTCATGCTCCATTCTTAATTAAATTGTTCTCATTCATGTTAA
The DNA here is from genome assembly GCA_004026545.1 of Mormoops blainvillei. NCBI lineage: Eukaryota > Metazoa > Chordata > Mammalia > Chiroptera > Mormoopidae > Mormoops > Mormoops blainvillei. Next base: position 166,201 of record PVJD01000846.1, read on the forward strand.
AATGTAGGTACTAAGTTGTTGGGGTTTCCAATATTTATTGTGGAGAAATTTTTAATTTTTATATCTGTTGGAGAAGGCAATCAAGAGGAGTTGACCCTCAAATGGGACTCAGGCATTTGGAAGCTCATCACCACATTCCTTGTCCTAGGAATGTAAATATATCCTGCTCACCATTCCCACAGTGGGAGCTGTTGAAAGGCACAGCCTTGAGAGAGCAAGGTGCTGTTGAGACTATCTGGATGGTGTACAGGGCTAAATCAGTTAAGACCTTACATCGACTTTAAAGATTCCAGTGGGCCGATGCAAAGATCTACTTGCCTTGCAGTCGCCCAAGAGATGCTTCATAAATTCCCTTGCTCATTAAATCTACCACCTACCAGTCTGGAGTAGTCTGCCTTTCCCTTTGGTCTCTCCCTGCCCTGTGTGAGGGGGCCGATTTCAGATAAGTGGAGGAGATTGTGAATCAATGACATCTAGTTCAACCATGTAATTATTTCTGCTGTTGTCTTTTTTGAAAGCTATGTTTTTCTGTTTCAATGCTCTGGGGTGCCTGCATTTGTTCTTCTTAAAGGGGTTTCTGGTTTTTGCAGAGGACTAAAACCAATGATAGTGCATTATTATTTTCAGAGAAAAAGTGAAGTAAAGCTTGCATCTTTATTTTTGCCTGCTGTAAGGCTTAACTTTAGTCATTACTCATGTTACTACATTTTATTATATTGTACTTGCCTTTGGTTTCTGCATTCCTTGTGACTGGGTATATAATTAATGAGAAATAAATGGCCATTATGTTTGGGGGAAAAATGGATAAAAAGAAAAAGCAGATAAGAAGTAAATTAAGGATGGAGAAAGGGAAAGGGGGATTGAGAGTCAAATGATCTAGCATTGGTTTTCATTCATTTGAGAGAAAAGCAAAAATATCTCATAATCTTAGTTTTGAATTAAAAATAAAAAACAGGCCCTAACCAGTGTGACTCACTTGTTTGCAGCGTTGTCCCATAGACAGAAAGGTTGTGGGTTCGATTCCCAGTCAGGGCATATGCCTGGGTTGTGGCTTCAGTCTCCAGCTGGGATGCATATGAGAGGCCACTGATGGATTTTTTCTCTCACATCAATGTTTCTCTCCTTCTCTCTCTTCCTGTCTTCCCTTCTCTCTAAAATCAATAAGCATGTCCTCAGGTAAGGGTAAACAATTTTTTAAAAATAAATTAAAAAGCCGTACATAGGAAATGGGATGTATTAATGCATGTTGAACTTGTGGATGATCCCCACAACACGTTAGGTAGCTACCTAATAGAAACCTTGACACCCACCATTTCACCAGGAGACATGAAGGTGTGGATGGGTCTAAAATGGGTTGCATAAGCTTTATCAGGTTAGTCGATCAAAGCCTATAGGTCGTGAATCATGGCTATTTAACTTTAGCTTTTTTTCTATTTGTGTAACAGCTGAAGTTTTTCGGAAGTTTTTACGGCAAGTCAGGAAGTGAGGTGGAAAGGAATGACTAGGCAGAGCACAGAAGACATTGGGGGCAGCAGAATACTCTGTGGGGTGCCATGGACACGTGTCATTACACAGATGTCCGAATCCCTAGCAGCTCCACACCAGGAGTAACCCTCCTCGTAAGCGATGGACTCTGAGTGGCTGTGATGAGCCAACTGGCTTCATCGGCTGCAACAGACGCCCCACACTGGTGGTGGATGTTGATAAAGTGGGGAAGTAGACATGGGTGAGGGCAGGGGCACATGGGGAATCTCTCCTTTTCTCTCAGTTTTGTATAAATGTGAAACTGCTCTAAAAATAGTCTTTTTAAAAAGACATTTTACACTAAAAACAATTTTATACTATGTTATTTTACAGAAAACATGTAAAGTAATTGTAAAGTAATTACATGGTAGAATTACATGTAAAGTAATTCTACCAAGTTTCTACCTTGACAACTGGATATATAGTAACATTACTTATTAAGTAAGAGTATACTGGTTAAAGGTTGGGTTTGAAGAAAGAGATCATGAGCTCAGTGTGGGTATGGTTAAAGTGATAAAACCTATGCTTAATTTGAGACTTCTGGCTGGAGATGTTGAGTTGGCAATTTGTTAGATATGTGTGGAGCTCGGAGGGAAGTTTGGAATGGAGACACTCACTTGAAAGGACTCATAATATAGACAGTAAATAAAGATACAGACATAAATAAAATCATGTGGGAAACTAGAAAATAAGATGAGGAAGGAAACAAACTTAAATCTCTGAATAACTCAAGGTTAAAAGCCAAGTAAAAGATGGTGGTCTAGCAAAGGACGCTGAGAGGAATTAGTCGCCGGGGTTAAAGGTACAGGCATGGGGTCAGTGGTGGTGTAAGGTAGTTCGCTGATACAGAAGCCCAGGGAAGAGGATTTCAAGAAAGAGTACTCTACATTTTCAAATGCTGCCGAGGGGGTCAAATAACAAAGAAACAAAAATGCCCGCTGGCTTTATTGTGGGAGCCACGTGGATGCAGGGGTGGGAGAGGAGCGCCGATTAGAGTGAGGTGAGGAATGAATGGCAGGTAAGTGAATCGATGAATACAGGCAACGTGTTCAAGGCTTTGTAAAGGAGGGGAAAAACAGCGACAATCCGAAGGAGGAAGGAAGGGCCCAACGATGAGCCTCCAAGGTGCCACTGGCATTTCCAGCCCCCGAACCTTTGGTTCCTGCCAGGTCCCCTGCCAGGAATGCCCTCCCCAGTCGCTGCCGTCTGAACCCCTCCTTCCTGTGAGGCCCGGCTTTCCGGTTCTGACCACCGCCCTGCAGCCCAGTCTTCTGTGAGTGTGCCCACACTGTCCATGCAAGCCTGGGGGGCTCAAAATGTGTCCCCTGGGGCACCAGACCCTCTATCCCACCCAGTGCAGGGAAGAGGTGCAGAAAGACACAGACAGTGACTTCTCTGCACTGGCTGGGGCTGGCTCCAGCAGGCCAGCCTCCACATCAAAAGGGAAGCCCTTTGTCACTGGCCCTCTGTCAGAGGAGAGAGCCCTGGAGAATATTATGCTAAGGGAAATAGGCCAGTCGGTGAAAGACAAATACCATATGATCTCACCTATAAGTGGAATCTAATGAACAAACTAAAGACAAATAGAACCACAGGCCTGGGAATGTGGAGCAGACTGAAAGTATCCAGAGGGGAGGGGGACAGTCGTGGAAAGAAGGGGAAGGGACTAGACAGAGAACATGTATGAATGACCCACGGACATGGACAACAGTGTGGGCATTGACTGTGGGAGCAGGGGGTGGGATGGGCGGAGGAGGGCAAAGCGGGGAGAATTGAGACAACCGTAATAGAATAACAATAAAAATAATTTTAAAAAAAGGAAAGCGGAATCCAAAGATGGTTTCTTTTTAATATAAAAGTAAATTACATATGTTTAAATGATTGTGGGAAGGGTGAAATAGAAAGAAATTAAAAGAACCAGGAAGAATAACACAGTGAATAGCATGAGCTTCTAGGGAAACCGTGGGGGATGTGGAGCTGTAACAGATGAAGGGCTGCTTCCTGAACTGTAATAAGAGGGAATGAGAGCAGAACAGATGAGAGGTAAGGGCACAGGAAGGTTTACAGACTTGATGGCAGAAAAGTGGAGGCTTTTTTCAATCTGCTGGTTTCATTTTCTCTGTGAAGTAGAAGATGTCATGTGTGTAGGGGTTTGTATGTGAGTGTGTGCAGGGAATGACACTGAAGGGAATGCACAAGTAAAGCCGTTTTTAAGTCTTCAAGTAAACTGGGGCAGGAGGAAATGAATAAAATTTTTCACTGACATAGCCTAATCCTTCACAGGAAGCCGATCCCAGGCTAGACTGTGAGGCTGGCCACTCCACTCTCACTTTCAGCCTTCTCTCCTCCTTCAGTCCTGTGCTTCTCCCTTTCCTTCGGTCATAATGAAAAGAACCTCGCAAAGGAAGCCCGCCCAGGCGCCGGAGACTTGAGCGGCAGAGCTTCTGGGGAGTGTTTGCATTTAAAAAGAAGATGCCCACGGAGGCTAGTGTTCTCTGCCTAACCCAGGAGAGCGAAGTGCTGATAAGGAAACATAGTTCCTAGTTTACCGCAGAGTCTGGGTAGACAGCCCCGCCGCTGGCAGGCTGTACAATTTAGCTGAGCCTCAACTTTCTCAGGTGTAAAATGTGAATAATAATACTTCATTGTAAAGGTTTTATAAAGACGTGGCATGTTCCACATCAAGTTCTTGACACTCAGCCACTCTTACTATGCTCCGGAAAAACAGGTAGCTACGACCACCATAGGCGCCACTATGATCAATGTGGTTATTATTATTCATGTTGTATTTCTGATCATCAAAGCCATTTTTAAAAAAAATAATGCCATATAAATCATCACCTGATGGGGAAGGAGTCAGTTTATTCATTTACTGAATCAATATTTTTGGTTATCCGTGTGCTTCCCCAAATTCACAGTCAACTCAAGAATGCAAACGGTCACAGTACAATGTACCAGGTGTGACACCAAAGGGGAAAACAACCCAACAGGTTGTGGGAGCATAGAGGGGGCCAAAGGTAACTGTGTAGGAGAATTGGGGGAGACATCACAAAGACGGAAAGGTTTAAGATGCATTTTGAAGGATGAGTAAGGGTTTGCTAGATAGAAAGGAGATCATTGTAGGCCATGGGAACAACATGGCCACAGGGCCACTGATCAAGAAGAAACGCACTTATTATGCAGTTCCAAACCCTCCAGGGTTTCTGACTTCAGTCTGACTTTTAGCCTGATTAATAGTTCCACAATGAAAGAAATAATTTTTTGTCAGAAATAGCTGACGAGTATCTATTGCCCTGAAACCAAGTACAAGGCTATGAAGAAACACACACAAATCCAGTTTTGACTTAGGTATTAGCAGGCAAACGGATTGCTTTCATACCGGCACTTTCATCAAAGCAGAGCTGTGAGGCTGGTTCTCTGGCCCACGTGGAGGATGTGAAAGCTAGCCAAAGGCTGCTCGTTGTCCCCAATATTTCATCTTCTCATATAATAACAAAATCCCTAATTTTTAGTTAATTATCATCACCTGAATACAGATTTTAATTCTAAGCCTTCTCTGCTGTGGACAATAATAATCATAAAGGCTTTATAGAGTTTTGACATGTTATGTACATCACCTAAACACTATTTTATTTCTTGGTCTCTCTGCTGCTCATTGTGGTAAAATGTCTAATTTCTGTGGAGGTAGAAGAAGGTATATGGAGGATAAATGTCAATTTAAAAATACACAAAAATAAAAATAAAAATCTAAAATAGAAGTGAAAAATGCCTATGTTCTGGCTAGTAACAAGTGTAGGGAAGTGGTGTGGCAATTTCTGGGGTGTTTCTTAAAGGGAAAGTGCATCCCCTTTTTCCTCCTTTCTTGCTCCTCGCAATGCCCATGTGATGACTGGGGCTTTGTGTTGAACTCAAAGGGCCATGTTAGCTCACTTGAGAGCTGGTGGAACAGAAAGCGAGAATCAGCTTAGCATCCAAAGGACAGCAGAGTAATGGGTCCAATTCGTAATTGCCTTCATATGCAAAAGTGAGTGCTACTTTATATTGTTGTAGCATTTAAGCAACTGCTTTTTAAAACAACTGTAACCAAACCACTATTTAAGCTAATATGTCAGTTAGCAAATAAAACTCTACTTCTTTTGTAAAGTTTTAGATTGGTTACATATTTCTGTGTTCTTCCTTCTACTACTCAAAGGGCTATCATTTTTAGTTGATGCAATTTTTCCTTCTAAAGGACATTGTAATAATTACTTGACAAAAGCAAATGAATAGAAAGGGTGGCCACTTTAGTTCCACATGAAAAATTAAATATGTGTGTCTTACCCTGAACTTCTCTAAAATTGCAATTAACTGCCTGGCTGCTGATTCTGAGTCTTCCAGCCTGTGAGTTAAGCTCTTCCCCTGGATTAACTCATTCAATTCTCCCCCCAGTTCTGTGAAGTAGCTGCTATTTTCAGCCCCATTTTAAAAGCAGCTCACAGGAAGTTAAGCAATTGACTAATGCTTCACAGCTGGAAAGTGATGGACTCAGGTTTTCAGCCCAGGCAGTCTGACTTCCCAGGTGAACTATCAAACACTACTCTCACCCTTCTCAGGGATGGATAGTCCTAAAGATTCTGTAACTGGGCTTGTCCTTGGAATAAGAAATACATGTTGAAACAGGCAAGTAACTGACTTGACATGTGGTGTTCTTGCCAATCTATTCCTTTGTTCTTAGATTTCTTTCCTTGTTTCTGAGATATTCACAGACCGAATTCCTGTTTTGCCCTCCTGTTTTGCCCTCGGTGACTGAATTTTCTATTCCTCAGCCGGAGCAAGTTTTCTGTAACCCTGCTCTGCATAGTCAGACACCTGGAACCTGATGTGGTTGGGACCATTTGCTGTCCAGAACTGTTGTCTTCTTTCCATTCCCCTTGGACTACTTACCATTTTCAGTCTTAACTTCAGATTCCTGTTCTATCTCCTTTCTTTCTCTCTCTGGAAAAGCCAGTCTTTTGTTTGGAATCTTTGTTCTAATTTCATACTTAGCTTGACTTTCGAATCTGCCTCGTGACTTTATTTGCAAACCCAAATTTTAAACACTTAGGACCGAGAGCACTGAATTCGGTGGACAGCTTGACTCTACACCAGAAGTACAGTTCCCGTTGGCTGCCTGCATTCAGATTTCTTCACTGTTCAGTCATTAGGCACTAGTCACGTGCTGTGTGCCGAGATAAGACTATGAGTAAGTTGGTTCCTGCCCTTATAGAATAGTCACAGTAGTAAACTGTAGTTACAGTAGTAAACAACATTTTCAAGAGTAAACAAAAATTTACAAAATTGTGAGGAGAGGATAGAACAAGAAAGTAATCACCGTCTGTGGTGTGTGGAGCTTGACCTGCGTTTTGAAAGCCATATGGTTCACCAGGCTGACAAGGGGAGGGAGGGTGGCATTTCCAAGGGCACAGAAGCATAACTGAAGGCTTAGGATAGGACAAAGGGAATAGTCAGAGACGATATGGAAGAGTTTAGGGGAGTTCCATCAGGAAATGCCTCATGCACCATGCAAAGGAGTCCGGGCTTTGAAGGGGTTTAGGCAAGCCAATGAAGTAATGCCATCTGCCAGGTTTACCCTTTAGGCTGGGCACATCAACCTGCCACCAGGCTAGTGAACACAGAGAAGTGATTAGTGAGCTCTGTGACCACCCAGAAAACATTCCTGGCAGCTGCAGGCCCCAAGATACCTCTAGGAATCTGCTTCCCTGGCAACATTTCGGTCAGAAATAAGTGTATTTGTTGAGAGTTCTCCTGCCGCCTTAGTCACATCTCTTTTTATTTGCCCTGTTAATGTGTACAGCCGATTCCTTCTTCTTCCTAGGGATTAGTTTCAGGGGTTGAAGTAAAGATTAACTGTTACAAAGAAGATTTGTATTTCCTCAGTTTTGAGGTGAACTGAGATTGTGCAAATAAAAAAATAATTCGGTAGCACACACCAATCCCCATTGGCAAGAAGTACAAAAACGCATTATTTCCCTGTGAAATAACAATACTTCATTAGAGTGGAAAATGACAGCATGCACTTGAGAATGGACAGGCCGTCGGGTCCCTTCAACCTACTGCTCACTCTCTGGTGATGCCAGCAGGGGACATTCAAAGGGAGACCATGCACCGGCCCTCCCTGGCTGTCAACCTCAGGACTGTCAGATAAAGCCAATCACACTTGCTAAATCCAACAGCTTTATTTCCATACATATTTAACATCATGTGTCATTTTGCCTCTTCTGACAGCATTGAAATATGCAGCACATTAGTCCCAGGGGTTTATCAGAACAGCATTATTAATACAGAATCCTTTCGAGCAAACAGGCAGCACCCAAGTCAAGTTTTTGGAAGTTGGAGAAATGGTGTGGTTCTGAAACCTCCTATCACTGTACAATATTCTGCTCATTTGGAGCTTTCTCATCTAGTTGAAGGGAGCTGCTCCATGCTGCTATCTTTTCAAACACGAGAGCAGCATTTCCCCTCACACTTTATAGTGATTGAAATTTATAACAGTTCAGCACAGACCAAAGGAAAAGAGTACAAGCAAGAAAATAATGTTCCAGGGACAAGTTACACATTTTTACTTGATGCAGCAACACCAAGAATTGAGTATCAAAAACAAGGATTATCTCTCTGATTTTTTTCTTTAAATAAATGCAGGGGCAGTTACAAGAGGAAACGGAATATTGGCTAGCAGAAGCAGCAGGGAAGGTTTCGTACAAGATAGAAACTAGTTCTGAGACATTTTGGATGTCTTCCTGCACAGTAATTGGAAATTAAATATTCCACTATAAAGGAGAGGCACCTGCTTGCCGCTGTCTGTTCTATTATTTCTGCTTCTATCCTTTGATACCCGATTTCCATGTGCTTGGAATAATTCATGAGAATTACTATAAAATTTCGGGGGGAAAAGCAGTGGTTAAGAGCTTGCTACCTAGAAAAATATTACATAGCTGAATTCTGAGATTAAAAAGAAACTTGGAAATCTTTTTCCTTGCACTACCTGGTGTAAACCTGGTATCATAAAAAAGCAATGATGTCAGAGCCAGGGTCCTGGGTTCAGAGATCCACTTCCACTGCACGCTGCGTGCCTTTCAACAACTCCTTTACCTTTCTGAAACTCAGCCCTGTGCTCTGTAAAATGATGCTGGGTGGGGTGGGGGGCTGGTTTATAATCAGTAAGGACTCTGCTAGATTTAATGTTCTATTATCATTTATTATGTTTTAGATTAAATGCACATGAACTTAAAAAAAGAGGTGCTGCCATGAATACATTTGGAATATGTGGAATCACACATGGAAAAGTGGGGTTGCTCTTTCCCCACACCCTAGGTGGGAATAAGCAACCATACATTTACAAGTGAAACTTGGAAACATAGGGAAGCTAACATGCAGGACTACGGAAGAAACCGAGCCGCGGCTTTGAGGGCTGTGGAGGTCCTGACACAGTCTGTACCCTATAGTTCCTATGTATCGGACACTTGCAGAAGGAGATTGTGACTTACAAGGGGGGCCCTTTCCTCTGTCCTACAGATCTAAATCTCACTCATATTCCAGGTCAGTGGGAGTCCACTTCATCTGCCTTGGAGAGCCAAGTCACTTCCAGGCTGAGAAGAAGTAGGTGTCTAAAATGGATGCTTGAGTAATGAAAGAAAAATATATCCTCCAAGGTCCTGGGACATGGGCTCTAAGGAGGTCCAAGGATAGGATTTGGGTTGTTCTAAATGAATTTTCTTTCATTTTATTTTTATTGCATTGAGAATTATTCTTTGGATGGACTGTTGTCAAATTAACAAGGTCTAATTATTAAACTTTTTATTAAGGCAACTGGACAGTGGCTCAAGGTGCTACTGTAGAGAGTTTAATGACCTATGCTTCTCCTTGTTGCCATGTTATGATGTCTAGAATGATTTTTCTTTGATAATATTAGGAAAAATGTATCCTACCATGATGACCATGAATATCTCATTAAAGATAGCTCCTATGAGGCACAACTCAAGGTAGAAAATATCAAAGGAAAAAAAACCGTAAAATGAAATGTATAGATTATTTGGTTTTCCATTCATTGCCAACACATTCTGGGACATAAACAGTGCTTCGTGGGTATTAGCGCTCTGGCCAAAAAAAGCATTAGCTCCACTAACCATGTTTCCAATGTAGATTAATCAATGTGGGTTTCAGGATAAGAAAGCTCAACTTTAAAATGTTGGAATTTTACACTTTTTTTTTCATTTACAACCATCAGAAACTTAACAACTAGTTCAAGCACAGAAAAGGAAATTACTACCATGATATTCGATTATGTCATTGAACTTAAAAGAAAAAATTACCTGGGCCCCAGAAGAGAACTAGAACAAGAGACATTAACACTATTTGTATTCTTTTTTTTCTTACGGTGTTTGTTTTTGTCCACCTAATTTCATTCTTCTCTCTCTGCAGATCAGCTTCCACCATTTTTCTTGCCTTTGTTCTACATGACGGAAAATATTGCCCCTGACATACCCATCTACTTCATAATATGAATAAGGTCAGTGGCCCAGAAAGGATCTGATTTTGCTGTGCAGCACCAGTTCCAAAATTCCCAGTCAGGGGTCCAGTTGATCCAGTGTGGGAGAGGTGTGTATGCATAGACGATTGTGACCAGGGTTAACACTGTAGGAACATAGCTGTTCCTCATGCCACTAGTGCCTGAAAGGGGTGGTGTAAGGTCCTAGAAAAGAATTCGTATCACTTGGTGTTACTGCATGGAAATGCACTGGGTGCCCTTGCCACCCCCACCCCCACCCCCACCAGTGCGCGCGTACAGTGCTCTTCTCCGTGCACAACTCCAAAAATGTCCTGCTTAAAATTCTCTAACTTTCCCAGGTGAAAACCCGAACAGTGGGTTCTGGGCCCCAAATCATACTTGCCCTGTGTTCTGCTATAATGACCTGGGTAGTGATTCTTGATAGCCAGGTTTTTTTGTGTGCTCCCAGTTCTACTCAGTCTCAGTCACTTGTTTACATGGTTCCTCACAGAATGTAATGCATCTGATAACCAACAGCAGGGAAGAAAAGCAAAATAGTAATAATAAAATATATTTGGTTAAAAGAATGAAAACATTGCAGTGTAAATTGTTCACTGATTCAGAGCGTATCTTGATGGGAAGGGATATGAGATAAATTGTAGGATGGGCAAATAAAGATCTCGGGCATCAAGTTGATGCTCTTCTTTGGAAATGAAGTGAATTCCTTGATTATTCCACCCACTAATTGAGAGGGTTTCCTATGACAAGTGTTCTTTAGGAGCTACATTTGAGGTTACCTAAGCCACCTTGGTAATTCACTTTTTATTAGTGCCTGTACCTGGGTCTTGCCTTACTGGGTTTTCTGGAAATATAGCTTTGTCCATTGTCAATTTTATTTGAGGGAATTCTATTTTTAAATAACCAATGAAAGAAACATTGTTCAGTTGTACCCTTTGAATCTCTAGCCCAAACTGTGTCCTGTGAGCCCTTTAAACTGAAAACGTGTTCTAGCTCCAGCTGAACATGTTTTCAAAAGAGGGGTCATCGATATGTCAGCCCCCGCAGTATTGGTGTTTGGGAGGTGTGCCTTCAGTTTTATGGAGCCTCCCAGATATTCTCATTCCAATTTCTGGAATTCAACTTGCTTTAATGGCAGAATAGAATGCAGCTGAGGATTTGGTTTCTGCACTTCCTCGAGGTAAAAGATTAGCTGACCCCCAGCTGGTCAAAGGCAGAGGTCTCAAATATGTGTTATTGTCTTTGAGCTGCTTCTAGTTGAGCCATCTTGAACTGAACATTATTCCTTTTGTGAGTAACCCTTAATGAAGCCTGAATGAAGTAGCCAACACACTAAAACATTCGATATTTGCCACCAAACCCCCTAAAAATCCAGGGTGCAAACTACAAAAAAAGACAGGCTAGGTTACCAACTGTTCTGCTTCCACAGTTCTTCTCTGGGTCCTGGAGAAGAGGTTCCCCCCTCCCCCCCCCACCTACGCCCACTCAGCCAATGTCAATGTCTGCACTTAAAATTCTTTCCTGGGTAAACAAGTGGTATAGGTCTACACAATGGAATACTACTCAACCACCAAAAAAAAAAAAAAAAAAGCACCTGAATGAAGATTTGACTCAATGATGCCAAAATATGGGTGTCAAAAGCATTGTGCTGAATGGGCAATGTAAGACATGGAAATATAATACATACTGCATGATTTCATTTCTATTAATTTTAAGATGAGGCAACACTAACCTATGGTAATGCTGGTCTGAAGGTGATTGTGTCTGAGTCCAGTTACAAGAGGAAATGAAGTGGTGAGAAACTTCCTGGACGGGGATATAAGCAAATATCCTTAGGTGATGAAAACGTTCAATATCTTATTTTGGGTAGTTGTTACACAGATGCTTACAAATGAGAAAACTTATCAAACTGAACACTTGAGATGTGTGAGTTAGTAAATATGTAAATCATACTTCAATTCTTATAAAAGCAACTATCTTTTTTATTAGAGGTAACAGAAATCTTAAGTTAGCTTCAGTAAAAAAAAAAGGAGGCAGGTGGTTGAGTGTAGGGATTTAAGAGCATTTCAAACAAGACAAGAGGAACGTGTGCCTGAGCCTAAGGAATGAACTGGAACCAGGGATTGGAACGCACTCAGGACTCTCACCCCCCAACTAAAGCTAATCTTAGCTCATTTGCTTCATTTTCTTTTCTTCTCTGTACCTTCTTCTACTCCTCAGATCCAATTAGTGCAAAACAAGACAACAGCAATTTCTAAGTGTTACATCTTACAAGATCATTCGATCCTTCATTATTTAGCAAATATATATTGGTATTGATTGCCATAAGATACCAATAACATATCAAAGCTTATAAGCTTTGGGACTATAGCAGTGAACTAATCAGACAAAAGTGCATTCTCATTAAGGGGAAAGAAGGCAAGAAACAAGTAAATGCACCATAACAATATAACTGTAGCTAATAATAAAGATACTAAAGAAAAGAAAAAGGGTAAAATGCAAGTCAAAGTGACTCGGGCGGACGGGGCGCGCGCTGCTTTAGATAAAGCCTGGAAGGAAGGCTGAAACTTGGGTGATGAAGAGGAGGCTGTCCGCGGAAAATTGGAGGGTGTTTATTTCAGTTTTTAGGTGGAGCGACTGTAAAGCCTTTGGGACTGAAATGAACATACCATATTTCAGAGACAGAAGAATTAGTGCGGCCGAATGAGGAGCAGGATGATAAAGAACGAGGCCAAGAAGGTGAGCAGAAGCTGCCGTGCAGACACCGGTCAAGAATCAGTTTCTGTTCTAAGAGCAATGGAAAATCATTGCATGACTTTAATCATGGGAGAAATAGGATCTGATTGTATTTTTAAAACCTAAGATAATAGACTCTCATTAGGGAGTTCTGATATCTTTTTCTTAAATTGTTGCTTTTTAAGTTCTTGATTATAGATCCAAATTCTCCCAGAGAAAAGATTAATTTTTCCAGCCTGGATCAGGTGTCCATCCCTTAGTTCAATGGCTCTGGCCATCGAATAGAATCATGTTACGGAATTATGGTAGTGCTTGTTGAACTGTATGTTTAGAGAAAGAAGAATTTTTAGAAAATGTGTGACAGACAGCCCTGTCAGTGTAAAAACTGTCCCAGTGTAAAAACTGAAGTTCTCTGTGAGTTTTTTGTTGCACTGCCAAGGGGAGATGTGACAGAAATTGGAGAGGCTTCAAGGAATCCATGCTTTGGAAACATGAGAAGCGGTTTGTGCCTTGGTTTGTGGTTTGTGTCTCTGTCTACATCATCCGCTCCAGCGATGTGGCTACTTCACTTAATATCTTAGAGGAATTGGCAGATGTGCCATTTTCCATCAGTCTGAATGGGATGGAATTACTGATGTCTCCAAGTGCAGATAGTTGCTAGCTTTCTTCATTTCTTCTTGAGGGCGTGGGAGCAGGTCTGTGTTGTCAGCTGCCTCATCCATGGCGAATGCCATTGAGAAGGGGCTCGTTATATTTGTTGAATATGTATATTATGATGCCATCAAAAACTCATTCCTCAATTTTATTTTGTGTCTGTTCTGGAAACTGCAAGGAAATTGATGTCTCTGGATTGTTAAAAAGAAAAATACAGTGTCTTGGACTGGAAGAAAAATGTTGGGACATTATGGTTTGAAATGTTTGGCAGCACATCTGGGTTTTTTGTTGGCTGAAGATAGAAGCTCTACACATCATCATGGCTCATTGAAGTAATTATCTTTCCTATCCCCTGCTGTATCCCTAACACTTAATAGAGGCCCTCATACATAGCTGGTGCTTCGTAAGTATTTGCTAAACTACTTACTATAAATACATCAAAATTTATTGACATCAAAGATTTTTGCCAATTATCTTGAAGTAAGTCTCGTCTACTGCTATGATATTGTCACCTTTGTGGAAAATAGAATTTCTTCAAGAAGTTTGTAAGAAATTGGAAACAGCATGAACTTCTTCTTTTTTTTTTTTAACTACATGCAAAAATCTATTGTTTTCCAGAATACAACTCTCAAAGACCTTACTTCAAGCCGAGGAGGAAGTTTCACTTTTATTGAGAATTTAAGAAAGCCCATTCTAAGTTTGACAAGGAGGGGCTCATTACAGACCTGGATTGTTTGGTAGATAATTTTAGCCACGCTAATCCTGTAACTCTCTGTTTCAGTACCCTGAAGTAACTAACATGCTGTCACTGTAATTTCTTTTGACCAAACTGTTCCAATAGAAAATAAAATGGATGCAAAGTGCTCTGTGAGCTTCTAATACCAAAATGAGTGCTCTGTAAAGTGTAGGCTCCAAAGCAACAAAATAAACTGCAGCACAATTTTCTGTACATAAGTCTTACACATTTCAGGAGAGGTACTGAGAGCTTTCAAAGGATTCTCAGTGAGCCTTTGACTCCAGAATGTTAAGAGCTGCTGTTAGCCAACATTCAATTTATAGATAAAACCACACATAGGTAAATATACTCTGTTACAGCTTCTGTTGATAATGTTCATTTTCCTGTCCTATGGGGGCTTTAAATGAGGGTGAAGGAGGGAAAACATTAGGCTTCGGGCCAGGCTCCCTGCCAGTGCCTCACACGCATTATCGTTCATCTATATCTTTTGAGTGCTGTCGTGACTGTTTTTGAGGTCCTGACCCGAGGTCAACCAGTCCCCCTTCTTGAGTTCTCATACTCCAGGCTGCAGTGCATCGACCCTAATCATCATGGGGCCAGGTATCACACAGCAAAGGACGGACCCTATGAACTGGCGCCTGAAAATTATTCAAATTAGCCAGTCCCTAAAGAGCCGATGAAACCTAACTACCCCCACCTGGCATTTGAATTGAATTACTTTTATAAAATGTCTGAAATTCCCTCTAAGAGTAGGGGTGTCTTGGTGGCTATGAACTTGATTCCTTTTCCCCCCACCGTTGATTGTGGAGAACCACTGGAGCTGTCAGGCACCGTTGGAGATGGCGGGCGAAGGGAAGGGTGTTGTCATGTGGTACAGGGGTCCCTAACCTCTAGGCTGCGGACTGGTGCTGACCTGGGTCTGTGAAGACCCCAGGGCATGCAGCAGGAAGTGAGCTTGAACATAATACACTTGAATCATCCCAAACCATCCCTGCAACCCTGGTCCATGCAGAAATTGTCTTCCATGAAACCAGTCCCTGGTGCCAAAAAGGTTGGGGACCACTGACGTAGTAGGCTCACAGAAGACTGAGTCTGAGTCTCCGCTTGGTTTCTTACAGACTTAAACTTCCTGTCAAGCCAGCAGGGCTGCACTTGCCCTGGCCTTCCCTGCAGGGTCACCGTGAGGACAGAGTAACGTAAGGAATAAGAAGTTTTGTGAGCACCAAGCCAAAATGCCTCATTAGGAGGCATTTTAAAGAGTCACTTATGTGATTTTAGACTAATTCATCTCTTAGCCGTCTGTCTTCCAAGTTTCACCACTCCAGTTAGAAAACCTTCCCTCCTCAGTCCTATCACCTTAATTGCTTCATTATCTATTACTGTAATGAACTCTCTTCTGCTTTTCTATATTCCTCATTGCATTGTCCTACTCACAACCTCCTGTAATTTTATATTTTTGAAATGTTCTGCTAAAAACTTACATTTAAAAATTATTTAAAAAATCATATCCACCTTATGGTAAATCTGAATTATGAGAAATGGAATCTGCTACGTATCACAAAGTAGGAAGTAGGGATTAATTATTTAATTTAACATCAACAATTTACCATGTAAAGTGTTAATAAACATACATGCTTAAGGATGGAACAAGGAGCGCATGCAAACGAGACTTTGGGAAACCACCTCACCTTTTGTGCTTTAACTCCAATACCTGCAAAATCGAAAACTTAAATTTTAACAGGAAAAAGAACATTATGCAAGAGAAGTGCTTCAAAAGAAAACACTCTGCCCAGCACAAGAGACTTACTATGAGGTGCATTAATTTACCACTATGAGTACAATTTATATTTTAAGTGATAATTAATTTCTCATTTACAGTCTAAGTGTCTCACAACAGACTGTAAGCTTTCTGCAATCAGGCCTGGCGCATTCTCTAGCACCTGCCCGAGTTTATGGCACACAGTAGCCACTCAACAAATACAATATAGAGTGAATGCAACCTTGACGAGTCAGAATGAATTTATAGAAATATAGAAGTGGGTCTACACAAAGGAGAGTGCTTTTGTTTATGTCAATAAGATTAATTATGTCTTTCATTACACTGAGGACGTACCATCCGCCTCCTTTCAGAGAATTAAATAGGCACAGGCCACGCCCGATCAGTACGGCAAGTCGCCATCGATCGGCTCTCAAAAGAAGTAGCCATGTCCAGCTGACAGAGACGTGGGAGCTCCGTCTGCAGTAGCCCGGGGTCTCCAGAACCCATCGCCCCAGCGTCCTCCCCCATCCCATCCCTGCCTGTCTGCCTCACTCTGCCACTGCCAGCCCCCACCTCCAGGCTCTGAAAGCCCATGGTGACAAACCTTGATTCCGTGACCTGTCTTCTGCTTCTATATTCTCGCCCCTCACAAATAATTTTAATGAAGCTCATTTTATCTGACAGTATTTTTCCATTTCACTGCATAAGATTTGGTTTCTTGCAAAAGCCAGACTGCTCTTGTGTCCTTACCTAAGGAGTTTTCTTAGCAAGAACCGTCTGTGTGCACAGATATTAATGACTAAATCATTTTCTTATGAAGTTAGGTCCATCTGTCACTTAAGAAGAATAGTGCCCTTTAGAGAGCACTAAAGAAAACTAGGGAAAATGAGCAGCTATTTATAAAAGGTAAAACGCTGCCAGTGAGCCTAACTGATAAAAGCAATTAATTAAGCATTAAGTGTAGAACAGGGAATATATGGCATGGCATAAATTATAGCCACAATTCATGTTCCTTTTCTACCTCGAAGTTAACACACCAAACCCCATGGCCTCCCAAACCACTAAATTCACTACTGTTTATGACACTGTTTCCTTGTGAATATAGGAGACTTCTGTCCAAATGACTTAATTGCGTGGATAATATTAAAGTTAGCTTACAAAGAGCTGAGACAAACCATAGCCGTGAGCAGGAGGACTGACGTGCAAGGGTGTAGAGGAACAGGATTTGAGCAATTAGGAGTGCAGAAAGGATAATATACAGTTAAAGCTGTTCTCTCTTTCTTTTCTAAAGCACCTTAAAGTTATCGGCAAAAACTATCTCTCTGCCTGCACTTTCACATAGCAATTATAGCAATTTCTTAATCTCAGGAGGATGCCAGTATCTTCTAAGGCAATAAAACCTGTTCTAGAATGATGTTATGGGCTTGCAAAATACTTTTCTTAAGCCTTCCTAACAATGCCATCTCAAGAAGTGTTCACTTTAGAGATGATATCGTATCGCATATATTTGACATATTTAAGCAGAGCAGGGATTTAAAGTACAATTTATTTCTGGTGAAGGCAAAACAGAAAGTGTGTCACACGTTGATTGAAAGGCAACCACGAAAATAGGTTTGTTTCAGTACTTTTTGTTGTTATTAGAAGCCATAAAGCTCTGAAAAAGGGATATATAATCTTAAATCTGAGTAGGGCCAAATAAATCTGATGGCTTTTTCTAAGCGAGGGGCGAGGCGATGGCCTAGAAGCCTATTTTGTGTGACATGGCGAGATAGATCATACCAATTTAATTGGTATAAAAATTGAAATGGTTGTACAAAATTACCCCTCTGGGGCAATTTTACTGCCAAGATATTATAGATTTCCACCCAGCTATGTAAAACTTCTTGAAAAGGGCAATTTTTATCCTGAACACAAAGTCTAAAAAGAATTAAGAAAAAAAATGAATTCATGCAAACTTAGGGTTGAAAAGTTTTAAAAGGCACCTACGTCTACAAAGTATAAAGTGGCCCTTGCTAATTAGATACAAATTCTGCAAACCTCTCCAGCATGGATCCCATCTCAATCGGCCACTAAAATGCATTGTCATATAAAAACAACACAGAAAAGAGATCTTAAAGGAATTGTATTCCCTGAGGTAGTTTGATGAATCTCTGAAGGTAAGCCAGGTCCACTTGCTTTGCATGAGATCAGCAGAATCCACAGAAGGAATGTGAAAGATTAATGACATTATAATTCAACAGTATAGGGATTGCCAACCATATTTCATTCATTATCCACTAAATTAGCGAGACAAGGAACTGCCAACAGGCAGCCAGACAATGGAGAGGGAGATAAAAGCCCGGGCAGAGTTACTTGCTCACTAATCACTCTAAAAAGAAGCCTGTCACTGCATAGCTCAATACAAACATCAGAGTGAGATATTTTGCCAAAGAATCCTAAAATAACTTAAGACACAAAACATTTTTATGAAGTACTATTTCCCATAGACACTGCAGACACTCTTTCCTTTATCGTGCACAGAACAGCTATGGCAGTCGGGTGCGCCTGGGATTGTGCCTTCTTTATTGGGAACCTATCAGTTTCCAATCCCTTATTTTATTTTCCCCTCACAGCACTCTGAGACATGAATTATCACCCTGACGTGAGAGGTGAAGACATGAAGTCTTAGAGAAATTACAAGGCTTCCTGGCCAGCGGGCGGGCAGCTAGAACCCAAGTCGTCCCAAGACCTCTCAGGGCCCCTGTAGAAGGTGCTCTGAAAGAGTACTCCTCCAGTTATCCATGGTGAAGAGCTTTTGAAAAAATATATAATTTGTCATTTTTGTGATGATGCATTGGTTAATATAAAAACGAATTACTAGGAAAATTAATTTTTTATTGAAAAAAAAGCAGATGTAACACACAGACTCAAACATTTTAGAATTAGGTTTCTTCAAAAGATACAAAGATACTATGTCAAGTTGTTATTAAAAAAAATGCTAAACTTTAATTACCATCGCAGACAGGTAACGAGTGCTTCCTGGGCCAACGTCAGCCCATAGTCCACATTTTGAATCAATGACTTTGTGATGAACTGCTGGTTCAATGTGATGTTGCCAAACCACAAAAAATATGTGGAAAATGCCTACTAGCTTCAGAATGAACAGAAAGACAAACTGAACCCAATGTCAATCAGTAACTCAGTTTTCACCTGGATCCTCCTCCAGGGAACATTTCCAGTAGGTGTCAGCACTTGGAGGCCACTTGGTGTAAACAAAGGATCTGAGCACAGCCCCTATGTGAGGCTGCAGTTCCTCCTGTGCTGGGGTGAAATGCAGCCTGACGGGGCAGGGAACAAGGAGGGCAGCTAGAGTGGCATGGTTCACCGGGGGATTGCTTACCTGCATTCTCAGCAGGTAAGGGCTCAGAGCTCCAGGACCACACTGCAGACCCTCACTCGAAAGCTGTGCTTGCACGACAGACACTTCATCTTTACTTAGCTTATGTGGTAGAGGTCAATAAAGATAGCAATTTTTTTCTGGAAATATTTTTATTTATACTTTACATAAAATTTAAAAAATATATTGATTGTTTATATCAAAATATGATAATCTCATTATTTTCATTTGGGCTGAGTTCAGAGAACTCTTTAAGAAAGAAAAATGTCTTTCAACTTCACTTCCTTCTCTTGTCGCCATCCTCTTTCGTTACCCCCTACGATGTCAAACTTTTTGAAAGAATTGTTTATACTACTTATGACCTTCTATGACTCTTAAACTCATCAAATGCCCTCCTCTTTATAATTGTCATCATTTTTCTGAAATTGTCATAGTTAAAATTACCAAGTATCTCTTTACTGCTAAATACAGGGATACATCTTAGATATCCCTTGTTACATATATCTGCAGTACTTAATATTATTGACCAGTTCCACATTTCTTTCTATCTCTTTCTTTCTTTCTTCCTTTCTTTCTTTCTTTCTTCCTTCCTTCCTTCCTTCCTTTCTTTCTTTCTTTCTTTCTTTCTTTCTTTCTTTCTTTCTTTCTTTCTTTCTTTCTTTCTTTCTTTCTTTCTTTCTTTCTTTCTTTCTTTCTTTCATAGGGGAAGGGATGGAGGAAGAGAGGGAGAGAAACATCAATGTGAGACAGAAACATCGATTGGTAACCTCTCAATGTGCCCCCACTGGGGACGGAACCCATGATCCAGGCATGTGCCCGGACTGTGAATCAAACTGGTGACCTTTTGCTTCACAGGACAGTGTCCAACCAAATGAACCATACCAGTTAGGGCCAAATTTTTAAAAATTATATGTAATAGAAAAAACTAAATAATAAGCAAAAACCTTGATACATCTCCCATGAACACCTTCTCTTTTTAGTTTTCCTTATAGTTATCACCAAACCTATTCACAAACACGAAGTGTTCATAAATGTAAGACACTGTTTTAAGTGCTTTACAAATATTGACTTATTTAGTCTTTGTAATAAACTTATGAAGTAGGTACTATTATTATGGTCATTTAGGATGCAAGGAATTGAGGTTCCTATTGAAGCCCTTTTTTTTTTTTTCTCCAACCTCAACTGTGATTATCTGGCCCCGCCAATCTTGAGAGCTCCCTTCACTGCTCTTTTCTGTAATGAATCCAGTGTCATCCTCTTTCTTGATTTTCTATCTCCTTTAACTTTTAAGAAAGGGTACATGGCAAATAAAAATTTTATGACTTCTCCTATCTGAAAATGTCTTTATTCTGCCTATATACTTGAATGATAATTTGGCTAGAAATATAATATTGAATTGAAAAATGAATACCTTTAGAAATTTAAAAGGGTTTTTTATTATTATCTTCTAAAAGCCATTGTTGTTGATGATAATACCGATACTGGTCTGTTTCGTAGTCCACAGTATGTGGTATACGTTTTCTACTCTGGGATCTTTAACAACCAAATTAAATTGATATATATCAAGCTGTGATTAATGATATGATTCTCAATTCCAAAAATGGTGTTTTCTTGTTAATTTAAATGGTTCTAATTGGTGGAGTTATAGACTGATTAAAAGGGAATATTTTAAGCGACAACTCTTTCCTTAAAAGAACTCTCAAGTAGATTTGCTTACAGAAGTCTTGAGAAAGAAAAATTGGCAAATGAGCGTTCACCAGTGCCTTTCTCTAGTAAAAAAAAAAAAGAGGCAGAAGAAACTGAAGTTGAGCAGGAAGCTCAGAACTCACAGAAGATCTCTAAATTCCTGGGCATGACCCTGGAACAAAAGAGCAAAAGAAAAATGTTTGTATCCAAACAGATTTCTCAGGTGTTTCAGATACTGTCAGAAGTAAATCCCAATTGCTCTAAGGCAAGGGTCAGAAAACTGTGTTCAGTTAGCAAATCTGCACTAACTGTTTTTGTAAAGTTTTCTTGCAATACAGCCAATCCCATTCGTTTGTGAATTGTTTATACTTTTGCACCACCGCAGCAAAGGCGACACTGTGAGGACTGTGCTGCCCTATTTATATCTCCACCTTTTAAGGGAGGCCATTTCTGTGCATCAAATGTTCCTCAGAACTGCAGCATCCTCTCCGTCTCAGCAATTATGTGGGTCCTGTTGTCTTAGGAAGATTCTAGAATGTTAGTGCTGTGGAAGTAAAGTCTTGCTTTAGAAGTTAAGGACGTATGTCTGTCCGGGTTCTTTAACATGTCCCCAAGTTGCTTTCTTTACTTGAGGATTAAATAAAAAAGATAGGGTATTTAAATGCAAACATCAAATGTGTCAGGTTTTCTAGTTTCTATAAATTTTTAACACAGTGATGGATTTCAATTCATATTATATATATATATAGATCTTAAATATTTTATTATTTTTCTCTAGGTAATGGCATAAAATCTTGATAGTTTCTAGAAGGATAAGTGATCATTTTATTTTTGTCTTACTAATAAATACTTACTGAGTGAAGCGTTTTATGCACTATCCCAAAGCAGTATATTAAATTGAATTTAGTAAATCCAGCACCTTAAACTCCTTTGATTCTCCATCTAATCTACATAAATCAAGGTTCCTCAGAGAACTAATTGAAGCTATTTTCCCATTTGTAGCTAAAACAAGTATTTTTGCTGTGCAACACCATTTTATAATAAAATTCTTGTCAGCAAATTCTCTTTTAATATGCAATTGTGATAGTACTGAAAGCACTTTTAATTTTGTTAAGGCAAAAATGCTACGAGGTGCAACAATCATAAAGCAAAAGTGAAATTCTCAGTATGCAGAGGAAAACTTGGATCTTGCTATTTGTATTGCTGCATTTTGCCTGTTTAATTTTTTATAAAATCCTGTTTTGCTTTAAGAGGAAAAATAGAGACTGACACACTTTCAGAAAGGGATTCTGAAGCACATAGTAAACGTCAGTTAAAAAAATATGTTATATTTTTACATGAAAATATTCTCTCTCTGTTTGCATCCTTTCATGTAAGTACTAATTTTTTCTATCCCTCAGTCTAATTACGGCAGTCAAAGAAGAACACACCATTTGCTGTATTATGGTCTTAATCTCTTTTTGGGATTGAACACAAAAATTCATTGAAACTTAATAATAGTCCCACTATTGTTATATCATATTATATTAATATCATTATCTTGCAGAAAATGAAACTGTACTTTTTGGAGTAAGTGTCCAAGACCAAAAGCTCTTGTCTCCCTATATAGTCTTTTCCATTTGACCAGTGAGACACCCTACAATATTCATAAGGCATTCAAAATTAAAAGAAAAAGAGAAATGAATCACTAATAAGAATTTAAATTCCTCCCTGGCTGGTGTGGCTCAGTGGATTGAGTGCTGGCCTGAAAACCAAAGGGTCGCCAGTTCAATTCCCAGTCAGGACAAATGCCTGGGTTGTGGGCCAGTATGGGGTATACAAGAGGCAGCCACACAGTGATGTTTGTCTCCCTCCCTTCCCCTCTCTCTGAAAATAAATAAATAAAATCTTTAAAAAAAAGAATTTACATTCTTATGAATTGTTATAATGAGCAATAATTTTGTCAAAACATATCTATAAAATATCTGGATCAGCCAGTGTTAGAAGGGAGATTGAATTACCAATTAATAGAGTTTTCACTCTATCCTCTTCTTCTAATTAAGAATATTAGCAATGGTGAAATAACAACACCTATTTATTTGGAACTTCAAAGGAGACAAAGCTCTTTCATCTCCAAGGAGCTCAATTTCTCTGATACCAGTAGGAACTCATATAACTCAACAGCAAATAAGAAACAAACAAAAACAACCAAATAATGATTTTAAAATGAGCAGAAGAGAAGAAGTTTTCAGTTTTTTACCACCAAGTATCATTTTAACTGAGGGTTTGTCATATGTGACCTTTATTATGTTGAGGTACTTTCCTTCTATACCTATTTTATTGAATGTTTTAATCATAAGTGGATGGTTGTTGTATCTTATAAATTCTTTTTCTGGATCTATTGATAAGATTATATGGTTTTTATCCTTTGTTTTTTTAATGTGCTGTGTTACACTGATCTGTTTGTGAGTGTTGATCCATCCTTGTGCCCCTGGAATGAACCCCACCTGATCATGATATATCATTTTTTATTCTATTATTTTATTGATTTGCTAGTATTTTGTTTAGGATTTTTGCATCTGTATCCACCAGAGGTATTGGTCTGTAGATTTTTTTGTGTGTGTTATCTTTGCCAGGTTTTGATATCAGGGTTATGTGGCCTCATAAAGTTTGTTAGGAAGTATTGCCTTTTCAAATTTTTGGAAGAATTTGATTGAGAAGGATAGGTATCAAATCTCATTTGAATGTGGAGTAGAATTCGTGAGTGACACCATCTGGTCCTGGACTTTTATTTCGGGGGAGGTTTTTGATGGTTGTTTCAATTTCCTCACTGTTTATCAGTCACTTTAGGTTTTCATAATTCAGTCTAGGAAGATTATATATTTTAGGAACTCATCCATTTTTTCTAGGTTATTGAATTTGGTGGCATATAGTTATTCATAGTATTGTAGTATGACCCTTTGTACATGTGTGATATCTGTGGTAACTTCTCTGATTTTCATTTCTGATTTTTTATATGTCTTCTTTTTTTTTTCCTTAGTGAGTTTAGCTGGAGTTTTGTCAATTTTATTAATTTTTTCAAAGAACCAACTCTATGTTGTGTTAATTTTTTATATTCTTTTTGCTGTCTATTCCATTCAATTCTGGTCTAATTTTTATTAATTCCTTTCTTCTGCTGACTTTGGATTGCTTTTGTTCTTCTTTTTCTAGTTCCTAAGATGTAATGTGTTAGGTTGTTTACTTGTAATTTCTCTTGTTTTTTTAAGATAGGCCTGTAATGATATAAACTTCTCTATTATTAACTGCTTTCATTGCATCCCATAAGTTTTGATACATCATATTGTCATCCTAAATTGTCTCTATATATCTTTTGATCTTACCTTTTAATTTCCTCTTTGACCAAGTCAAGTTTTTTAGTAGTATGTTGTTTGATTTCTACATATTTGTGGGTTTTTCCTTTCTTGCAGTTGATTTCTAATTTCAATTCAAATCTCTGTGGTCAGAGAATATGCTTGGTATGATTTAAATCTTATTAAGTTTGTTGAGGCTAGTTTTGTGACCCAGCATATGATCTATACTTGAGACTGTTCCACGTACACTGAAAAAGAACATATAACCTGATGTTCTTGGATGAAAGGCTCTGTAAATGTCCATTATGTCCATTCGGTCTAATGTGTCATTTAAGGCTGATATGGCTTTATTGATTTTCTGTTTGGATGATCTGTCTAGAGCTGTCAATGGAGTATTCAGGTCCCCTACTATGATTGTGTTTTTGTCAGTTTCTCCCTTTAGTTCTGTTATCAGTTGTCTTATATATTTCAGTGCTCCTTGATTCAGTGCATATATATTGAAAAGTGTTATATATTCTTGATGTAGTGTCCCCTTTATCATTATAAAATGTCCATCTTTGTCTTGTTACCTTTGTTATCTTGAAATCTATTTTTTCAGATGTAGGTATGACTGCACCTACTTTTCTGCAGATGCTATTTACTTGGAGAATCATTTTTCACCCTGTCACTTTGAGCCTGTCTTTGTGCCTGAAATTTAGATGTGTCTTCTGAGGTAGTATATGCTTGGCTATATACTGGATTTTGTTTTTTGATCCAATTTGCTATTCTGTGCCTGTTTATTGGTGAAAGCTTTTCCTCTAAAATCAGTAATAAGACAAAGAAAGACAAAGATGTCCACACTCACCATTCTTACTCAACATAGTTCTGGAAGTCCTAACCAGAGCAATTAGGCAAGAGAAAGAAATGAAAGGCATCCAATGAAAAGAAGAAGTAAACGTGTCATTTTTTTTAGATGACATGATTCCATATATAAAAAAATGCTAAAGACTCCACCAAAAATAGTATTAGAAATAATAAACAAGTACAGTAAAGTTATAGGATACAAAATCAATGTACAAAAATCCACTGCTTTCCTATATACTAACAGTAAAATTTCAGAAAAAGAAATAAAAAACAATTCTTTTTGCAATTGCAACAAAAAGAATAAAATACCTAAGAATAAACTTAAAGGATGTGAGGGACCTATATACTGAAGACTACAAAGCATTATTGAAAGAGATTGAAAAAGACACAATGAAATTGAAAAATAGTCCATGTTCATAGACTGGAGGAATCAACATAGTTAAAATGTCCATATTACCCAATGCAATACACAGATTTAATGCAATCCCTATCAAAACCCCAATGTCATTTTTCAAGAAAATAGAACAAAATATCATCTGATTCATATGGAACTACAAAAGGACAAAGCCAGAGGTATCACACTACCTGACTTTAAGTTATATTATAAGGCCGTGACAATCAAAACAACATGGTATTGGCAGAAAAACAGACACACAGACCAGTTGAACAGAACTGAGAGCTCAGAAATAAAATCATGTGTGTATGGGCAGATGATTTTTGAAAAATAAACCAAGAGCGCACAGTGAAGAAAAGAAAACCTCTTCAATAAATGGTGCTGGGAAAACTGTAAAGCTACATGCAAAAGAATGAAACTAGGTTACAGTTTGTTTCCAAGCACAAAAAGTAATTCAAAATGGGTCAAAGACCTTAATATAAGATCTGGAACAATAAATTACGTAGAAGAAAATAAAGGGACTAAACTTATGAACTTTGATCATATAGAACATTTTATGAATTTATTCATAAAACATAGTTGAATAATTACATAGGGAAAAACATAGTTGAAGGATATATTAGTTTCCTCCTGTGGCTGCCTTAACAAATTACAGTGAACTGGGTGACTTAAAAAAAACAAATTATTCTCTCACAGGTCTGGAGGCCAGAAGTATGAAATCATGAGTCCTCAGGGCTGTAATCCTCCAGAAGCTTCAGGGGAGAATCCATTTCTTGCCTCTATACCTTCTAATTGTCATCATTCCTTAATTTGTAATCTAGTGGCCACATCAATCCCATCTCTGTGATTACAACACTCCCTCCCCTATGTCCATCTTCACTTCTGTGAGTCTCTTACAGGGACACTTAAGGACTGAGGGCTCGCTTGGATAATCAAGTATAATCTGCTCATCTCAAAATCCTTAACATAATTGCATCTGCAATGACTCCTTTCCCATGTAAAGTAACATTTATAGTCTCCCCCTGGATGTATATTTTGAGGGGCTAATATTCAGCCCACTGCATAGAATTTATACTATCTGACTTCTATACTTCTTACAAAGCTACAGTAATCAAGACAGTGTAGTATTAAAGAGTAATAGAGAGATCAATAGAACATAATAGAGAAAACAGAAATAGACCCACATACAGGGGTTGGCAAAAGTAGGTTTACAGTTGCGAATAGGTGACACAGAGTTTATTCTTGTATTATTACTTATCAATTATTGTATTATATATTTGTATTACAGCTCTAAGCCTTCTGTTGTCCACTTCTGTACATAGGACCAGGTGACTTAGTTGGTTTTTTTTATTTCTTTTTAAATTTATGAGTGGATAAAGCAATTTTTTTTAAAGATTTTATTTATTTATTTTATTTTTAGACAGAGGGGAAGGGAGGGAGAAAGAGAGGGAGAGAAACATCAATGTGTGGTTGCCTCTCACACGCCCCTTCTGGGGACCCGGCCTGCAACCCAAGCATGTGCCCTGATTGGGGATTCGAACCAGCGACTCTTTGGTTTGCAGGCCAATGCTTAATCCACTGAGCCACACCAGCTGGGGCTGGATAAAACAATTATGATACATTTACACAGTAGAATACTACTCAGCTGTAAAAGTGAAGAAAAGTTTGCCCTTTGCGACAGTATGGGTGAACCTGGAGATTATTATGTGAAGTGAAATAAGCCAGTCAGAGAAAGATAAACACCATGTGATTTCATTCACATGTGAGAGCTAATGAACAAAATGAACAGACAGGCAAAACAGAGACAGACTTATTGATAGAGAGCAGGATGACGGCTCTGGGGGTTGGTTAGTGGATGGCGGGACTGAGCAAAAGAGAGAAAAACTCATGGCCATGGACAACAGTGTGGTGACTGCGGGTCAGAGTGGCGCGGCTGGAGATAGAAGAGGGCACGAGGGGGATAAATGGTGATGAAAAAATTACAATTGTAAAAATAGTCAATTGGCTTTCAATGGCAAAGGCAATTCAGTGAAGTAAAAATAATCTCTTTAACAAATGACACTGGAACTAATGCAAGCCATTAAGAAAAATAAGTAAATAAAATAATTTATTTATATGCCATATTATCACATATATTGTATTTCTGTACCCTATACAAAAATAATTAAATGTTAATCACAGACCAAAACATAAAACCCAAAATTGTAAAACTTATAGAAAAGAACATAGGAGAAAATATGACCTTGGGGTAGGCAAATATTTCTTAGATAGAACACCAAGAGCATGATCATACAAGACAAAACTGTGATCAAGTTTCATTAAAACTAAAAATGTCCACTCTATAGTAGACACATCATTAAGAGATTAAAACATTAAGTCACAGAGTCCAAGAAAATATTTGCAAATCATATCTGATAAAGGATATAAAGAAACACTTCAGCAAAGAAAATACGTGAATGGTAAATGTGCATGTGAAAGATTTCATCATTATTCATTATTTGAGAAGTGCAAGTTAAAACTTTAATGAAATGCCACAACATACCTATTAGAATGTCTAAAGTTCTTAAGGCTGACTTTATTAATTATTGGTGAGGTTGTGGAGCAACTGGAACTCCCATGCATTGCTAGTCAAATGTAAAGTCGAACAACTGTGTTGGAAACAGTTTGTAATTTTTTCTAAAAAGTCAGGCATACATTTACCATTTGATCCAGCCATTCCATTTCTAGGTATTTACACAAAAAACCATAAAAATCTATGTCAATAAAATACTTGTGTCTGTGGTGTGTTCATGCACAGGATACCGCTCAGCAATAAAAATGAGCAAACAACTGAAACACACAACAAAGTGAAATCTCAAGTGAAAGTAGCTAGATACAAAAAACTATATCATTTCATTTAAAAGAAATTTTAGAAAAAGCAAAATGATAGCAACAGAAATCAGATGGGTGGT
The DNA here is from genome assembly GCA_004026545.1 of Mormoops blainvillei. NCBI lineage: Eukaryota > Metazoa > Chordata > Mammalia > Chiroptera > Mormoopidae > Mormoops > Mormoops blainvillei. The sequence goes on from PVJD01000846.1 coordinate 194,731, forward strand.
TTCTAGGGACCTTAGGAGGCAGAGGAATGGGGTTGGCCAAGGAGGCAGGACGAGGCTCTTCGGGGCGGTGAGCGTATTCTATGTCATGACTGTGCTGAGGACTAATGCTATTCTATACACTGGGAAACATTTATCAGATTATATACTTAAAATTGGTGCATTTTATCATATGTAAATTACACTTCGCTAAAGCCGAACAAAAGAAAAAAAAAAAAGACAATTATCCTAAGAGCTGACCAGATGTGAACTTCCTTGAGTTTTGTTTTCCCACAAACTTACCTTCATCTATTCTCCTTTTTTCTCTCCTTCCCTCATTCAGACTCAAAATATAAGGTGTCCCTTCTCATATTTAAGACTAAACTCTGTATCTTGATTTGATTTCACTTCTACTGTGTTGTTTCTCTCCATCTCTTCTAGCATACTCTCTCCTCATTCTTTCTACACTCTTAGATCTTTACTGCTCCTCCCTCAGCATTTAAACATGACAGAGCAAAACCAGAAACCAACTGACAATAGTTTCAGCTCTGTTTCACCCCGTTCTCAACCAATCCTTGTATAATAATTTATTCTCTATGCCTTGGCTCACGCCGTTCCTTACCTAGAATTCCTGTCCTTCTCCCTTCACCTCACCCCCTCCATTTTCACCCAGCTGACACGCACACATTCTATGCTATTAGTTCCTCTGTGAATCTTCCCATTATATCTTTGCAACTTCAGCCTAAGTGCTCTTATGCCTGTTCTCCAATTTGGCCATCCCACAGTGTTTTCAAATCAACTTATTTTGAGGTTGTCTTAGGGTACATACTTCATGCCACTAGTCATACTACATCTAGAACAGAGCAAATATTTTGTGTTAGATGTGAATATAGCACTGTGATTTGTAAAACATACATAAATGAGAGTTTTTTATTTCAAATGCTAATCGTGAGCCACTTACAGAAATTTAAATTATTTTTAGGGAAACCTTTTTTAAACAACTCAAAGATGATTATATACTTTAGAGATACCAATCTCCAGCACAGTCGCAGCATATATTGTGTACTATTTAAAGGGATAATCAGACTCTAAATGTTATGTTATGCAGATTAACTAATTCCTTTAGAATTCTGGATAACTTGGCTTTCAGTGTATTCATTATGCCCTGTAGGAGTACTACATACATTTCAAAATGCTTTCGTGTACATTTTATCAGTGGATATGTTCAACAGCATTATGACAAAGTTAAGGCAGGTATTTATTTCCACATTAATAAATGCTATATCTGCCCCAAGGTAAAGTGAAATTCCTGCCACTGAAGGTGTTGAATTTGAGACTGAATGACAGACTAGCCCAACTTGGCCATTCTCCATCTTCAAAAAAAAAAAAAGCCACATAAAAGTCAGTGTCCTCTTGGTTGTTGACAATGACCTTTTAGGAGAAACTGTTTTTTATATAGGTCACATGTAGCATAAAACTTAAAGCTTTCATTTTTTCTTTAAAATTACAGAGCTATATTTCACCAGGTACCCTTATTGGAATTATTCCTTCATAATTCATGCTTTTCCTTAGTAATTTAAAAAACATGCCTTAGTTCGGTTTCTATGTAGATCTTTTCCCATCTTCAATGATGGGCTGTTTAAATGAACGTGGATTAAAATACGGTTGCTGGCAAATGTGTGAACTGCAAATCAACTTCACAGACCAAACGCTGCTGGTATCAGATGTCCCGTTGTTACAAAGCGCTGGCAAGTACCACATTGTGTTAGACACATTGCTTGTGGCTCATATTGTTGACACAGGGATGAATCAATGCTGCAGGTAACAATGGGAAACGCGATGAGCATCTCCTGAACAATAGGTGTCACTCTTTGTCTTGAATCTGGACATTATTTGCTTTGGAAGAGCTAAGGAGTTTAGTTTTGCCATTCATACCTCCCGTACATTGCTAGTCAAAATGTAAAATGGTACAACTACTTTGGAAACAGTTCGTAATTTTTTTTGAAAAAGTCAGGCATACGTTTATCATTTGTTCTAGCCATTCCACTCCTAGGTATTTACACACACACAGGCACCAATAAAAATCTATGTCAATAAAGTACTTGTATTTGTTTATTGAAACCTTATTGTAGATATTGTCTTCTTAAGTCAAGTATTTTATTAGAATGGATAGAAAATAGTGTCTCCCTTGATTCTTATAGACAATAATCACCCACTTTACAAATGCTGATTGAAAAGATCATGGTCATTAACATTTGTTGAGCAGCCCCTGGGTACATGGGCTGTAACAGGACTAAGAGAAAGGAGAAATGAATGGTAAGGTGAAGGGCAGGTTCCAGAGAGAGTCTCAGACCTGCCTGTCAAGACTCTTAGACATACTATGTGTGCTAAAAAGACAACTTAAGTAAGTAAATTTTATTTAGTATTAATTGAAACACTGGGGTAGTTTTAAAAGATGGTTTTAAAGGACCCAGACTTAGTATGCTCCCTCCAAGAATTAATGGTCCAACTATACAGACAGAACATAAACATGTAAAAAATAATTGACACTATTCAGTAAAATAGGTTCAAATAAGTAATGAAGAGTATAATAATAGCTGTAGATGTGGACAATCACAGAAGGAATAATATATGATTTCTCAGAAGAAACTGACTTTGAGATGGGACTTTAAAAATGGGCAACATTTGATGCCTGGTGGACAGAGAGGAAGGCTGCACAGGAAGTCAGTGTTAGGCTCCTACAACTTTTGACCCTGAGGGCTACGCTGAAGAGGATGTAGAAGTTGTGACAGGATAATCGGAGGCAACCCCCAGAAGATGGTGTGGGACATGACTGTGAAAAACAGTGAGTAATAATAAATACATTTTCCTCTAGAAGATTCTATAATACAAGCCAAAGCCATAAGGGTGACAAAATATTTTTTATCTTCCCTTTTTGTGCATGGAGAGTATGTTTTTCTATGGTTTTTAATAACTCCTCCCAGACACTGACTTTTATTTCAAACTACTCACATATATTGGGTAACTACTCTAAGATAAGCCCTGGGCTAGGTAACAAAACTGTATTTAAGAGCTTACTCTGGGAAAATGGAGACCTAGAATGCCAATACCTCTAATCTAGGACAGCATATACTTACCATTGTAAGAGAGGTTTCAGGTGAGATAGGTTCAGATAAGGAAGAATTTGCATCTGGCTGAAGGCATCAGCATGTATGCATCCTAACCTTTTTTTTGGTCATAGTTCCTGAGATGACAGTACCACGTGGGTTTGATAGCTCTTCAAAAGAACATTTGCATGATGAGAAAACAGTTGTCAAAAGCCAAGAAGTGGTGCAGTTTCAGGCTCTCTGACCAAAAGCTGGGGAGACATTTAGGGTGAGGACTAGCTCCATGATATATTACATTGTTCTCATCAGGTGACTGCCACTGTGTCTGACTAGCCTCACTGGAGCACTAGGAATCCTTAACTCTGATCACTATATATATGAACAGTGGGTTGCATTGTGTAAATATACCACAGGTTTTTTAATTCACTCATCTGCCGTTAGGAACTTAGGCTGTTTCCAAATCTTGGCTCTTGTAAATAGTGCATAAATTGGTTTGAATTGGAGTTTCTGGATTATTTTTTTGTATGCTTTATTTAAGTATGCTATTACAGTATCCCATTTCCCCCCTGCCCTTTATCCCCTCCACCCTGCACCCCATCCCATCATCCCCACACCTCTTAGTCCATGTCCATGGGCTGCACACACCAGATCTTTGGCTTCTTAATTTCCCACACTACTCCCAGCCTACCCCTGTACCCCTGCCCACTTTTTTTTTGTCAACATTTTCCCACCACCATTTTCCCCAGCCCCACCCACCCCCACCTCCCACCTCCCACCCTCAATTCTTCCCCCATTTGGCTTTGTCAATGGGTTCTTTAAGCATGTTCCTTGATGACCATTCTCCTGCTGTTTCCCTGTCATCCCCTTCTCTCCTCCCCTCTTGTTTCTGTCAGTTGGTTTTTTATTTCATTGTTGCTGATTATATTTTGCTTGCTTGTTTATTTTGTTGATTAGGTTCCACTTAATAGGTGAGATCATATGGTATCTGTCTTTTACCACCTGGCTTATTTCACTTAGCATAATGCTCTCCAGTTCCATCCATGCTGTTGCAAAGGGTAGTAGCTCTTTCTTTCTGCTGCAAGGTATTCCATTGCGTAAATGTACCACAGTTTTTTGATCCACTCATTTACTGTTGGGCACTTAGGTTGCTTCCAATTCTTGGCCATTGTAAATTGTGCTGCTGTGAACATTGGGGTGCATAAGTTCTTCCGAATTGGTGTTTCAGGATTCTTCGGGCCTAATCCCAGCAGTGGAATTGCTGGGTCAAAAGGCACTTCCATTTTTAGATTTTTGAGGACATTCCAAACTGCTTTCCACAGTGGCTGCACCAGTTTGCATTCCCACCAACAGTGCACTAGGGCTCCCTTTTCTCCACTTCTTTGCCAGCACTTGTTTGTTGATTTGTTAATGATGGCCGTTCTGGTTGGTGTGAAGTAATAGCTCATTGCGGTTCTTATTTGCATCTCTCTGATGGCTAGTGATGCTGAGCATCCTTTCGTATGTCTCTGGGTCCTCTGTATGTCCTCCCTGGAGAAATCTGTTCAGGTCCTTTGCCCATTTTTTAATTGGATTGTTTGTCTTCCCAGAGTGGAGTCATGTGTGTTCTTTATATATTTTGGAGAGTTTTGGGATTCTTAGTGTAAATCCCAGCAGTGGGATCACTGGATTAAAAGGCAGTTTCATTTTTAATTTATTGAGGAAATTCCATACAGTATTCCACAGGGGCTGCACCAGTCTGCATTCCCACCAACAGTGCACTAGGGTTCCCTTTTCTCCACTTCCTCACCAGCACTTGTTTGATGATTTATTAATGATGACCATTCTGACTGGTGCGAGGTGATATGTCATTGCAATTCTAATATGCGTCTCTCTGATGGCTAGGATGTTGAGCATTTTTTCATATGTGTATTGACCATCTGTATGTCTGCCACAGAGAAGAGACTATTCAGGTCTTTGCCCATTTTTAATTGAATTGTTTGTCTTCCTGGTGTTGAGTTATATAAGTTTTTACATACTTTGGAGATTAAACCCTCGTCTGATGTATCGTTGGTAAATATGTTCTCCCATACCGTCGGTTCCCTTTACATTTTGATGATGGTTTCTTTAACTGTGCAGAAGCTTTTTAATGTGAGGTAGTCCCATTTGTTTATTTTTTCCTTTATTTCCCTTGCCCTAAGGGATATATAGAAATTAAGATAGCTACATGAGATACCTGAAATTTTACTAAGTTTTCCTCTAGAATTTTTATGGCATTACAAGTTATATTTGTGTCTTTTATCCATTTTGAGTTCATGCTGGTATGTGGTGTAAGATGGTGGCCTAGTTTCATTTTTTTGCACACACCAGTCCAGTTTTCCCAATGCTATTTATTGAAGAGACTGTCTTTATTACACTGTTTGCTTGTGACTCCTTTGCCAAATATTGATTGACCATAAAGACATGGGTTTATTTCTGGGCTCTCTATTCTGTTTCATTGGGGTCTATGTGTCTGTTCTTATGATAGTACCAGACTGTTTTGATTACTATGTCCCTGTAGTATTATTTGATGTGAAGTTTACAAAATGGAATACGATGCAGCACTAAAAAAGAAGGAATTCCTACCTTTTGGAACTGGAGATTATTATGCTAAGTGAAATAAACCAGTTGGTGAAAGACGAATATCATATAACCTCTCTTATTTATAAGTGGAATCTAATGAACAAAAAAAAATAATAAGCAAGGTAGAGACAGAGGTATAGAATCAAGGACTAGGCTGACAGCTATAAGAGGGGTGGGTGGAGGTGGGGACTGATTGAAAGAGGGTGAAGGGATCAGTCAAAGAACACATATGAAAAACCCATGGACACGGACGACGGTGTGGAGATTGACTATGGAAGTGGGGTGTGGGCTGGGAGGAGGGCGGGCAATGGGGAAAAGTCGGGACAACTGTAACAGCATAAACAATAAAATATTTTTTAAAAACAATGGGTTGCAGATATTTGAGCAAATCTGTGGGCCTCTGAGTATGCTGGTCGGTAAGACCATGGGGGCCTTAGCTCCCCAGGATAGAGTCGGCATGGGCATCTCTTAGGGCTGGCAGTGATATTCTGGGATCAGTATGTACTTTTGGAGAAAATGTCTACATCTGCTTTCCTATTTGGATGAAAGACACTCCACTGATTTTTCAAAGAAAACATTTATTATTGAAGAGGAGGAACAGGGAAAAGTTGCTATCAAACAGACATGGGAAGACTTGCCACTATGTGGCAAAAGAACCTTTCTCCCTTACAAAGAGTGAAAATATCAGTCAGGTTCAGAAGTAGTACTACAAAGGAAGTGTGAATTAACAAAATAATTTCTCCTTTATTTGAGTTAATTTAAGTAAGGAAATTGTTTTCTACTGTTAGTGTGTTAAAATAATGGTTCAGTGCTTATCACATATCATGGCAACTGAAAAACCTGCATAGTAATTTTGGTTAATTAAACATTTTTTCATTAAAAATTGTTTTGCTGCATAATAACCTTAACTATAGGTCAAGCAAATATTATGCTTTTTCCTTGTTCTACAAAAAAAAGAGGACCAAAGAAATTGCTTGGTTAAAATTATGTACCTAGCAGGCCCCAAACACACACCCTTTCTGTATCGCTACACTAGAGGGCCCATAAAATGGCATTTTGAAACATGCCTTTCCAAAATTAAGGGAGGTTGAACATCCAGACATAAGATGCGAGCAGGTAAAAGAAAATTTAGGATATGATAAAGAAAGCATTTTGGGTCAGTAGAAAAGGAATGGGTGGTTAATAAATGGTTTTGGAACATTATTAAGTCATCTGAAAAACAGTTGGGGCCCTTTCTCACATCAAAATAAATGCTAGTAATTTAAATGCAAAAGGTGAAAGAACTAGAAGGAAATATAGGCAGCTATTGCTATACCTCCAGCATGAAGATGACATGAAATGTTACAGCAAAGCAAAAGCCATGAAGGAAGCAAGTGATGTATTTGATTACATAAAATATAAAACTTCTTTAAACCAAATTACTATATACAGAATTAAGACTACTCACCTGAGAAATACTTGCAAACAATCATAAATTATTTTTATAGCTAAGAGATGAATATTTCTTATATATCAATAAAAGGTAAACACCCTAAAAGAACAATAGGAAAATGTCTTGAATAGTAAATTTTTAAAAGCAAGAGAAAGAACCAATAAACATGAAATAATTCAGTCTCACTCTCGTAGTGATTAAATAACTAGGCTCAAAGTTGGGCTGCGTATGTTCGAATCCAGGCTTGGTGACAAGTTAAAAAAATTTTTTTTAACCTAGGGGAAATTATTTAGTTTAACATTTTAACTGATGAAAAAGGATGAACTTCTCTGAGCCTCATCTTCTTTACCTGTAATATGATGGCATTAATAGGACACCTCATAACATTGCGAGGCTCAAAAGATTTAATTTATTTTAAGTGCTCCAAACATTGTTTGGCATAACAGCGAGCACTAAAAACTTTTCAGGTAAATTAAAATAAGTAGATTCCATCTTTCACTTCTCAGATTGTCAAAAATTTATAGATAAAATACTTCTGATAAATGGGGAATTAGTCCTTCATATTCACTGCTGAGTGTGAGTTGATGGAGTCTTTCAAAAGAACAAAATACATCAACTTTTGAAATGTACCTATCCTTTGATCTAATAAGTCCTCTCTTGGATATTTATTCTGAACAAATAACATTTATAAACATGTTATTTTCATTATGGAAAAATTAAGTAATTTAAATGTCTAATGATATGAAAATACTTAAATTATAATATAAATATATTTTTATTGAGGTATACTTGGCATAACATTATATTGTTTTATGCATATGACAAAATGCTTTGATATTTGTATATTTACAAAATGAGCATATTAATAAACCTAGTTATATTCTTTAAAAGTTATGGTTGTATGATATATATGTGTGTGATAAATATACAGATATATTATATTTAATGATATATGTATTTGTATGTATGGTATTGTATGTGGAAAGTAAGGTATAAAAATGTGATCAGATGACAGTGATTACACAAGTTTGTCACTGAACAGAGGGATAACAGATGATTTGAATTTTCTATACTTTCTTAACAATTATCTCTAAAGCTTCAGTGTGATTAGTTTTATAATCAGAACAGTACTAATAAAAGTGTGTTGTTGTTTTCCTTAAAATGACAAAGAATAAGTGGGGGATGTAGAAACACTGCAGTGGGTATTTAGGGGAAGTTGGTTTTGGATAGCCACACGATTCAGATTCTAACATGGTAAATGGGGATGTTATCTCTAGGACTGCACCCCTTCCAAGTGATGACTGCCACTCATGTCTTGTAACTAACAAGACAATGGTCCTTAAAACCAAGGCAGAAGCTATGAATGTCCTAAGCTAAGTCACAGGCCAACTTCTTGACTTTTCCATTGCCACCATTTAAATTTGGCAAATTAGTCATCTAAATGCATCTAAATTAATAAGTCACACAGTTAATAAAAAATCTGCATTCAGTTTTCTGACATGTTTATTGAACACCCAGTTCTGCACCTGTGTTCTTCTAGGCCTTAGAAACACCGCAGCAAAGAACAGAAACTCTGACCCCACTAGCAAACTGCTCCCCCAGGTGAGGGGGAGTGACATTTAATGAGCATCTGCTGCGGTGTCAGGATGAGGAAAGGGCAGTGCGCTGCAGATACTCACTGAGTGTCTACTGTGTGCAAGCTGCCACCAAACGCACTGAGGATGTAGCCGCGAACCTACTAATCCCTGCCTCTATAGGCCTTACGTTCTAGTGAAGGGAGAAAGAAAAATAAAATAAAATAGTGTATAACGTTAGATGGTGGAGAGTTGTAAGGAAAGCATAATGCAGGTAGGAGGGTGGGGAATGCTGAGCAATTAAAATTAAAGGGTAAAGGGAGCCTGGCAGAGGGAATAACATTTGACTAAAGACCCGATGGAGTGCAAAGAGTGAGAGCCACGCGAATATTTCATGTAAGATCATTTCAGAAGAGGGAAAGAAAGAGCAAGGAGAGTTAAGCGGAAACTGAGGGCCCAGCAAGGGGAAAGGCTCGGAGGTGAGAACAAGGCTGGTGCTTTCGAGGAGCTACAGGTAGTCCATGTGGCTGGAGGGGTGAGGGGGAAGAGAATGCACTAGGCGATGGTATAGAGACATAAGGGTAATCCGGATCCTAGCTGGCCTTGCAGACAGATGTAAAGGTCTTTGTCTTTTACTCTGAATTCACTGCAGTGTTTTGAGCATAGGAGGGGGAGGACCTGTATGTTATAATAGGATCACCCTGGTGGTGTTCTTGAGAATAGGTTGAAGGCTACAAAATCCAGGATACCAAGTATGAGTAGACTGCATTAACTCAGGTGAGCATGAAGGTAGCTTGAAACAGGTCGGTGACAAGGGGTAAGGTGAGCCTTTGCTGGATTCTGGATGTATTTTGAAAGCAGAGTCAACAGAATTTGCTTATATATTGGAAATAGGGTATCACAGGAAGAGAAAAGTTGAAAGTGACTATTATAATTTTTTTATGCAAGCGAAAAGGGAAGAATGAAGTTGTTACTAAATAAAATGGGAACGACTATGGCAGGAGCAGCCTTTGAAAGGGGAAGACCAGGAGCTCAGTGCTTTATGACACGTAAAGTGCGAGATGCCTAACAGACATCTAAATGGAGATGTCGATGAGGCAGAGGAGTAGAGGTTCGGGGAAGAGAACAGGTCTGGGCCGAGAGACATGAGCATTGTCAGCAGTTATATGGTATTTAAAGTCATGGGCTTAGACAATATTGATCAAGACTGGGTGTAGAGATGAGAAGAGGTTTGGGGGACTCCAAAGTTAAGATACTGGAGTTATGAGGTGGAGCCACCAAAGGAGAGTAAGAAGACACAGTCCTTGAGGTGGAAGGAAAAACCAGGGATATATCCTGGGAGCCAAGAGAATAAAGTATTTTAAGACAGGGTTGATTAACTGTCAAATGTTGTTGGTAAGGTGGGCTGAGGTAACACTGAGAAGGTAAGGGAACATGTGGGAACATGGGAGGCTTAGGTGACCATAACAGAAGCAATTTAGAGAAGAGGTGGGAACAGCAGCCTGAAAAGGGTAGTTTCATGAAGGGATAGAAGGTGAGGAATTTGATACAGCTGTTTTGAAAGTTTTTGGTTTGAAAAAGAGAAAAAGAAAAAGGAGAAAAATGGAGCACATAGAGGAAGAAACGGCATCCAGACGGCATCCAGATTTTAATTTTAATATGAGAGAAATAACATGGCCTGTATCATTATTTTAAAAATCCGGAATAGTGAGAAAAAAGGATAATGTGAGAGAGAGGGAATCACTGGATCGGTGGCCTTGAGTAGGTGAGCACGGGAGGGTCTAGCGCATGACAAAAAATGTCTTACCGTGGCTCCCTAGAAAAACAAAGTTTTATGTTTACCGTGTTTAACATAGTTAATATGTTAAAGCTTTATATTTTACTGGGAGAGTGAAATTATAAGGAAGCAGAAATGAGAATACGGGGAGTGTGGTGGGAAGGGAAGCAAATATAAGAGAATATTAATGAGCTGACCATGGTTTTGTGGCAAACTGATTGCTCATTCTTGCAGGATATCTTCAGAGATGCCAGGTCAGAGAAATTTGTAAGTCCCCAAACAATCCAGAGTTTGTTCAACAGCTCACATCGCTCACCTGTCGAAGCTGTCTTCCTTAGGGAAGACCCTAAGGGCGGCATGAGGTGCGTATGTGCGTACGCACAGCAAAGGAGTTAAATAACAGCAGAGGTGGCAAGCTCTCTGGGCATAGATGCTGACAGGTGGATAGTGGTCGACTTTGTGAAAGTTCTCTTTTGTTGGCTTCTATTTTCTCCATAAGGTTAGCTGAGTGAGCACAGACGATCGGGAGGTCTGGTAGACTTGAGGACAGAGGAGGTTAAAATGTTTATCTAGGAGAATGGGAGGCAAAAAAGGACCAGGGGGCCTGGGAGCACCGGCCTTGTTTGAGGGGTCTGCAAAAGCCGCCTGGGGAAAGGGATCTCGAAGCTGAGACCTTAAGAGTGAGCTAGAGTTCATGGAATGGGCAGGGGATTAATCTTCTGGAAATGGAAATACAGTGTAAGTTAACATCTGGGGTAGAGGACAAGCATAGCACAGTTGAATACAAATATTGTGGTGGGTAGTGCACGGTGAGCAAAGAGCAGGAAGTGAGTTTGTAGGAACAGGTAGTTGAAAGATTTGCTCTTCAGGTCTTATATTTCATGGGACTGCATAAATAATACCTGTAATAAGAAAGATGAAAAATATGACATTAACAAAAATATATTAAATTAACAAATAGTTATTCTTAACTACTTAATTAGTTTTGATTAAGTAGGGGCTTGGTATTTTCTGACAACATTCATAATAAAAGTGCTTGATGAATTAAGGTTATTGAAGTGCAAGTCAAAAGTTAAAAAATTTATAAACACTTGTGAAATTCAGATACAGTGATAATTATGGATGTTCCCAATGAAAGTCACAATTAATCCCATGAATAGAAAAGTAAGCATAACTGTAATTTACGAACATGAAAAGTATTCATTTCACCAATAATAGACAATATTATCTTCAACTTCTCTGTAATATTTGCACAGTTATTACATCAGAAAGGAATTTAATGATATACTTATGATACTTAGTATCTTTAGTAGAAGTATCCTAAGAGCCTACTCAGGATTACACAAACATACATCTGTGCACATACATAGATACTCACAACTTTGGCAGAAAAGCTGGATGAAACGTGAAATGGAAGACATAAAAATAAAACCAATTACTATCCTGGCAATAAGAGTTCTTTTCACTCTACTTAGCCATCTCTCTGAAAATAAGAGTATGTATTAGCATCAAATCAGATAGTAATATGTTTCATACTTACATCTCTAGAAGATTTTTATCCTTTTAATAAATAATTGAAATATACTTGGACATAACGACATCTAAAACTATAGAGAACGAGAGCAAATTTGAGAGTAATGAGACTAGTTTTTAAAAGGTCACACAGGGTACCTTCAAATTTTAGGTCTTCAGCAACACTTTCTAATACTGCGCTACTTACCTGTGTGCCCTGAAATAATAAATCTTGGCGGTCACCCCTTTGATTTTACTTATTCTTTACTGTAGTATTATTATGTCTACCATGTTAATACTCAAAACCATGGAGAATACTAAAAGACGTCCCTACCCTTGGAGAGATTCCCCGAGAAAACCCACGAGAACTATGGTCCTCCCTTCGTTCTCCCACTCAATGAGGTAATTGGCTTAAGCCCATGAGGCCCCTCCAAGCGGAAGCGGGGTCTGCTAGAACCACATGAGTCATTAGTGCTTCCATCATTAGCCATTAAAATACAGCGGAAAAGTTAAGTCACCGTACGCACGATATGCTGTGGTCCACGGAGGGGGAGAAGTGGTGTGCCTCCTTTAATTACTCCCCTGGAACTGAGCACATGTCTAGCCATGGTCTTTTCTTTTACTGTTTCCCAAATAATGAGCACTCTAATTGCTTCGGCTGGGGCAGCCCTTGCTCATTTTAATACCCGGCTGCCGGTGTTCTTTCTCTCTCTTCCCTCCCTCTATGCTCTACACGCGCCGTCTCCCATTCCTCTCCCGTTTTTTGGTCCGAATTGGATGAAGGTCTGGTTTTTACTCCCTGAAAGTTTAAGTGGTTGAATTAAATCACAACATGCTTTGGTCAGTCACCTAGGGGGCTTTTTAAGAATTGGGGAAACATTTTATTTACGACTCAACTTTCCACCTGTGCTGACATGGCATGGAATTTACAGCTATACTGAAAGCGTTATAACCAGCACCTCAGAAATTCCACATTCTCTTGAGCTGCATTATTATGGAACATTTGTCAGGCAGCCAATTGCTGTGTCAGCCCCTAATTGATTCATATTAGCATCTGTAGGAATGAAGTGGAGCGCTGGTGGGAGTGAGCCTGGGACCATATTAGGCTACTCAGTTGTCGAGTTGCCTGTGGACATGAGAGATTTCCAAACAGAATTGAACATAGGCACCATAGGGTTTTTTTTGTTTGTTTTATTTTTATGCAGAATGTTTAAAATTACCTATATTGACAAAGTCGGTGTAAACTTTGATTACTTTTTGAAAAGTTGAGTGAGCTTAGCCTCTCTTTGCCATGCTGTTACTTAACTGTAAAGAACACCTGGCCATAAAAGGTGGGATTCATTTTTCCCCAGGGAGGAGGGTGAATAAAGAAACCAAGAAACACCTTCAAAATGTTTTCCTCTGACAGCCTTCATTTACAAAATATAGTAGTTAGCTTTAATAGTTCTCTTTTACGCTTAGATTCCACCCCTCCTGGATGAGAAACATAAATCTAAATTACTCATTTAGACACACCTGGTCTGAGGTTAGGTTCGAGTTGAGGAAACCTGAATAAATCAGCAAAAGGGAATCACGGTGAGAATGCCCAGGACACCCATTCGCTACACCATCGGTTCTTGGGTGCATAAATGATTTATATAAGAGCTCCTTAATAATGAAGAGCCCAGTGTCCTGGTCAACCTGATTTTAGCCATTGGCATCTTTGATGGACACCCAATCCCTGCCATTCCCTAATATATTATATGTGGCCCCATTCACACACTTAGGTTTTGTGCCTGGCCTCTGTTGGTATGTGAGTTTTCAATAATTTACACACTGTTGTCTAGAAGCTTCTGTATAGGGCAGGTATAGGGCAGGGGATAGCATATGATAGGGGACAGGCATGGCGTGAGTGTGAAAACATACAATGAAAGAAAGGAACGACTTAGGTTTATTTGGGCCGCTGGCTATGGGGCAACTGCAGCTGAGAAGAGCTCTAAGGAAGAGGCGGCGTCTTTCTATTGCCTCCAAAGAACTAGCTAGTTAGCAGAGGTCCTGGTGGTAGTGGCAGGCCTGGGGCACAGTGTACCTGGGTCGCAGAGCTCCTGGCCACTGCAGAGCGAGGATGCAGTGTTTTTTGATCTCCAGACCCCGTGTCCAGTCTGTCTGCAAGTTCTCTTGACTCCAGATTCAAAATATATCAACAGTTATAATCCTCATTACCTTTGCAGCTGAAATTAGCAATGAAGTTTGAAAAAAAAGTTTCCAGAAAGGCAAAAGAAACATAAAAAGCAAAAAAAAAAAGAAAAAGAAAAAGAGAGAGATTTAAAATGTATTAATCACCTAACATTTATTCATTCATCGAACAGTCGTATAATGAGCACTTTTATATGTCAAGCGTTGTTCCACTTGCAGGGAATACAAGGACAAACCAATAAAAGTTGCTACCCTCACTGAACTTATTACAGAGGACGGACAATAAGCAAAATAAATGAGTTAAACATATGCTATATTACACTGTGACCAATGCTATAAAGCAAAGTAAAGCAAAGAAATATGCTTAGTAGTTCCAGGGGTGGGCAACTAAACTTTTATATGGGGTGGCCACAGAAAATTCAATCATTTGAGTTTCGTTCTGAAAAAAGTGAGGGATCTATCTGGTAATGTTGATGCCTGGGGGCAGAGCAATCCACACAGAGTAGAAAACCTGCAAGTGGGAAAGGCGTTGAAGTAGAGCACATGGCCGCAGGGGTTGGCCCAGGGGAAAATAATGGGGGATGATACAGGAGAGGTGACACAGGGGTCAGCTCATGAGGTCTGAGGGACCATTGCAAGAACTTGAGCCTTTTCTCAGTTGAGCAGGCACAGATATTGAGGGTTTTTTAATCAAAGGAAAGGCTTATATGTTAACAGGTTCATCTAGGGACTATGTTAATAATAGACTAAAGAGGGCAGGTTGGAAGCAAAGAGATGAATTGCGTGACTATCATAATTACGCACCCAAGAGGTGATAGTCCTTTTTTTAGGCTTCATTGCTAATTCTCCTTTGTCTTTTGTCCCCTACACTTTTGGCTCTCTTATCTACTCACTCTACAGACTCTCTTCATCTCTTAACCTCTCAGGGCTTAAACGAATGTACATGCTAATGATTCACATTCTCTTGATCAGGAGCAGTTTTTACTTTCCTGAGCATTAAGTCTATTGAAATTTCCACTCGGTTTTTAAACAAGTTTCTCAAATTATAGAAAATAACATTTATTATCTTCTCTCACCAAACTTACTATGTTCTGTGTCTCGGTTAATTGGGCTACCATTCCTCTAATCACAAAAGGTAGAACGTTGGCATCTTCACTTCCTCCCTGACAGCCACTTCCAGCTTCAGTCAGAAGATCTTTTTCCGCTCAGGATGACATTATGAATTCTTGCTTCCATCTTCACCCGGCAAATATAAACATTTATGTCTGCATGTATGGATGTATGTGTGTGTTATACGTACATGACATAGCCACACTCAAAAATGACATGAACATACCTATGGATCAGATGCATGTAACAAAAAAACAAACAACAACCCAGAGAAGTAACAAGCTAAAATCATGGTTCTATTAAGCTCTAAGTCAGAAAAATGGCAGATAGAACCAGAAGTTTGACCAGGAGTCAAAAGTTCACCAGGTGTCGAAGGGTACAAAGCCAGGCTCAGTGCATGATCCTGGGCACTGGGGCAGGGCTTGGCACCTGTGAAATGCAATAGAAAAAGCCATGGCCACTGACCAGGGCTCAGGTGTTTGTCATCTGTGCACTTGCAGCGGTTGAAGGAGGCAGGCTGGACTTGAACCAAGCTGCCTGCCAACTCCTGCAATTTATCTTTCAAGTGCCCCATATCATTCTTAGCTTCTAATATAAAACCTGCTGGGAGCAGGGGGTCTAGCAGTGCCTCAAAGCAATCATAAAACCACTAAACAGGGGTAAGTGATCCTTAAAAAAGCAAAGAAAAATTATAAACCTGCAAACAAAAATTCCAAAGCACATAACCAAAACTACCACTGAAAGAGACAGTCAACAGGATCAACAAGTAGAAGTTAGTGCCAGTCTTGAAAAAATAAAAATAACAAAACGATTTATAAGTGATGTTGAAATCATTTAAGATTCTCAAAGACACAGAAAAATAAATTGCGAAACACCAACTCGTAGACATAACTCAAGAAGAAATGGTTAAAATCAGAAACAATTAGCAATCATGTACGATGTAAGAGTCTTTGACTTTGAAAAAAGGATATTCTAGAATACAGTTAAAGAACTGAGAATTCAAATTGTACTGACCTTTTGCCTAGAAAGAACATAGAAGGAAGGTAAATGAAAAATATGAAAGATTACTTGAGGCTCCAGAATGCTTGTTGTAGGGGTTTGAGAATTCAAAAACAAACAGAAAGACAGATACAGAGTTTTATAAAAAATAATTTTCCAGAATTGAGGACATGAGTTTTCAGATTAAAGGTGCATACTTAGTAGGCACGTGAAATAAAAAAACTTGCACTAGACCCATTATAGTAAAATTGAAAAGCTTGAGAGATAAAATGAAAAGATGGAACAACAAATCTACTTAGAACCAATTTTAACAGGTGATTCTGGAAGACAGTGGAGTAGTATATTAAAATATTAATAGTAAACTACCATCAATTTAATACTTTATACTAAACGAAACCATAATTCAAGAATGAAGGTAAAATGTATATATCTGTAGACTTACAAAAGCCATGAAAATGTTGCTTTCAGTAGGTTAAAGGAACTCCTGAAGGATATAGCTCACCAACAAGAAAAATAAACCAAAGTTAATGAAATTACTGAAAAGAGAAGTGATGCAAAAAATGATAAAATATGTTGGCAATCTCTAAACCATGTGGAAAAAATTTTAGAAACATCAGTGGAGATGATGGGGTAGTAGGAAGCAGTAAGAACTCAGTGTGTAGAACAAAAGATGTTTAAGTCATTATCTTGTTTAAAAGAACAGAGAGGAATTACATTTTGTTTAAAAAAATTGGAAGGAATGAGAGGCAAAGAAATATACATGTTAAAATTTAGTCATAACTTCCCAAAGACTAAAAATACAAACAATGGGTTCTGAATTAGTAAGGGAAAATAAAAGCTAACACAGAAAAATCCAGTAATCTAAAAGAAGTCAGGGAAGGGAAAAGATGAAGACAGCAAAGAAAAATACTGAAGTCTGAACAAAAAATGTCAGTAATAACTCCAAATATATGAGCAATCTCAAATGGTAACAGCTTAAGCTCCTCTATTAAAATCTAAAGACTACAATGTCAGGAAAACTTTCAATTCTGATTATAACGAACACATTTTTTAATTGTGCTAAAAGGCTGAAATTTACCATCTTAACCATTTATTTTTATTTTTCATTTTATTATTTCAATTAAAATATAGTTGACATACATTATTACATTAGTTTTGAGTATACAACCTCATGGTATCATCACCATACTAGATCTCGTAACTCTGTCACTCTGTAAAGCTCTTACAATATTTTGACTAAATTCCTTGTGCTATATATTATATACCGGTGACTTATTTTATTTTTAAATATTTTTTAATTTATTAATTAAGGTTAACATACAAAATACATTAGCTTTAGGTGTACAGCATAGTGATTAGGCATTGACATAACTTGCAGAGTGATCCCTCTGATAAACCTAGTGCCCATCTGACAACAGACAGTTATTGAACTGCTGTTGACTGTGTTCCCTGTGCTGTCCTTTATATCCCATGACTAGTTTTATAACTAGCAAGGTGCACATCTGGATCCCTTCTCCTTTTTCATGCACCCCCCAAAGCCCTCCGGAGTGTCAGCCATCAGTTTGTTCTCTGTATCGATGAGTTTGTTTCTGTTTTGTTTGTTTGTTTTTTAGATTCCTTCTATAAGTGGAATCCTATGGTATTTGTCTTTTTCTGTCTGACTTATTTCATGTAGCATAATACTCTCTAGGTCCATCCGTGTTGTCACAAATGGCAAGATTTCACATTTTTTAATGGCTGAGCCCTATTCCTTTTTATATATGTACCATTTTTATTTGTCTACTCATGGACACCCAGGTTGCTTCCACATTTTGGCTATTATAAAGTATGCTGCAATGAACATAGGGATGCATGTGTCTTTTCAAATTAGTGTTTTGGGTTTCCTCAGATAAATCCCCAGAAATGGAATTGCTGGGTCCTTCTTTGTTTCTTGGTATAGTTTTTGTTTTCAAGTCTATTTTGCCTGAAATTGGTATTGCTACCGAGCTTTTTATTTTTTTCATTTCTATTTACATGAAATATCTTTTTCTACTTTTTTAGTTTTCGCCTATGTGTGTTTTCTGATTTGAAGTGGATTCTTTGTAGGCAGCATATGTATGGGGCTTGTTATCTATTCAGCCACCTTATGTCTTTTGATTGGACCATTTAATCCATTTACATTTAAAGTAATTATTGCTAGGTATGTACTTATTGTCATTTTATTATTCATAATTTTGTTCTTATTTTTTTCTTCTTCCTTTTTTAAAAAAAGTCCCTTTCTTCAGTGTCTTACAATTTTCCAAATAGGTCTTTTACATCCTTGGTTAGATTTATTCCTAGGTATTTTATTCTTTTGGAAGCAATTGTGAATAGAATTGTTTTCTTAATTTCCCTTTCTGATGGTTCATTATTGGCATATAAAAATGTAACTGATTTCTGGATATTAAATTTGTATCCTGCTACTTTGCTAAATTCATTTATCAGTTCTAGTAGTTTCTTGGTGGAATTTTAGGGTCCACTGTGTACAATATCAGGTCATCTGTGAATAAAGACAGTTTTACTTCTTCCTTTCCAATTTGGATGCCTTTTATTTCTTCTTCTTTTCTGATTGCTGTGGCTAGAACTTCCAGTGCTACGTTGAATAAGAAAGATGAAAGGGGACATATCCCTGCCTCATTCCTGATATTAAGAGGAACGTTTGTTGTTTTCACCCATTGACTATGATGTTGGCAGTGGGTTTGTCATATATGACCTTTATTGTGTTTATGTATGTTCTTGTTATTCCCACTTTGGTGAGAGTTTTCATCATAAATAGGTGCTGTACCTTAGCAAATGCTTTTTCTGTGTCTATTGATATGGTCATGTGATTTTTGTCTTTCATTTTCTTTATGTGGTATATATCATGCTTACTGATTTGTGAATATTATACAATCTTGCATTCCTGGAATAAATCCCACTTGATCATGGTGTATGATCTTTTTGATGTATTGCTATTTTTGGTTTGTTAATATCATGTTGAGGATTTTAGCATCTATGTTCATCAGGAATACTGGTCAATAATTTTCTTTTTTTGTAATGTTGTTATTTGGTTTTAGAAATAAGATAATGCTGGCCTAGTAAAATGCACTTGAGAGCCTTTCCACCTCTTGAAGTTTTTGGAATAGTTTGAGAAGGAGAGGTATTAGTTCTTCTTGGAATGTTTGGTAAAATTCACCTGTGAAGACATCTGGTCTAGGGCTTTTGTTTGTGGGGAGTTTTTTTTTTGAAGAAAATACAAATAAGTGAAAGTACATAATGTGTTCTTGGATAGGAAGAATTAACATCATTGAAATGTCCATGCTACCCAAAGCAATCTATAGATTTAATACAATTCCTATCATGATTCCAAATCAAGATTCCAATGATGTGTTTTACAGAACTAGAACAAGTATTTCAAAAATTTATATGGAACCACAAAGGCCCTTCATAGAAATAGCATTCCTGAGAAAGAAGAACAAAGTTGGAGGAATCACTCTGCCTAATATCACACTATACTATAAGGCCACAGTAATCAAAACGGCATGGTGCTGGCATAAAAACGGACACATAGGTCAATGGAACAGAATAGAGAGCCCAGAAATAAACCCACACCTTTATAGTCAGTTAATATTTGACAGAGAAAGTAAGCAGATACAATGGGCTAAAGACGGTTTATTCAATAAATCGTGTTGGAAAAATGGGACAGGTACATGCAGAAAAATAAAACGAGACCTTCTTATACCACACATTATAATAAATTCAAAATAAATTAAAGACTTAAATGTTAGACACGAAACCATAAAAACCCTAGAAGAATACATATGCATTAAAATTTTGAACATTGCCCATAGCAATATTTTTTTCAGATATCTCTCCAGGCAAGGGAAACAAAAGAAAAAGTAAATGGGACTACATTACACTAAAAAGTTTTTGCACAACAAAGGAAACCATCAACAAAATAAAGAGAAAACCCACAGGATGGGAGAACATATTTGCTGATGCCTCTGATAGGGGTTAATATCCAAAATTTATAACAAACTTATAAAACTCCACACACAAGAACAAACAATCCAATTAAAAAATGGGCAAAAGACCTAAATAGACACTTCTCCAAAGAGAATATAGATGACCAACAGGCATATGAAAAGATACTTAATGTCACTAATCATTAGAGAAATGCAAATTAAAACCACAATGAGATACCATATCATGCCTGTCAGAATGGCTATCTCCAATAAATCGATAAACCACATGTGTTGGTGAGGATGTGGAGAAAGGGGAACCCTTTTGCATTGTTGGTGGGAATGCAGATTAGAGTAGCCACTGTGGAAAACAATATGGAGATACATCAAAAGTTAAAAATAGGTTTGCCTTTTGACCCAGCAATCCCACTTCTGGGATTATATCCAAAGAAACCCAAAATACTAATTTGAAGGAATATAAACACTCCTCTGTTCATTGCAGCAATACTTACAATTGCCAAGATATGGAAGCAGCCCAAGTGTCCATCAGTAGCCGAGTGGATAAAACTGCTATTGGACGTTTACACAATGGAATACTACTTGGCTGCAAAAAAAATTTTTTTTACCCTTTACTATAGCATAGATGGACCTGGAGAACATTACACTAAGTGAAATAAGCCAGTCAGAGAAAGACAAACATGATATGTTTTCACTCATGCAGAATCTAATGAAGAGAACTAACAAGCAAAATAGAGACAGACTCGTAGGTAGCAGGATGACAGCTATCGGGGGCTCGGGGGTGAAGCAAAAAGAAAAAATGACTTATGGACATGGACAAGTGTGGTGATTACATGGGTAGAGGGTATAAAGGGGGTAAATTGTAATGGAAAAATACAATAAAAAATCCCTTAAACATTTCTTATAATACTTGTTTGGTGGTGACAAACTCCTTTAGCTTTTACTTGTCTGGGAAGCTCTTTATCTATCCTTTAATTTTAAATGATAGCCTTGCTGGGTAGAGTAGTCTTGATTATATGCACTGGCTTTTCATCACTTTAAATATTTCATGCTGAATCCTTCTGGTCTGAAATTTTCTGTTGAGAAATCAGCTGACAGTCTTATTGGAATGCCCTTCCAGAAAACTACTTCTTTTCTCTTGCTGCTTTTAAGATACTCTCTTTATCTTTAACCTTTGTCATTTCAGTTATAATATGTCTTGGTATGGTCATCTTTGGGTTTATTTTGTTTGGGTTTCTCTGTGCTTCCTGAACTTGTGTATCTATTTCTTTTGCCAGGTTTGGGAAGTTTTCTGTCATTATTTCTTCAAATAGCTTTTCAATCTCTTGCTTTCTCTCTTCTCCATCTTGTAACTCTATGATGCAAATATTGGTACACTTGATACTGTCCCAGAGTTCCCTTAAACTATCCTCATTTTTTTGAAATCTTTTTTCTTTTTGTTGTTCTGATTTGATATTTCCTGCTACCTTGTCTTCTAAATCACTGATCTGATCCTCTTCATTTAATCTGCTATTGTTTCCTTCTAGTGTATTATTTTAGTTATTGTATTCTTCATTTATGACTTTTAAAAATATTTTCTATCTCCATTTTTATATTTCCTTTTTCTTTGTTAAAGTTCTCACTAAGTTCATCCACTCTTCCCCTAAGTCCATTGACCATCCTTATAACCAGTGTTTTGAACTCTGCATTTGGTAGACGGCTTGTCTCCATTTTGTTGAGTTCTTGTTTTGGAGTTTGGTTCTGTTCTTTCAGTTGAGACATGTTTTTTTTTTGTCTCCTCGTTTTGGCTGACTTCCTGTGTTAGTTCCTATATTTTAGGTAGATCTGCTATGTCTCCTGGCCTTTGTGGAGTGCACTTATGTAGCAGGTATCCTGGAGGGCCCAGTGGCAGAGTCTTCCTGGTTATAAGATGCGGGTGTTTCGGGCTGTGTCCCTCATGTGGCTGTGCGCCCTCTTCGATTGCTGTTGGCTCGTCAATGGGAGGGAATGACCCTCAAGCTGATCAGCTGTGAGGAATCGTGGTGACTACAGCAGAGGAGCTGTTGAGCAGGGGCTGACCCCACAGAGCAGGATTTGCTGTAGTGGGACTCTGGTGCCTGGCAAGTTCACCCTTTGGGTATGTCATTTGTGAGGCTGCTTGGATCATCTTCTGCTGGGGTCTAAAGCTGGTCACCAGGTGTGTTCATTTGGGACCTCTTGGGAGAGGCTCTGGTGCTGCCCAAGTTTGGCTGCTGCCGGTGCCCAGCTCAGGGCAATGTGGCACTAGCTTCAAAGTGATCTGCAGATGGCTGCCACTTGTTCAGGGCTTCGAGGCACCTGGGAGAGGCAGCCCAGAAAAGCCAGCATGGCTGCCGCCGGTGCCTGGCTGGGGGCCACATCAATAGGTACAGGGCACGCTGAGGCCAGCTGCTCCTTCTCTGGAGTTTGTGAACCTGTCAGAAATTTTAGGGAAGTTCATAGAAAAAGGCTTTGTTATTTTATCAAAAAGCTGCTGGAAGTGACTTGGCTGGGCCTAAAAATAGTGCGGGCTGGGGTCTCAGAGAATCACCAGGGCCAGGAAAACTGTGTTAGCCAGGTTGAAGGAGACTCAGACTTGGTGCCCACCTCTGCCTGAAGGCTGGATGGTGGCAGGGCTCAGCAAGGGAATAATGGCATCTGCCAGGACAGATCTGTCCCTCCAGCGCATGCCCTGAAGCCAGACATTTCAGTTCCTTCCCATATGTCCCTTGTGCCTTTTGGGCTGCTGCATCAGTGTTGGAGCTCAGAGTGAGTGAGTGTGTCAGTGAGTAAGTCCATGTGTAGGCGCTTTAAAGGAACACCTGGGACCCCAGAAGGCTGCTTCTCACTCAACCATGGTCTCCGTTGATTTTCACAGCCGGAAGTTATGGGGACTTCTGTCCTAGCACTGGAACACTTGGCTGGGGAGCCTGGTGTGGGGCTGGAAGCCCTTGCTCCTTGAGGGGGAACCCCTGTAGCGGAGATTCTCTCTCATGCTTCCTAACTGCCACATATGGGTGTGGGACCAGCCCATTCTGAGTCTCTGTCCCTCCTACCACTCTCAATGTGGCTTATTCTGTATATCCTTAGTTATAGGACACTCTTCAGCTAGAATTCAGGTGGTCCTCAATGATGGTTGTTCTATAGTTTGGTTATAACTTTGATGTGCTCATAGGAGGAGGGGAGCACAACATTTTCCTACTCCCCTATCTTGACTGCAAGTCCCAGGAGTCTCATGTGGCTTATTTATTTTATAACGGAAAGTTTGTATTCCTCTTCACCTCTTTCACCCACCCCAGCACCGAACAAAATGAAACAGAACCAGACCCATCATAACCATTTTTAAGTGTACAGGTCAGCAGTGTTGAGTGTAATCACATTGCTGAGTGAGAGATATCCAGAACTCTTCTGTCCTGTAAATCTGAAACTTTATGCTCATTAAACAACTCCTGTGGCCCTCTTCCCTCAGCCCCCAGAGACCACCATTGTACTTTCTGTTTCTATAAACTTGATTACTTTAGGTATCTCAGATAAGTGAAATTATACTTCAATAATTGCACAGAATTGAAAATGACAGGATTGTTAATAATACACCAGGCAAATAAAAATTTAATTGTTGCAGAATCAACAGATTAACGTTAGATACTTCAGTCGGGCTAGACCCGGAGCAACATTGTTTTTAAGGAGTGGGACACGGGCATGGGAAGAAGCAGACCAAGAAAAAAATTAAGAGTAAAACATGAGTAAAACTAGAAGAATGTAGAGATTTAGAAAGAAAGCACATGCAATGATGTAATACAGTCAAATAAGGATGCATTATCAAATTTGGAAATTGGGGGTATTGGGGATCCCTTGGTGATCTAGACAGAAGCAATTTCAGTTGAATTTGAGTGAATTCCTATCTCCCAAGTGGAAGAGGAATTATGCTGTTGAGAAGTTCTAGAAAAATAGGAAAGAAGGACAGGATTAATTAGGAAAGAACAGACAGCTATAACAGTGAAAACCAGCTTCTAGGAGCAGGGTTACGGCTTGTCATTGATGACAAGCTGTTCGTTTTTAAAAGGGTCCTTAATAAATTAATGAATAACCAAGACAATGAGTATCTTGGGCAATTCTTCACATTAAAATTACTATTTCAAGTCGAAGCAGGACAAACTGTTTTAAATATACCCAGGATATAATCTTCAAGTGCAATAAACACTATAATTTTAATCTTTTTAAGTTATATTTTATTTTATGCTACGACAGTTGTCCTGATGCTTCCTGCATTGTGCCCCTCCACCCAGCACCCCCTACCCCATTAGGCAGTCCTGCACCCTTGTTCATGTTCGTGGGTCGTGTGTATAAGTTCTTTGGCTACTCCATTTCCTATACTGTACTTTACATCCCCATGGCTATGCCGTAACAACTTATTTGTACTTCTTAATCCTTTTACCTGTTCTCTCATTCTCCCACAATCCCCTACAATCTGGCAACCATCAAAATGCTCTCCATATCCATGGTTCTGTCTATGTTCTCCTTGTTTGCTTAGTTTGTTTTTTAGATTCAATTGTTGATAGATACGTCTTTATTGCCGCTTTATTGTTCATAGTTTTGATCTTCTTCTTTTACTTAAATAAGTCCCTCAGCTTCATCGACTCCACTGTTGTTTCCCTGTAAATTGTTCTTTATTTCAATTAGTGTACGCTTCATTTCTGACTGGATCTTTTTTATGCTGTTGATGTCCTCACTAAGTTCCTTGAGCATCCTTATAACCAGTGTTTTGAACTCTACATCTGATAGATTGCTTATCTCCATTTTGTTTAGCTCTTTTTCTGGAGTTTTGATCTGTTTTTTCATTTGGGCCATGTTTCTTTGTCTCCCTATTTGGGAAGCCTCCTTGTGTTTGTTTCTATGTGTATTAGGTAGAACAGCTTTGACTCTATGTCTTGGTAGTGTGGCCTAATGTAGTAGGTGTCCTGTAGGGTCCAGTGGCACATCCTCTCTGCTATCACCCAAGCTGGGTAATTGAGGTATGCCCTTCATGTGGGCTGCACCCTCCTTATAGTTGAGCCTTGGTTGCTGTTGGCATATCAATGGGAGAGATTTCCCCAGGCCAGTCAGCTGCAAGGTTTGGCTGTGACCACTGACCGCAAACCTCTGCCCTCCATGGAGGATCAGCTATGCAGGGGCAGAGTGGAGGTGCTCTGATGTGGTCTGTAGCTGTCCGCTGGGTACACTGGCCCTGGGGTTTCCCAGGTGGTGCAGACCATTATCATCCCCAACCTGTGTTTTGCCCAGGACATGCTGCCTGAGCTCTAAAGTAATTTGAGGTGGCTGCTACTTGTGTTCGGCTTGGAGATTCCCAGGTGAAGCCAAGCTGTGAATCTAGGCTGGCTGCTGCTAGTGCTGGGCCTGTGGCTTCCTGAGGCCAGCTGTTGTTTGTTTGAGAGGATTTAGGAAGTTGTGAAGCATGAGCCAAGACCAGCCATTCATATGGAAAGCAACTTGGGTGGGCTGATAAGTTGGGTGGGGCAGAGTCTCTGAGGATCTCCAAGGCTGTCCCAACAGGGTTAGCCAGGTTGATGGAGTCTCAGATATGGCACCAGCTTGTTGGCTCTTTGCCCCTGTGTGGGGAGGGCCCAGAAAAGGGACAATGGCCTCTGCTCACCTTGATACCAGGCACCTCAACCTTTCCCAGTACGCCGCTGGTGCCCTTCAAGTTGCCACCCTGGTGCTGTTGCTCAGAGTGAGAGAGTGAGTAGGTGAGTCTGTGTGTGGGTTCTTTAAGAGGAATTGCTTGGGGTTCCAGCAGTTTCTTCCACCCACTCAATCCCCACTGGTTTTTGCAGTCAAAAGTTGTGGGTACCTTTCTGGGACTGGAACCCTGGGCTGGGGGCCCTGGGACCCCTTACTCCCGAGATATCCCTCCCAAATTTTTATCCACTGCACGTGGGTGTGGCTCCAGCCTATTCCGTGTCTGCACTCCTCCTGCCAGCCTGGATGTGGTTTCTTTAATTCTGTAGTTGTCCAACTTCCATTCGAAGCGATTTCTGATGGTTCTGAGCAATGGTTCTTCTATATTTTAGTTGTAATTTTGATGCGATTGTGTGAAGAGGTGAGCCACCTCGGCCTTTCCTGCCACCATGACAGGAAGTCTCGCAATAAACATTTTATTTCTCACTTATGTAAGCAAGGCTTCAAAGGAAATATTCCAGGTTGGTCTGGAGGTACCATAATCCATACAGTCACTCAACAGGTGAGTTCAAGGAAGGGTAGCTCTGGGACATGCTTTCTAATGAGACAGCTGCAGGAAAAGGGTGTGTGAAGGTTTTGTGGCACTGAAAGTGGTACTTAACAACTGTTCACATTCTCCTGGGAAAAAAGGTCGCAAGGTTACCGGCATACCTAACAGCAAGGCAGTTGAGACATGCATCGTATGCCCAGTTCCTACAGAAATTAAAAAAAACCCTGTTGACGCCCTTAGCCAGCTGTTTACCTTTAGTAAACTGATTCGACTTGCTTTCTGAGAGCTAAGCCAAGTCATCTGGTGATTGTTTCCATAAAAACACATATCTTTTGACTTATTTATTTCTTCCTAGAAACTGTCTTAGTGACATCCAGGTTTCATATTTGTCATACAATAACATCGCAGCTAGCTTTGTAAATAATGGCTTCCTTGTGATTTTTCTCGCGATGATTCATAGAAAGTTCTAAGGGAAGACGCTGGGTAAAAGGAAAGGTTTGGTTTTGAACGAGTGGATTCTACCAGAGGAGGGCAATGAAATAGCATCTCAGGAAAAATAACCGTCATTTGTCCAGGAGCTTCTTGGGGGAAGGGTATTTGTTTAAGTAGTTTATACAGACAGCACCTAGCACAGTGGCCACTCAATAAATGTTTGCTGAACCAAAGGCGAGAAAATGGGCACAATGGTGGCCAACAGCATGTTGCTACCAAATTCCAACTCTGAGCTGTATGCATGTCAAAATAGAGCCATGGAGGGGTACATGGGCCGCTCAGGGGGTGCTGTTGTTGTCCTGTTGAAAAGTTGGGAGTAGGGGCTGGGGAAGGGGTGTGGTTTGAAGGGTGGACTGGAATCAGTGTGAAAGATCTCATATACTGTAAGACTTTAAGTTCAGCCATTGAAGTTTTTTTAAACAGAAAGGTGACCAATGTAGATCTATTTTAGAAAAATAATTCTAGCAACAGTGAAACAAGGAGAGGGTGAGGGTGAAAGAGATACAAGGGACACTGCTGCAAGGGACGGATAAGGGGCTGAACTTGGCTGTGGTGATGTAATAAGAGGAAAGGCATAAACAGCCTTCAGATAATTCAGGTGCAAAACCAACAGAGAGGTGATTACTGATAACTGAACCAGAAAGGGAGCACTAGAACAGGACCCGATAATCAGCTTGTTCTGGGTCACGCCGAGAGAAGTATAATGAACAGTTCTCGGTAGTTCATGTAGAATTACAGACAAAATTAGTGCCAGTTACAGGGGCCCTACTAAGCTCTGGCACTTAACGCGTTGTAATATTCAGTATTTATTTAGGAACCCGTTTCTCCTATTCCACCGATAATTAAGGCAAGGATCAGTTTACTCAATTCAAGTCAACTATGCAAAACGCACAACTAAGTACAGCAGTTATCAGAGGGATGGTGGGTGAGGGAGTAGGAATGGGTAAAGGGGGCCAAATATATGGTGACAGATGATTTGACTTTGGGTGAAAGTGGGCCACCACTTTGGGTGGTGGGCACACAATGTAATGTACAGATCACATATCATAGAAATGTACACTTGATACCAATATTATTTTATTAACCAATGTCATCCCAATAAATTTAATTAAAAATAAAATTAAAATAAAAAAATAAAAATATATTATCCTATTACACAAGTCCAATCACTGCAGATTCCAAGAATGGGAGGGGCAGAGCAGGCATTTTTGCAGTAACATTTGGTTCTCGTTCTTTCTGAAAAATACCAGTATAGCGCACCTATTGTAATATTGGTTGTGAATTACTTCCTATCACATTAAATCAGGGCTAAAACCCCTCAAGTGTTTACAAATATCCAAGCATATTTCTTTTCCTATCAAGATTTTAAAAATAGTACCATTGGCTTTACTCTGAGAAATAACTGTCAGTTTCTTTCTTCAAGGACACTGTGAAAATAAAATGTAAATATTCTACAGATATTTAATTTTTATAAAATGTTGCCTGCCACAAGGAATATTTTCCCAGTATCTTAAAAAACAGGTAAGATTATACACAGTAATTATCTTCATTAGTGTCAATAGTGAAAGAAAAAAAATACAAAAGTTGTGTGAACATCTATTAGGATATGTTGTACATGTATAGGAAAATTAAACTGAAAATATTAAGCATTCCTCCTCATAAATAAGGCAAGTGATTTGATATTTATTTACATTTAGTCTTTTTAAAGTCTATGTTATTTTAGGCTCTCTTAATACCTACTAGACTCATTTCATTAATTCAATATGGAGTCTCAAATTATATACATCCTTTTCCTGCAAATGTCCAAAAGCAATTGAGCTCTTCCTGTTTCTCCAGACAGCTTAGATTATACGCAATCCATGAATTTCAGCATATGAGCAAAGTAAAAGGGAAAAAAATATCGATGTACAGTGAACCTAAGTTTTGAATTTCAGGCGTTAATGATTTAAACCTTTGTTCTTAAGTCTGGAAAAATTAAATCCTTTAAATAAAATCATAATTATTGAAGAAGCCCCCAGCGATGCTTGCATCACATCTGGCAATAATGAGGACAAATCAACAATAAGATTTGAAAATCTGGCAACGTGATAAAGGCAAAGCATCCGAAATCACTTCTCCGCTCTGAAGTCATTGGTGGTCCAAGGGAGAATAACTTCCTGCCTTCGACTCGGTGTCTAAATTAAAGGGGGAAAATCTTACTGCGATTGGGTTCCAGGCTTCTCTGGCTCACAAACAACAAAGCTCCAAACTCACTAAGCAGGAAAACTTTACCTCAACCTCTCCTCAGAGGAGAACCTGCTTTTCTAATAGCTGTTTTCAATTTAGTTCAAAGAGCTGACAATGACATACAGTCACACTTTCAACTGGTTAGATTTTTAAAGCCAAATGTGCTACATTAACTCCTTCCATACCAACTTTATCTTGGGTAAGAGTTTTTTTAAACTACTGATGTAAGCAAGGATTTCCTGAAAAACAAACAAAAAAAAATCCAGTTTCATCATCTGAATTATTAAACTTGTTTGTTTTATTCAGTTACTTCAAACTGTGTCACTTAATTTGTTTAAAACAAATATTTTAAATAGTTTGTGTTCAAGTAACAGATTTGATACAGTTTTTAACAAGTAGAGCTACGATAACCAAATTAGAAAAATATTTTAATTCTTAACGAATGTTGCAGGACAGCTTAGCATACCTTTTTCTATAAAAACTGTTCATGTGGCAGAAAATCAGTGAGAACAGCAAAGAATTCTGCTAGCATCCTATTATAACCTGGAACAGTGGACAAAAATCCACATGTACTATAGCTGTTTTAACTATAGAAATGTGCAAAAACCACCCTCGTTATAATTAAAGGGATGGTGAATGTGAAACTATTTGGAAAAGCACAAGGCATTAGACCACATAAAGCGTTATTATAATTAAGGAATCATGGCTTGAAGCAGTGACTTAAGCAATGGTGGCTGTGCTATATTACACCAGACTGTAACAAATCTTTTGTTTGAAGGGTTAGAAACTAATGGATCTCAAATCTTTGTAGTTCCTTCTCATTTACTATGCTTTCCCATACACTAATCTGATTTGAGTCCGTCTTACAGTCCTGGGAGGTAGGTAGAATGGTCATTTTTTTGTCCATATTTTTATGTGCTGCAATTTTCACCAGCTTGAGACATGATAATGTGAAATAATTAAGCCTAGACAGTGTTGAAAACACAAAAATGGTATGGCATAGATGGGGCTTGGGATCAAAATGATACATTTTATTAAATTTAATGTGCAAAATAAAATGAAGTGAACTCTATTCAAAAAAAGTACAAGACAGGTATTATTTAAAATGCTTTAGTACTTATTTTCAATAAAAAAAAATCTGACATTATAAAAATACATAAAATAGTAATGGATTTATACCCTTAATTTACACAAGACTTTTTTTTGCATAAAACAAAGTTATAAAATAGTTTAAAAAGAAATTCTTATGTGAAAGTTACTCCCAGTATAAAATTTTTATAAATTTTGGTAATTTTGGTTCATCTGTATAAATAAGACATTTTATCCTTTTAAAATTCATAACTCCATTTAAAAACATACAATTCTCTCTTTTAAATAAAAGTCCACTTGAGGTAGTAGTATGTCGGAACTCTTCGGTCGCCTGTAGCCTATGTGTCCAAGTCATAAGACTGAAAATTTGGAGTCCTGTGGTTTTCTAAGGTCTGTTTATAGGTACATGTGTGATTTTCTCGCTGAAAATCTGTCCTTTCTTTCCCATCTTCCTCTGACTCCGAGTCCAAGTCTGGGGAAGAATGTGCTTTCAAGTGAAAGGCTCTTGGCTGACAGTCCGATGGCTGTCCAAAGCTTGAAAAGGCATCCAGGTGAGGTCTCCTCAGAGGTTTTCCAAATGTTCCTGAAAGAAAGAAACCCCTTGAGCATACGGCTCCTTTTGCTCACATGTAATTCATCAAAAAGCTGTAATTTCAATTACAGCACCTTACCCCATGAACACGAATAAACACTTTCTACAAGTCTACATCATGGTACTTGGGTGTATGAACACCTGTGTTACGGAGACAGAACTTACAAGCTGGGGCTGACGGTATTTACGTCGCTCTTACAAACAACCACTAAATACGTGCATCCATTCTTTCCCACTTCTTCCGACCTACAGTAATATTTGTCAATGGCAATGAAGTCCCCCAACATGCGTGTGTTCTCCTAAAACCCTGCTTTAGGACTTAAGAGCCCACAGTCTCCAGGAAGGGCATTTAGACAGTAACGTACAAATAAACTAGGCCTGAATGAAGAAAGTACTTTTAAAATAATTCTTATGTCATGTTCTTTTTTTAGTGTCAAAATATTATTCAATTGACTCAAATTCTTGCCTCGGTTATATAAAAGATCTTTTTTTTTTTTCTCAAAAAAAGGAATATAAATAATTATACTGTGACAAAACATAAAATTTCTTCAATAGCCGGATGAAATATTTTAAAATTCTATTTCTTAAACAAGAAGACAAGTTGTGGTTTATTTTCCCCTATCTCCACTCAGTGTAAAGATAATCTCAGTTCTCCCACCTCGCTGGTCCCATGTGCTAGATTTTAAAAGTCCACAAACGAATCTTGGTGCCGGGCAGTGTCTACCCCCACCAACGTGGGCTTTACGGCTCTGCTGGTCTCCTTGCCAAAGGTAGTCCGGCCTGGCTGACGAGCACTTAGTTGTTGCCAGGTAGGACGCTGTCTGCCCTTCGACTGTGGGTTTCGTTATAAACCACCAGACATCCCAAACCACAATCATGCAGTGCACACAACCCCACCCCAAAGGCTGATGTAGCCCAAAACCACTTTTTCCACATAGCTGACGAACTGAGCTCCTAAGTCACTCCCAGAACTCTTGTGTTCTAGACGATGCCACACACAGTGCAACCCAGAAAGCTCCCAAGGCTTAGTTATGGATCAAATATACAATCAAGTAAAGTCCCCCATGTCTGACTTTGCTTTCAGAAACATACATACTAATAAATAGAATGTCGTAACAGGATCATTAGGAAAAAAAAGGAAAAAAACCCACCATTTTTCACCAGTTCAGCGTTTGAAGCTCTCATTGCTCTCCCACGTGCAACGTGGAATATGGGTCCCGAGCCGAGGTACGGCGTAATTAAATGAACTTACCCATGAACGAATTACTCGAAGTAACCGATGCGGGCTCTGAGCTTGGACCAAAATCTAAAGAGGACTTTAGACACACATTTTTCATTCCAGGTCCTTCATTTTGAGAGTAAGTGGAGCTGATTAACTTCCTCACATGGGACGACCATCCTATGTCACTGACACTCTGTTCACAGGATTCTTCTGAAGGATGAAGACATGGGTAGCACTCCTTTTTCTTTATGTAACTGGGCTCACAGTGGTCCATTAAAGCAGTTTTAGGGTCCGGACCACAACCTTTTTCATTTTGGGACAATATCGGAAGGAGGCAGAGTTAGCACTTCTGGAAATCTTTCAGGAAACAGAACTCGGACAAGGAAACAGAACTCGGACAAGAAAACCACGTACCTGCATGACAGGCTTCAAAAGGATCTGAGCCATACACATTCCCCTTCAAATACACAGGGCCTGGGGGTCCCAGAAAGGGACAGAGGAACGGATCCGTGGCAGCTTCTACGTCAGCTTCACTGCTGTTGTCAACATGGCATGTCCCTTTAAAACAGGCAGCTCAGTCACTGAACCATTTTTATTCAAGTACCATCCAGCAGTCTCTCCACTTTTGGCATTTTCCGTATTTATAGATAAAAACTTTGCATAGAGTATCATATAATGGAAAAAATTGCCGACATTTAGGATTTTTAAAAAATTTATTACAGCATGTGGATCGAGTAAACCTGTGAGAGTTAACCAACAGAGGACCTGATTAACCATTTTATCGCACGTGCTAATCCGTTTGTTGGCCCTGCCGACATGCGAGAGACACTGATATGTGTGTGGATACCGCAGCAAAGTATTGTGAGCTGACCGACACGATGGGCCATCAGCCACTGCCCCTTCCTCTGCAATGTCACAGATGACCGGGACCACAGGCCGGCACCTACCCAATGACCTCTTAATGCCAAGAGCAAAAATGGGCTCAGCCCAAAACAAATTCTACTGTGAGTACTTGAGCTAAACAGCCCAGAAACAATATGCCAGTTAGTGGTGGACACAGCAGTGACAGAGGGAATGTTCGAGATGCTGTGCTGAGCCATGTGGCCGGAAAGCAGGACCTGGACAGTCAGAGGGTGGTGTCAGAGAGGAGCAAACATGCAGAATGAGGACTCAGCACTGCTGGCAACCTCTGGGGCTGCTCTGAGCATAGAACTGCCCTCAGCCCTAGGATCCAGGTGAGATGGCACTACTGTGCTCTAGTTCTGCCCCTGCAGACTTTTCATGAATGTCTTTCAGTCAACCCTGTTGCATGTGCACAAGTTTGGGCCTCTGCTCTTTGCAACCAAATGAGTTTAAGCAGGATGTCCACTTTTACACTCAAATCTTTTATCTGTCCATCCTTGTATCACTGCCATAACAGGCATTTAGTAATCAGTTGAATTTTTTCTCACCACTGACTAAACTGTGAAAGCTAAAAACACCTGTTCTTCTCTTCCAAATATGGGGTCCATCGCAGAGCAAGCACTCAATGAATGTTTGTGGCAAAACATGCCAAAATGTTGGAAAATAATGTCAATAGCTTCCACTCGATGAGCCCTGAATATGTGACAAGCATCACGTCGTCTTCAGGACCATTTCGTTTGTTTCCCAACCTAACAGGAAAGCGCTGTAACTGCCCAAGGACACGCAGGGAGCGGCCGGCGCGGCCCGGGAACCGAGCCTGTGCTCTTGTTGACGCTGCCTCTGTTACCGCTCTCAAAGCCATACCGCTCTTGAAACAAGAGTCAGGATTAGGTTTTCCTAATAAAATGACTTTTAAATCATTTGATTCTTCAGGTCATGCCTGAAACCAGTCATCTATCTCATTTACTAAGGCAGAACATTCAGGGTCAAGGAATGTTTACAAGGCAAAGAAAATATTTACACTGCATGGAGGAATGAAATTTTACTTAACTTACTTTTCTCCTTTTATTGCCAGAAACAAGGCTTTTTCTAGTATTTACGAAAATTTATTTACTTTTAGCTTTGCTAGTGCTCTTAGGCCAGGCCCTGAGAGCAATTTCTGCGGAAAATTAATACTGTACCTGAGGCCCCCATCGGATTGTTTCAAAACGACCAGCGCCCCTTTTATAATATACTTACCGTTACTGTCGTGCTGTGGTAAGAAAAATCCGCCCCCTGAAGAAGTGACGAACTGGTGGTGGCTTCCGCTTTCCGAGGACACGTATCCATCCTGTCTGTCAGCTAGTGTTCCCTGAGATGACAAATAACTAGGGATATCCGCTGGCAAGTTGGTCTCATCTACAATAAAACAACAGCACTGCATCAACCAAGAAGCGTCATAAGCGCACCTGGTCTTCCCTGATCGATGACAGACGCTGTCTCGGTTTCTGTGCCATCGGAGCAATCGACCCTGCAGAGCCTCCGCGGCCCTGTGGCGCTTGGGCCGGCAAGTCAGAGCTCTGCGGCTCCAGGAGGCCGGGGCCAGTTCTCTGCTTTACCACCTGTGGGCTGCCCCGCCCAAATTTCAAAGACAACAAATGTTTAAAAAGAAAGGTTTAAGAATTTTCATGGGATAAGCTCTTGAATCAATCCTGATTTCTGCGATAGTCCTGACTTAATATTATTCACTGATATAGGGGTTTGCACACAGGCCTCTCCCCCGAATAATCAGTGTCCTTCACGCGGTTCCTTCGCACACACAACACGACAAAATCCTACAGGGGAGTATAAACCTCAGCTGACAGGCAGTTCTTGTTCCCCACTGCCATCTTGTGAAGGACTTAGGTTGATTTCCACTGTTACCTCACAGCCAACAGGGTATTCTGATGAGGTTTTAACAAAAAGTATTAATCTCTAAACATCAGCTGTATTTTGAGCCGGGGTGTTATTTTTAGCTAACCATATTTCTGCAGCTTGAAACAAGTGAGTCACCCTTCTGACAGGGCCTCAGACAGCAGGACACGCATTCTAGAAGAGAAGGACCACAGGGTCACACACACACACGATGGCTGTGCCCGTGCCAAGCTTCTGTTTACACACCTGTGTTGGTGATGCTGCAATCCTCGTTCCTCCGCCTTGTGTGGTATATGATGACCACCCACACCAGCGACGTGCCCACCACACAGCAAACCACCGCTATGATCACGATGCCCACAGTGGCCCACCCGTCATCATCTAACGATGAGGCGGTCATCTGAGGGGAGTCGCAGGTTGGAGTAGGGATCACACTGAGGCGTACGTGGCCTCTCTCGGTGCCGAGGGTGTTAGACATTTCACATGTGTACTTCCCAGCATCGCTGACGTCCGAGTCCACAATGATCAGCAGCTGATTGCCTGCTGCAAAAAAGTGCCTTTCAGTGACCACCAAAGGGCTGTCATCCTTGGTCCAGTTCAGCCTGGGAGGCGGGCTACCTCCAGCGATGCACTGCAGGACGGCCGTTTCTCCCTTGGTTACAGTACGGTCTAACAGGGGCCGCAAGAATGATGGTGTTTCTGAAATGAGAAGTTATGTTTTTTATCTCTTAAATGAAATTAGGTTTTGCATAAGACCCAGAACAAATTTATTCAAATTGAAAGGTAAAATTTTATTCTCCCACAAGTTACTACACATGCTTCTTTAAGAGTCTGAACATATACAACATCTGGGATTTCACTGTTCGGCTGTCGTTTGGTCTTAATGCCAGTTATGGATAACATTTACTATTTTTTAACCTCAATGTCCCTCACTCTTGACAAGGTTGGGGAGTGGCGGGAGAGGGGCAAAGCAAAACATTTTAGGCCTTTTTCAGAAACAAAAAAATGTGTAAAAATAATGCCATGCACAAGAGTGTGCTGATGCATTAAAAAAATCAGCACATTAAAATTTTTAAAGAGAAACTTTCTGGTGCTAGGTGTCCATTCCTGTATTAAAATTCTGAAAATGATTTACTTTTATTATTTGGTATTAACAGGTTACTTTAACTCCTTTAAGGGTACACATATGATGAACATGTTCACATTTTAAAAAAGCATTTGTTTAGGTAAAGGATAAAAAACAAACTCCGATTTTCAGAATGGTAGGGTAAGCCGAGAAAAGACAATAGATCCTTCCCAATATGTTCACATATATATTATCTCATCTACTCTTTCTAGTGTGACAGTATCGGTAGAAATTGCATGACAGGAGTGGGGAATGCTGCAAAAAGGGAAAGCATTTCCCCTCTCCTCAGAAAAGGGAGCAGATGCATCTCGCGGGCCATAGACTTGAAGATGAAACGCACTCCTGACCTCAAAGCTTCTGCGAGGCCATTCGTTCTTTCCAGGAGAGGGCCATGTCCTACGTGTCACCTCTTACCATTCCAACTTAGGGTCTTTGGGTGAGCAAGTATCTTTAAGACTACTTTATTTCACAGAATCTGAAAACATCCACTTACCTAGGACAGTCAGAGTTGCATTTGCAGAAATACTTCCTGCACTGTTTTGAGCGGTGCAGCTATACACTCCGATGTCCTCGATCTTCACATCCACGATAAAGAACACGTCATCCTCGGGCATCACATGCATGCGTCTCTCCCTCGCGGCTGGGAAGTCTGTGCCCCCGTCCTTCTGCCAGGCTATCTGTGGGGCCGGGTGTCCCAGGGCAGCGCACTCCAAGCGTGCCATGGCCCCCGCACGGATGGTAAGGTCCATGGGGGTCTTGGTGAAAGAAGGGAGCACTGGGATCAGAAAGACAATGTGGGCATTAGTGCTGTCGAGTAGTAGAGGTTCATTTTCATTTTTTTTGACACTTACAAATGTCCCTAACATAGATAAGGCAGGGGTTATTTCTAATTACAGGACAAGGAATCTAAGGTTGAGAAAGAACGATTAAGTGACTCCCTCAAGGTTACAGAGGTACAGAAATGATGGAGTCAGGACGGAACACGGGTCGCCTGATCTTCAAGCTGAAGGTCTTTCTGCTATTTTCTAGTTCCCTCAATAATTATCTGTAAGATCTTGGGCAGATCAATTTATCTCTTTGTAACCTGGTCACTCCACTCCCTTTTTCCTTTTTTTTAAATCCCTCTCGGCTCTAATGCTCTATGACTTTAAATGTGTTTTGTCCTACAATTTGAATTTAAAATTGTTCTGTGTCAGGCCTCAGCAATCAGTTATTCCATGTATAAATGAGTCATACACAAAATCTTTTACCATGGAAGATAACAAATGATTAAATGACAGAGCGGCAAGGATCATACTGTAAAGCTGTATAACTGCCCCACAAAGCAAATGATGATATATGTCTTTTATTAACAGCAGCTAAAACTTACCGTGTTGCTTAGTGCTTATTGTATTCTGGGCATTCTGCTAAGTGCTTTACACAATTTACTTAATGACAGAGGTAGAAATGGAGGCACAGAGAGGCCAAGGAACTTGCTCAGAGTCACAGAGCTATAAGCAGAAGTGGCAGGATTCAAACCCAGATCTTTGCGACACAGGCGGGGCGCTTTAACACTCTGCTCATGGCCTCCCACGTCAAATAATTAGTACAGTGTGAACTCCTGAAGAGCACAAAATGTCTGGGTCATCTCTGGGGACCCACCATGCTGCGTATGGGGCTGGGGCAAAAAATGCTTGCTTAGGTACAAATAACCAAGAATCTTAATTTTGTGGCATGAGAGGTGGGGGGAATAAAGGGGTTGGTGGAGAACTATGAGAGCAGAGGACAGGACTAGGAATAAGAGAAAGAAGAAGCCAAGTGCTTTCTGCTTCTAAAAGGTGCCCTGAAATGCAAAAGGGAAAAGGCAGGTCACATACTATTTACTGTGAGCTTGGCTTTGACGGAGTAGGACGAACCAAAGTGATTGGAGATGACACACTGGTATTTCCCTTCGCTGGTAAATTCCACATTGCGTAGCCGAAGAATTGTGGTGTACTCCATCACCTCGCCTCCCTGGGCCCGGAGGTGTGCATAATTTTCCATTTCAGCATCATGCAGTAGCTCGTTGTCTTTTTTCCAAGCAAAAGTCATCGGGGAATCACTGCTGCTGGCAGCTGAGCAGATAAAGCTCAAATTGGAACCTTTTATTGCTGATTGTGTTTCTGGCTGAACCGTGATCTGGGGTTTAGGGAAATCATCTGTTCAAAATGGAGAGGAGGAAACAAAACAATTTTAAGGCTTGAGAGCCCAAATGCTACTCAGATGTGAACACCAAGAAACTCAAAACAAACAAGGGCTTAGGTTTTACCCTTTGTGTATGTTTCACAGATGGACTAGCAGCCCCAGTGTTGAAACAATAGCCTGGGAGAGCGTTTATAAAGGAATTCGTTCAGTTCAAGTGGAGTCGGAGATCTATTTATCAATCATTAACTGAGGGGAGACTGTTGTTTTGGAATACAGTATACCCCAGACCCCCTGTGCTTTTTAAAATATAAATACAAGAAAAAAAATCAGTTAAGAAACTCGTAGACCATCGTTAAATGCTACTATAAGGAAATGCAATTCTCCCTGCGTTCTCCACATACAAGGAGCAGCAAAACTAAAAAAAAATCAAACATCAATACTGATAATCAATATCACTAAAGAGAGCAATTAACACTCCATTTACCAAAACCGGAACCCATATTACAAGCAGTAATTTGTAGGTAGAGCAGAAAAAAAGTAATCCTGTAGTGAAAGAAAAAGCCCCTCCACGGCTCACAGTGAGACCCCGGTGCAGCCTGGAGCTTAGAGTGGACAATCCATCAAGCCGCTGTGCTGCCCTGTCAGAGCTACATTATAATTAGAGCTAAGCAACTCTTTCATTCCAAACGGTTATTCTTAGTTCTCTGTTACTTTTCAGAAAAGTTACCTTTTTGAACTTTGGTTTCTCCGAGATGGTCAAAACCCAGAAGGAAACATCTTAGATCTACCAAATGTATTATTTGGGTTGTCTGCAAAAATAGCAACTGTGTGCGTCGGGGGGTGGGGTGGGGGGGATGGGAGGAGGGGGATGCTCTGATAACTCCAACGTTGCTAATTTCCAATGTCATGCCTGTGTGTTGTTATAGTTTCTTCTCTTGTATGATTATTGCAAAGTTCTCATCTGGCAAATCAATGTTCATGCTCCATAGTGGAGGGAATGAAATATGGATACTGTATACACAGGGTGTGGCAAAAGTAGGTTTACAGTTGTGAACATGTGAAACAAAGTGTTTATTCTTGTACTGTTATTTATTACTGTACTATTTTCCATACGAACAACTGTAAATCTACTTTAGCCCCACCCTGTTTGTCTCAAAGTAATAGAGTTCCTATCTTGGAAACAGAGAACTGTGAAAATAACTCAGGTCCTCATAGATAAATGCCGAAAGCTCATTTAGATCCAAGAGCTACATCAGACGTTTTATTTCCAGAAACTCTTGGCACTGTTTAATGCTGCAACCTAAAATAATATATTTTTCTTATACTTATCTAAACAATCTTAGGCAAAACAGTTTTAAATAAGTTTTTAAAGGCCAATGTAAAATTAGGTTCTGTTAATATCTTGACACACATGCTAAAATTTAAGCAAATTTTGACTTCATGTTCTATACACCCATTTATTTTGGCAAATGTCTCCATGGCAGTGAGCAGTAAACAGTGTAGGGTAGTAGACAGCAAACTGTATCTGGAAGATAAAAACTTGGGTTTCTGATCCAGATCTGCCAACTAGCTGGGTGACATTTGGGTAAGCCGGTTTCTAATGCTGAAATGCTTAGACGCTAAAACAACAGACAGTAAATTTATTTGTAATAAATTTGAACTTTCATTACTTGAAATGCTTTACCCACCAATAGTAAAAATTTTAGCAGCCTATAAATCACTAACTAATAATCTTCTCTTTCTACTCCACATAGACAGCATTTGCACAGGGCTTAGTTTGGTCTCTTCACAGAGCTCACGAGAGCCTCTCAACAAGCTTGGGAGTTGGGAACAGCTGATAACAGAGTTCCCATCTCACACCAGCAGAGACGGAGATTTAGGGAATTTAAGTTAAGCAGAAGGGCTGGCACTAGATCCTTCAATTCCCCAAAGACCTAGCATCATTCTCTTTCTACTGAACCACCCTAATGCCAAAACAAAGACAACGAAAGCTCTCCTGTTCATCTGTAAAATTAAAATAATACGCAAACTATAGATCCATTTTCATCTACCTCAGCAGAAATAAAAGCTTTATTAAAAGAGCATAAATACATTCAAAACCATTATTTGCACAAATGGGAGAAATGAAAAGAAGAATGAATAAAAGGCAAGGCAGCAGTTATACTCACCACACACAAAGCCATCAGGGCTAACAGCAAAAATACTCCTTCCCTTCAGCAGCTGAGGATGGGCACAACTGGCATTTACAAAGCTCTGAAAGTTGTTTTCTGCCA
Source organism: Mormoops blainvillei (assembly GCA_004026545.1). Classification (NCBI taxonomy): domain Eukaryota; kingdom Metazoa; phylum Chordata; class Mammalia; order Chiroptera; family Mormoopidae; genus Mormoops; species Mormoops blainvillei. The sequence continues at coordinate 235,170 of PVJD01000846.1, forward strand.
CCCACTGTGGGAGCCATTTTAGTTGGCAATCACACAAAAGGCTCGATGTATTTAAATGCCTGAGGAAAGTAATTACATTCAATTTGTTTTGTATGAAATGCAGATTTGTACAAGTAAACTAAACTCAAGTAAATATTAACAAAGCAGTGACTATGGAAACACACACATCCCATGTAATAATATCCTCTGGTCCATCTTAAAATGCAAGAAATGTGACTAGCGCAATTTTTTGTTGTTGTTCTTACTGACCTACTGAGACAGAAGTGCTGATATATACCTTAGACCGAAAATACCTTAGACCGAAAACTTGTTACTATGATTAGGCACTGGGCCATAGGAGATCTCCCGAATGTAAATTACAAATTCATAGCAGAAAGAAAGAGAAACTACTCTTTAACAAAAGGAATGAATTTTCCTTTTGTTACTTTTTGCTTTCCTTTTACTTTCTGGTATAAAAGTTAAGGAATATTAAGAATGTGCTAGGCACACTGTACAGAGACATAACCTAGGATGATACACCCCATGGTGGTCTCCCCCTCTCTGCTTTATTGAACACTTAGAGAAGGAAAAGAAAAGCTTACAACTGCTGAAGTTTCTTCATTTGTGAAAATGCATTGCCTTGTAATGACATGATTGCGTTGTCACTCAGGTCTCTGAAAACAATCAAATCAAATACGTTAGAGCAAACTGGGGTCTCTGCATGCCTGGAGGGAAAGGCTGGGCTCACACTGCCCACTCCATTCACCAAAGAAATACTCGGTGTGCCAAAACGCACACAGGGCCCACTCCTGAAGAGCCCATTGGGACGCTGGCATTGAAGAACAAGGCTATTTGTGTCAAAGGCTGGTTCTGTTATGGTGAGAGCAATTCTCTCTATATTACCACTTACAGATCATTTGACTCGTAAGGGCCCAAGCTATTCAGCTATATTATTTTATTGAATTACTCATTATTCAAGTTAACCATTAGTAACTTCTAAGTACACAAATAAAATTGCTCATAATTATGCTTTTAAAAAACCATCATGTGTAGAATACTTTCTATGATATGCACTGTTCGGTGACTTAACGTATATTGAGTATTACATTTGTCCCTCACAGCAACCCGAGGGACGGCATAATCACCTTGCTCAGCAGGAAAAGGGCGGTAGGATTTGAACCCAATTATTTTCAATTTCAAAACCTACGCTTAATCACTAGCCTAATTCTGCCACATGCAACTCGCTACTGAAGATGGTTAAGTGTTTAGACAAGATGTACTTGCTAAAACAAACACACACTTCAGGCAGGCCAGTTACACAACGAGCAAATATTTTGGGCTGGTTTTGTTTTTAACTAGTACTTCCAAGCCATCTGAATGGAAGTGCTCGCCACAATGATTACTACTCCGTTCTCCTTGACGAGGGTCAGAGTATACAAAACGGATTCTGAATGAGACAAGTGACCATAAAGACAGAACCAAGGCACTAAACACGGGCAGAGAAAGAGGCTGGGAGAGTCAGGACGGTTTAGAAACTTGAAGCAGAGGGTTAATACTCCACGGATCCACTAATTCCACTTTCCCAGAAATGGAATGGGTCAGAAGACAAACCCTTTTGGCTAGTTTCCCTTGTTTCGGGAAGTCCAGCAATACCGGTCTGCCCTTCCAAATTCTTTGCACAATCATTCTACCACAACCTGAACTGCTGCGCTGTCACTAGGGCTAGCCATCCAAATCCTCCTCAGCCTAACAGGGAGGTCAGAGGACAACGGCAAGGCAGTTCACCGGAAACGGCTAAATCTTCACTCTCAACAGACAGCACAAATGAGGGTACAAACGAAACGTAGAGTTTAAACTCTACCTTCTTTTATCTAAGTTAATAAATACTAAAATTTCTGGCTACAGTATTCCTTGGTAGTCAGATGACATATTTATATTACTTTGTACTTTCACTGCCCAAGTATAAAACATATACTCATGGTTCTAGGTGGCTGGTTAGTTCAGTGCTCATGCAGGTTTTGACTCCCATCGTGGTTGCCTGGCCTGCTCTCCTAAAGCTGAAAATAGTTTAGCCTCTAAATTTCAAAACTGTGTGCCCAGAGTTACTGAGAATGGCTGGTGGCAGAGGTGGTGAAGGCGAGAGGTTGTGTGATGCAGGGACACCGTGAAAACAGAGGCAGCCCTGGTTTGAGTACTGGTTCTGCCAGTTGCTAACGGATGGGTTAGTAGCAAGAGAACAAGAAAAAGGACAATAAAGCAGGAAAAACAAGTTGTACATTTTATAATCAAACATCAGCAATGACAAACTAACAAAAACTCTCAAAGTATTGTTAATATCCCCCAAATGTCACTCTCAAGAACTGTGGGGATTATTTTTTGTGCCTTTAGTAGTGCTCTTGTGAGGATTTTATGAGACTATATATAAACACCTTGGCATAAATGCCTAACGTGTCGTGGGTGCATAATAAATGGTGGTTTTTTATATTTTTTATTTATTTTTATTTTTATTGATTTAGAGAGAAAGAAAAGGGGGCAGAGAGAGAGAAAGAGAGTGGGGCATCCATTTGTTGTTCTCCCACTGATGCATTCATTGGCTGATTCTAGTATGTGCCCTGAGTGGGGATCAAACCTGCCACCTTGGCGCCTAGGGATGACGCTCTAACCAACTGAGCTACCCGCCAGGGCATAAATGATAGTTTAAAAAAAAGAAAAGGGGTGTGTGTGTGTGTGTGTGTGTGTGTGTATTACTACTTCAGAAAAATAACTAAACAAAACCCAATAACAACCTGCAGCAATGTCCTTAAATGCAAAGGGAAATATGTGCCTGTGCTCTCCCAGACGGGCACAGACAGATGCGCGGGCAGTAAGGTGGGCAGGCCGAGGAAAGGCAGATGTGTAAATGTACTTTACAGTGCGAAAAGGATGCCAACGAAATTATGTTTTAGTTTGTTGTATCTTTCCTGACACAGAAGTAAATACCTATCTTAGTCTACACCTTTACGGTAATTAAATGCCAGCTACTCACAGATGTTCTAATGCATCCAAACCGGCGAAGGCTTTTTTGGTAATAGATCGAATCCGGTTTCCTTGAAGGATTCTAAAACAAAAAATTTACATTGGAATGGTTAATAAAAGCCATTTTAGGGGTAGAATTCTCATGGAAAGTACTGCTTTTGGAATCGTTTGTGAACACTTTATTTTCTTGAGATACATAAAATAGTCTGTAAAAATGTATCCATGCCGTCTCCTTCTGTAATATGGCGCAGCGTGGTTTTCACAGCATTTGACAGAGAGCCCAGCAAAAATCAGTATTCAATAAATTACTCTGATGGTTAAATTAAAGCAGTGATTTCCAAAGTCTCTTTAGGAATGGCTAGCCTTTCCTAGAGAAAGAGACTTTTTTCCAAGCAAATTTTCTCAGCACTCTAATAAAGGAAGCAGGTGGCAGTGGGGGCTTTCTTGGTAGCCTCCCCACCCATGAACGTCTTCATTATCCACAGAAGTTCAGGCCTACATGAAGCTCACTTGGAAAACCACTGGTTTAAAATACAGAATTTGGCCATCAGCAAGGCCATTTTATGGCCAAATATAAGCATGTTTTTATTGCTTAGAACCTATGTCAGTGTGACCAGTAGATACTGGGTCGCTTCATTTAAAGATTTCTGTGAGTGCAACAGTAAAAACTTCAGATAGGTGAAACTTTTACACAGTGATAATCTTAAGAGTCTAAGCACAGAGAACAATTTAAAATTCTTATCTACGTATTAAAATAAGTTAAACAAACCAGGAGTTGAATAAAACCCTATATTCAAAGAAGAAAAGCAAATTAACACACATCTTGTGTAATAGCACTCATCGCGGAAAATGCCAATAGCAACCCAATGAAGCGCTTATTTCTAAACTCTTCGAGCTTGTGGAACTGACTTAATTAAGACACACACTGTTTATTTTAGGTCAAAGAGTGAGTCCACTTATGAGGCAAATCATACTCACAGTCGCCTCAGTTTGTCAAGCCCAGAGAAAGCACCATTCATGTCCTCAATAGTCCAGGAAATTTCATTGTTCTTCAGATCCCTAATATAAAAAAGGAGTGTTACCAAAACTGGTACCAGGTACTTAACAAAAGATACAAGCATCCTCTTTAGGGATACACTCAGAAATCTAAGATCACCACCCATGTGGCATGTAATTTGTAATAAAGTCCTCATAATTCCCACATCTTCTCTTTGCCTTTCCAAACAACAGAAAATTCTCCTTCTTTCCACAACATTTTCAGTTTTTGTCCAAAATCAGGACAGCTGACTCTGGCTCCATGAATTCCTTTATCAAGATGACTAAATCCTGAAAGACTTGAATAGTCTGAAAAATACATTAAACTTTTAAACCACTGTTCCAACCACATAAGCAGGAGTTCGCCAAAGCATACAGTATGTCTTTCAATTATGTAATGCTTCAAATAGAGAACACAGCAAAAGTTTCTGACAGTGCAAAAATTACAAGCCCATTGCGCAACATTAAAATTAATGTTTGAGAGATTTTTCAAAGGTCAATTAATCCAATTCCCTCTTCTTTCTCTTGGACAGAGATCAAATTTGGATGTAACTGGTATGATAAACAGGCATCTTTCTTTGATGCCCTTGTGTATCTTTTTGCTCTTGGTAATTTTTAATCTGCGTTTTATAAAAATTAGTGGACTTAAAATTGTTTCCCTCTTGAGCAGTTAGCAACTTCCTGGAGATCCTGAGAAGGCTAACTATAATCACCAAAACAATCCGATCACTGTCTTTTTTAATCCCTTTAAGAAACCCACATGGATGAAATGGACCGATTTTAATCAAACTGATCTGGGAAAGATTAAGACACTACTTCTAAGGCTGCACACATTTCCTTCACAACAAAGGAAATCTGCTTGGAGAAAAGTGGGCACATTTAGGAACCAATTAGGTTCATGTATGGAGAGCAAAATGTGTAACTTACAAAGTCTTTAAACTGGAAAGCCCCCGGAAGGCACAATCAGCAATGTAGCTGACTTTGTTGTTCCCAATGTGCAGGGTATTTAGCAAGCTGAGGCCCAGGAAGCTTGAATCATCTAACCTCGATAAGTGATTGAAAGTTAGGTCCCTGTAAAGGAAAAAGGAACAAAAAACCATACAAAAGCTTTTACTTTCTAATTCAACACAATGATTTGTTTAAAAAAAAGAAAAGACAGATAATATGTTCAACCACAATAATCCTTATTCTTAAAACTCTGCCTCCTTAATAATACCCAGGTAAACATTATTTCTAATCCCAGTAATTAAAACAAAACAAAACAAAAACTCTTTATTTGAAAATAACCATCATCGCTTTAGCCCACGCGCCACAGACCCGAAGCAGCGTCGGCTTCAACTTATCACAACAAAAATATGACTAGGTTGCATGTGAAAAAAAGCTGTCACCTTGGAAACTGTTATGAAAATTTCACAGATCAGTGGTAAGAAGCTCATGCTCTGGCATGATCCCTGCTCTCAAACTTGAGGAGAATAAAAGGCAACTCACAGCTCGCTGAGTTTCTGGCAGAACTCCCAGGCATCGGGACTGATCCTGTTGATGGCATTTTGGCTGAGATGAAGTTCCTGCAGCATCAGCAAGCCATAGAGCCAGCCTTTGGTGATCTCTGTTAGGTTGTTATGGTCCAGCTGCCTACATTTACAGTAAGAATCAAAAGCAGGATCCGAAGCTCATTATCTAGTCTCTTCAAAGGGGACATATGATGACGACCTATTCTATGTTACTACTGTTACTAGATATTTAGTTTTTGTTACATGAAGACATCAGCAAAAAAGACCGTATGCTTATAAATTTCTAAGTTGCTTTACCTGAAACACTAAATTATAAATGATCGTAAATTAGGAGATTTTAACACAGAATTTCAAATAAAAGCCACTGACTGTTCAGTGATCATACTACCTAAGAATTGTGATGTCCCCACACTTACAAGATTTCCATGTTGCTCAGCCCCCAAAAAGCTCCGTCCATAAGTTTCGTTATTCCATTTCTTTGCATTTTCAGAGACTTCAAAGCTCCAAGCCCTTGGAATGTGAGCCCATCTACGTTTTTAATCTTGTTTCGGTTCAGTTCACTGCATTGGATATTACAGTTAAATAGTTAGTTTATATGACAAATTCTGGAGGTAGTAATAAAAGGTCACATTACTATAGTTAAACCAGGCAGTGTTAAATTACATATTGTCTTAAATTTCTAAACATTCTGAGAAAAATTTTGATTTATTAACGGTAAGTGAATTTCCTTCTGAAATGTGTGATGTATTTTTGGAATGATAAAATACTGAAACCAGACCACACTTTAATTTCAAAACTGTGTCCATTCAGTATAAAAGTAAACAAATTAATATTTGTTTTTAAATTATCCAGAATGGGAATAACGAATGTGGCATTAAAACTTGAGGTTCATTCAGGAGTGAGAACGTCAGGTTTATCCCTCTCAATCTGCTTACAAAAGTTGGTCACTCCCGTGATTCTCTATGTCTGGTGCTTTCTCTTTAAGGCAGTCGTTCTCAACCCTGCCTGCACACTGGGATCACCGGGGAGTTTTAAAAATTACTGAGGCCTGGATCTTACCCTGAGAGGTTCTAATATAATTGGTCTAGGGTGTGGCCTGGGCAATGGGACTTTTAAAAGCTCCCCGAGTGTCTGTAATGTGCAGCCAAGGTTGAAAACCACTATTTTGTAGGAAGTCTGTTCACAGATCATTCAACCAATATTAAGGAGACAGTTCTTTACAGCCACTTAAGCGATCAGAGCCTCCTGGAGTTGTCGGCATTATTCTCATAAACCACAGCTATTGAGAGTCCCCATGATTTCTTCAGTGCCACAATGACGCCTTTGTACACAGGTTGTTCAATGATTACACTGTTCACTCCTCTGGTAACAATCCGACACGCCTTGTCAGGCAGCAGCTTGTACGAGGTGACTTTTAAGGCTTGTTGTGATTTGGGGATTCTACAGCTCTGGCTCTCAAAGGGAAGACTGCCGCATCCTTGCTTCTAAACTCTTTCTGCCACACTGCGGATTTTAGGGAACAGACACCGAGGGTTGAGAGGCGATGAGGACACATTACCTAAGAGGCCGTTTTACTTACAGGTGTTGCAGTTGGGGCAGTTTAAACATCTTGGGTGGGACGGCTGAAATTCGGTTCCTGTTCAGCTTCAGTACAAGGAGTGTGTTGGCCAAACTGTCAAAATATCCAGGTTCCATCGACGTGACCCGATTGCTGTTGATATACCTGTTGAAAGGTGGAAGATGAGCTTGTCTTTCTGGTTTCTTTGGGAAGACAGAGCACCTGCATGACCTGTATTATAAAGAGTCTCCAGGGAGCCTAACCGCCATCTGTAACAACGGACGCTTTAAACAGCCGCTCCTTTGGTCCTTGTGCCCCAGCGCGGACCGTGATTCGCGCACACTGCTGGGGCACGGGCGATCAGAAAATCCGGAGGTTATAAAAACCGGTTAGAAATGCTCATCCACTTTTCTGATTTCATTTTCATTAATTCATTTTCATTAATTCAGTAATAAAAACAACAATGAAATGACAATGGTGTACATCTGGTTTTTTAATGTTTTATTGTGTAATTTTATTTTTTTAAGATTTTATTTATTTATTTTTAGAAAGAGGGGAAGGGAAGGAGAAAGGGAGAGGAACATCAATGTGTGGATGCCTCTCACGTGCTGCCTACTGGGGACCTGGCCCGCCAACCCTGGCATGTGCCCTGACTGGGAATTGAACTGGTGACCCTTTGGTTCGCAGGCCGGCGCTCAGTCCACTGAGCCACACCAGCCTGGGTTGATTTTTGTTTAAAAAGAAGCACTTTGCACCCCATAAGTTTTCTAACAGTCAAGGGGTGTCTAACTCTTTTGTAATTCAAAAGTATAAGAGCAAAATGAAGACTGTGGCTATTCAGACTTACAGCAAACTATCAATCAGTAAGAAAGTTGTATTTTTGATCCATCAGCAGTAAAAATAGGCAGTTTCTTATACCTTAATGTTGATTTTCTTATAACATGATAATTTCACCATAGGTAAAAATTTTTGCTCGAGAAAACTTGACTTACAGATATTTGAGTTGTAGAGGTGGAAATACAGTTTTAAGATCTGAAATATTATTGTTGCTGAGGTCCAAAGTTTCCAGGGATTGAAACTGTTTCAGCTGTTCAGGTAATATTTCAACAATCTTGTTTCCAGCTCTGGAATGAAAGGATAGAAAAGGTGATGGGGTAATGGCACGACAATCTGAAAGGTGAAAAATACTCTGTGTCCCAAACTTGTTCTCCCGAAAAAGAGAAAACTGACTGCTCTAACCAGCACTTTTAGAGGTTAAAGAGCATCTCTTTAGTCACTTTAATTTTGAATTAAATAGTACATCGTAATATCAGAATATATGAAAAACATTCCTATAAAAATCTGGGTGTTTTATCTAAATGCTATGCACTTATACTGATTTTTCTGTGTTATTTTGTTAACGGTTCTTCTTCCTTTCCATTTTTATTAAATGGCATGTGAACGCTTAGCACCGAGTTGGCACTCCAGGCATTGATTTTGTTAGTTCCCTCTTCCTTCTTCTTGATTCTTAATCTATTTCTAATTCTTCGCTTGGAAAGTACCCACACTTCAGGTGCCAATGAACTGAAGATGCTCATCAGATTAGGACTTTCAGAAAGCCGTAATAGAGAGATTTCTTTAAGAAACAGCAAGTGTCAATGCACTGCCACTGTCTTCAAAACCAGTAGATTTGCTTCAGGGCTTGCGAACAGTATAAAAGTATTACACAAGAGCACCCCAGTCTAAATGATCCCTGGGAGTAGATTTAAAATATTTGACATTAACTGACAGTCTTAAACACCAGACCAGAATGTCCAATATGGTAGCCATGCAAAGGCTCTTTAAATTTAATTAAAATTAAACGTCAAAATTCAATTCCTTAGTCATAGTAGCCACACGTGCCTAGTGGCTGTCAAACGGGACAACGCATATACAGAACACTTCTACCATTGAGAAGTTCTACTGGCAAGCACTTTAGACCACAAATTAAAAAAGAAAAAAGAAAAAAAAAAAAGAGGCCAAGGCAAAGCTCTTCAGGGGTCATCGATACAACAGGTTCCAAGGGGAAAGTCAGCATTAAATGGCCATCTTGCTAGACCAGAAAAATTAAAGTGATGTGTGGGCCATCTTAATTGTCATATTAGATCTTTATCTTTTCAGGCAATCATTTGGCAGGGGAAAATAACATGTTAAGGTAGAAAGTCTGGGGAGATAACAGTCTATCTACAAAATAAGTCTTCTCTTTATCTTCTCTTTACAATCAACCCAAGAACAATGAAACAATCTGAAGGCTCGATGTAATACAATCTGCAGAATTCTGTAATATAAGTCGCATGCTGGCGTTTCTATACAGTCTGTAGTTAACCTTCCTTTAATGAGAAAACTTAGGAAAATGTGTCTCCTATATGTACCTTTCTTACCAAGACATGCATTTCTTTGTGCTCTGGTTTATTAAGCTCTCCTGCATTATTTTATCTCACAGGTCCCTCACCATCTCAGATGGTTCCTGAGTTAGGTTCAACTCTAATGTATTTTCACAAAATCCCACGTTGCATTCTGACATAGCCCGTACCCTGGCCGTCCTATCTGTCATACTGTGAGCTCCCTCCACACAGGGATGTCTCTACCCTTCTGTCTTGGAACATCTACAGAATCAAATCATGTTGAGAACATATTATTAGATTCCAAGACTTATGCTAAGCATTTTTTCATATATGCATTTGCCATTTAATTGTAACAACCTTTCTCTGGTATAGATAGCATAGTTAATTTTAAAATTAGGAAATTAGAGCTTTTAATCTAGTAGTCCAGACACTTCCAAAGCACCTCCCAGAACAAGTCCTTATTGGTCCCAAAACAATTCCTAAAGGCTTGTTTTATAGCACACAGTTTCAAAGACATTTTGACAACTGAGTCCTTATGAGAAGACTCAACTCAAGAAATGCCTACTACTTCCCACTCTTGTACAAGTACTGTACTTCTGGCTTCAAACTAATGTGGGAATCCACCCTGGCTCACTGAGCCACCATCATGCCCACGCTAAGGAAGCCCTGGAAATGCCCCCAGCTGTGCATGTACCCTAGGTTGCTACGAGGGGACCCAGGAGTCTGCATGTGTTTGGTATCCATCAGAGTAGTCTTCCTGAATATGTGCAAATGTCAGGGGCTGCTTTCCCCACAAGAAAGAATAAGGTTGTCAAGTCTCTAAGTAAACAACTGACAAGAAACTTCTCAAAATAGTGTTAAAGTCCTCCATATGTTACTTTTAAGGACTGTGGGGGGGAAATCTTTTGTAATCCAAGTCATCTGAGAATCTAACCTCATTTTAGAGTAATGCTATTTCTACGAGGGGATGCATACGGTAAGAGCCAAGCTTCGTGATAACAGTAAGGGGAAGAACAACAACAAAAACCAAACCAGAATTAGCATCTCCACGGGCAAGTCACAAATATCAAGCCCTAAGTTCCCACAAAGTCTTACAGACTTTGTTTAGAGTCCAGTCAGCCACGGCCTTGGATTCTGGCCGTTTCCCACATCTGGGTCTGCCAGTGTATAAACTCCGTGATCTAGCTGTGAGGTACAGGGTAACGCAAGTGAGACAATGAGTCCATTTCTAGGTCCTGGAGATGGAGTCAGTCCAAGAGACAAGCCCCAGGGCCTAAGGGTCAGGGTGTGTGGGTGAAACAAAACCACGCTTCAGGGGACAAAAATGTTCTCTTAACTATATAACCCAACTGTTTGCATTACCAGGATGTCCTCCCACGGTAGAGTAAGCCTGAAGTGCCCAGGTGCCCTTTCTCCGCACTTCCCTCCCCTTTCCCTGGCCACTACCTCCCACTAAACTGTGCATCTGGTTTTGGCCCCCAGGCTGTCTGGGGCTAGCACAGCTACACTTATGTTTAACAACAACAAGAAGAAAATGCTCAGCTTTAGATTTCTGCAATAAATGGGGCAAATTGGTGTTTTTGTGGGAGGGGGCGGGGGACCCACAGGTGCCTATCACGTTGGTCAAATATGGCTATGAGTTAGATAACAGGCCATACAATCTTTGGTTTATATATTCGTTTGTTTATAAGGTAATTATGAACAAGGTATTAAAACTGCCAATTACTTGAGTGACGAATAAAATTTTCCTTGCAGTTAAAGTATGCCCCAGCCAAAGCCGGCAATTTCCTGAGCTGCACACCTCCTAAACGGCAGTGTGAAAGTGCTCAGTGAGGGACGGAGCGCACACAGTGCTGTCTTTGTCAGCAGCACTCCCGGCACACAACTCCCTCACACTGCTGGGATAATAGTCCCTGTATCACGGAATCTTAACGCTGTCCTAATAGGGCTGAATGAAATCCAAATACCAGTTTCATATTAGCTCTCAGACTTAACTGGCAAATAACTGCATGATACGTACCAACTACATTAAAAAACTGCTTTAAAAACTATTTTTAATCACCTAAAACCCTCAATATAAACACCTATGATAACAGAGTGGGTCACAAATAGCCACTTCTAAAAGACAAAGATTCAATTCAAATCCAGCTTTAATTTTTCTCCAAATATGGATAAATACCAAAATTGATGAATACATTAAAAGCACTGCAGTTACTGTTTTTTGGCAGGAAATATGGAATGCTCTAACCAACACCAAAACAAACTGCGCGGATACCTTTCTCCATTACTTAAGTTAATGTTAAAATGCCATCTCTGCATTGTTCAAAAGTCACAATAGGGTACTGTAAGTATTGAAAGGCATTTTCAGTCCAGGGCAAATACATCTTAAGGACTGCGAATATTTTGGTCATCTATATTTGTTGACAGTACAAGGAGTTCCATGGTTAAATCACTGCTGAGGTCAAATATAATCAGTCCCCAGGGGGACAAATAGACCTGGGGTCTTGGTCAGGTGGAAGGCAGAGGGTTCCCTTAAGGTTTCTTAGAGGCCACAGGAAAAACAGAGAAGTCTCAGGTATGTCACCTGGGCTTCTCACACCCAACAATAATGGCTTCACTTTCTGGCTAATTTCACCTTTCAGCGTACTTTGCCAAATACCTTTAAAATGCAGAGGCAAACAGGACTTACCATTCTGTATGATACTCGCTCTGAAAGTCCTCAAGATCTAACAATGAAGAAGATAGATATGGGAGTGGCCACTGAAGTGATCAGTGCTATGATAAGGAAAGAAGACAGTGGGAGAAGAAAGGACAGCCTCCTACAAAGAGCTGGGAGGGTGCGGGCAGGCTGCAAAGCTTCCCATGGCAGGGCGGCAGCTAGTGTGCCAAGCAGGAGTAAGTGAGAGCACAGCAAGCCTTCTTCGCTTTGCAGAAGTGAAAGAAAGCCTTGAGGGGAAGAAGTGTAGAGTTCCTGGGGAGAGACTGGAGAAAGAGCAAGTTCAAGGGTGAGGTGATGGAAGGAAATGACAGGTCAAGTGGTACCCTGTAAGCCATGTTAGGCATTTGGCCTCTATCTCAAGGTCAAGTAGGGGGAAGAAGATGGAGGATTTCAAATGGTGGGGTGACAACATCAGATGCTCATCTTAGAAAGGCTGCTCTGGCAGTCCTGGGTAGAAAGACGGGGTGGGAGGCACGAGCACGACGGGAGGTACAGAGGACAGCTGACGGCATGTTGGGATGATGGTGACTGTCTGCCTACACCTGTCCACTTTGGGGGTGAAACGCCAGTCGTCCTCTGGTCTCCCGGGGCACAGCCAGTGCTTTTCTCCTCCCCTGACACACAGCCTCAGGTTTCCTGCTCCGCCGTCTCGGGCCACAAGGACCGAGTTCAGTGCTGCTGGAATTCCCACCCCCTCTACCTGCTGGCGCAGTGTTTTTGCGCTGCTGATGTGGGAGGCCTTCTAACGCACGGGACACAGGCTCTGGTCCTTTCTTGCTCAGGCTGAGAGGTGCTGACTAGGATAATGGCCCAGTACATTTCGTTGTGCCTATAATTGCTAAGAAAGTGGACAAAGGTATTATTCTCATACATAACAGATGTGCTTGTTTGTTTGATACTCTGAACACCTCCATTAAAAGTAAACCCAGACTAAATTAATAACAGTAAAATGTAACTTACGAGGTTAGCAACTTTACCGCTTGGTATGACAATGACTGGTTCTACTTTTTGACTAACTGCGATCTCCAGAGAGCATGAGTCCCAAGAGCACCTCATGAACTCGTAAGTGGATATAAACGTTGGTAGTCTATTTCCAGCGTCTGAAAGGAGAGTCCCAGAGTGAGGTATTCTCTGTTAGTAAGGAACCAGAATATCAGGTTTTTTCACACTGGAATTCCTGAACCAATTAAACTGTAACTTCTTGATGAATAAGAAGTCTCTGTCAATCATTTCAACTGTCTCCTACCTATTGCACAAGATTAACAGGCAGCTTAAGGCTTTGCAGCTGTGATGTGTGTGTGTGTGTGTGTGTGTGTGTGTGTGTGTGTGTGTGTGTGTGGCATTTTCCTTTTAGAGAGGGTGTGTGCAGTGAAACTTAATTTGAAACCTTTTTTTTATATGTTGCAATGCCCTCTTTTCTTAGAATACATTTCTCCAACCACATCCCTTAAGTCCAATTCGGTTACTGAAGCTAACAAATTGCTGAATCTGTGGTCATGCCATACAACCGCAGAGCACGCATGTTAACTGTATCGACTAGGAGCGTCGGCCTGGCCCCAAGGAAATGCTGATTTCTACATATAACTTGCAAGCATCCAGTTTAGCATCATTTATAAAGGGATTATGAGTTGTTAAAGAAAACACTACATTTTGCAAACACATTAAAGGTCACTTATACTTCCAACAATGACTCTACCCCCCTCACCCCCAGGAAAAAAAAGAAATCTTCCTTGAAAACTATCTTGGCTGGAATACTAACACCCCATAATATTAGGCTTCTTTTAACAAAGAAACTTGGCAAGCAAAGAACCTCTCCCATGCAGATAAAAATAAACTCTCTCTGCTCATCTTTTTTTCTAACAAAGTAATTAAGAAGTTTCATTAAGAGAATACATGTTTAGACTGGTCCACTGGTACTGTGGCATCAAAGAGCAAAGCCAAATGAGGCAATTTTAGCAAGGAGAAAGATTCTTGATTAAGAATTAATGATACTAAGCAGCAAATGAGCCACTGTGCGGAGCAAAGAGTCAGTTCCTTCAGCTAAAAGCCAGGTCAATATAAAATATAATTATCTTTTGGACTCGTGAACATTATAATGATGGCGACCATGTTTTAACACAATAATCAGGGCCCTATTAATATTCCAATTATAACACATGTTAAAAATAAAAAAAGAAATGAGTCAAAAACCCATTCGCACCACATACAAAACAACCCTTTTGATCCTTGAGTGTAAATTCAATTTAGTTCTTTATGTAAACAGAAATTTAAGAGCAAGTCTTTCAATTTAGGATGCCAAAAAAGATACTTACTGAACAATTATTTTAATCTGAAACAATTTAATTATGTGCAATAAAATTGAACTCTAATTTAGTGAAATTAAAAAATCTTCCCCCTCTCTCTTTTGGGGCACAGGCCCTCTGTAGCCATTTCTACATGCTGGACCGCTGTTAGCCGTCAGGCTGTGAGTGTGCGTCTTCCCTTTAGCTTGTGGTTTACCTGAGAGTAGAGAGAATTTCTAATTCATCTTCGGTTCCTCAGAAGACAGGATTAAGTGAACGGGTTTCAGACCCTGGAGTGACCAGTCATGATTAGTCCAGAAACTCTAGCTACAACTTCAGATTAGCCTATGAGGGTTTATCTAAATTGTGGTTTAAGATGCACATGTACCTCAGAAAATGTTATGACCATTACAGTGCCACCCAGAAAAAGTGAACATAAAACTGAAATTCCATTTGCTAAACCACCTATTAAATGTAGGAGCAGGCGCATGCACGCTCGCTTGCTCTCGCGCTCTCTCTCTCTCTCAAGTGGGATCTCTTTGAAGCAGCAATTCAAACCACAATTCCTCAGCAAGGGGATGTTGATTCTGTTCCTGGTTCTGTTTTGATTTACTGCACTTTGTGAACCCTGATTCTCTCACCTGTCAACAGGAGGAAATGGAATGGATGATCTCTTCAAGTTCTAAAAAGCTGAGATTCTAGATGTGGATGACAAACACCGCAAATGACTAGATTTGCTACAAAGGTGTCATATAATCATCACGCAAAAATGCAGCCTTTCGAGAATCTGGCCTCATTTTGAGGGGACTGCACCTCTTTACTCTGTTGGAATGCCACTACCTGGCTGCCTGGTCTTCCTTGGTTTACTCCCTCATTTCCCTGGGGCAAATCCTCCATTAGCTTTCCAAGAAACCATATGTAGCAGTGTCGGTTTTTCTTTTTTTTTTAATGTTTGGAAATATCTTTATAGGATTGACAGTTCGGGTGTGTACAGAGTTAAGATTAGAAATCCTTTCCCCTTAGGATCTGAAGACATTGTTTTGGTCTGTAATAGCCCTTACAGTTGTACGTCTGAGAAGCCAGAGGCCGTTCTGACTCTCTACCCAGTGTCTTTCCAACTTCGGCAGGTTGATACATCAGAGTTAGGGGACAGGGTTTCTTGAAGCAAGACTGTTGAGCCCCACCCTCAGGGTTTCTCTTTCAGTAGGTCTGGGTGGAGCCTGAGAATCTGCATTTCTACCAGGTTCTCACGTGATGCTGATATTGCTAGAAGCATACTTGAGGGAACCACTGTCACTCCTTAGAGCGAATCTACTTTGGGATCTTTTTTTCCCTTCCCCTCAGAGCTTCTCTTTACACCTAGCATTCTGAAATTGCATGGTAGCATCCCTTAGTGCAGATCATTCATACGTAATAAAAGGCAGTTCTAAAGAGTTCTAAAAAGCTTATTAAGGGCTGAGTGTGGAATGGGCCTGTTGACTGGTAAGTCTCACCACAGACCTATTTCATGACGGGGTCTTCACGTCTTACTGCTCAAATCCTCCAACCTCAAATCTAGTGTCTAGGAGGGAGAACAGGGAAGTAATCTGAGGGCTAACTGGAAAATAAGTACTGTCACTCTCAGTAGTCAGATTTGCCTTAATTTCCCTGACTGCAGAATAGGTTGCCCTCAAGCCCCACCCCTTGCCCAGCTGGGCCTGTGTTACTATGATTTTCTCAGTAACTGAGACGAATTACTGAGATTTTCTGTTTGAACCCTACAGAGAATAAACATCCAATCTTCTCTGCCGACATCAGGGGAGGGGTAGTCACTGGGCTTTGAATTTTAGAGGAGGAACCCAGAGGTCTGACTGCTTCTTATAAAAGAGGTTTAGCCAAACGCCCATTTTTAGAGCCACTTTGCACCTCCACCTTTACAGGTCTTGAGTTCCTGAACTATTCGGAGTTTCTGTGGAAAAAAATTTTGTTTTTTGCTTCTTTGGGGATCTATCCCAGTTTCTTTCTGAAGTCAGGTATAGTTTGCCTGTTTACTTGCAAAATTTGTACGGCATCTTTCATTTGAACTATCTCCTCTCCTACTTTTCCTTTAGTTCCCAGCGGTGTGCAGTCCTTTATTTCATTTTAAGGGGATTTAGGAAGGTGTGGAGTTAAAACAATGCATCGACTCCACCATCTGTGTTGACAGGGACAGAGATGTGAACAGTCAAGTGCAAGAGCCACAGGACTGCAAGAAGAATTCACCCAGGAGGTGACTTGTGACCCGACACCTCTCCAAGTACTAAAGTAATGGTCTAGAAGCAACCATAGAAATTGAGCTGGGATTAGGCAGTGTTTTGAATTTTTAACTGATCATTTTAAAAGACCTATTTGAAATTCTTATGAAAACGACAACAGACTTGGGATCTTAAGTGATGACAACTGAATGGGAGACAATACTACGACACAGTCCTTACGAAGCCAATAGAATCTTAAGCTTCATTCATTTCCTACGTGGGTCGAGAGTGATGGTCCAACCATATTCTGTATCAGGCCACATCTCAATATTTGTTCTGGGCACATTATTTCATACCGTCACATGAGACAAGGTGTGTGTGCGGAGGGCTTTAGGAATCTGGACCTACACTGTCCAGTAAAATAGCCACTGACCATGTATATTTAATTTAAGATAAATCGAAAATTCAGTAACACTGGTCGTACTTCAAGTGTTCCACACCCACGCACGTAGTGGCGAGCGCAGTGGCCAGTGCAGAAGCAGGACACTCCCCCGAGGCAGAGCGCGCTACCGGAGGGCGCTGGCCTGGGCCGCCTGCCACCCAGGAGGCTGGAACTGGAACCTCAGCTGGGGAAAGGAAGGCTTTAAGAAAACCTTGTGCTGTCAGTCTTGTTTTATAATGCTGAAAATAGAAGGAAGCTGTTCTCTCCAGCACAGAACTAGGACAACAGGTAAAAGCCACAGAAGGGCAGAGCTCAGCTTAACGAAAAGTCCCAGCCACTTGACCTATTCACAATGGAATGGCTCCTCCCCAAGAAGTGAGCTTTTTATCCCGGTCTGTGCTCAAGGGGAGGCTGGATGACCCCCTCTTTCAGAGGCTTCTCCATGGGGAGAAATGTCTCTTCCAATTTTAAGTTACTAGGATTGAGTGGAGACACTCAAAACTAACAAAAATGAATTATGATCAGTTATATAATATACCAAACTGTTCCTAATTCCTGACCTTTTCCTTGATATTTAAATAGGGACGGTGGTGAGGACGTGACAACGAAAAAGACAGGAAAAGGAGAATAAGAGAAAGAGGGATTCATGCAATTAATTGACTACTTTCCTGACTCTCCAAACATCCATCTTTAAAAAACACTGCCCTCTCAATACCTTGTGCAGGATTGCATGGCATCGGTAACTAAGTTCGAAAAGCATCTTATTTTTTCAAATTATTATACTCATTCTGATTCTATTCCATGTTTGTTTTGTTATAAAAACATTTAAAATTGCTCATGCACAATAAAGTTGACAGCCCGAGAATTTATACCATGTTTACTCTATGCCGCAAGGTACTTACAGCATAAATATTGCCTCACTGTTTCATTTTGTTCTCACCCTCACTCTAGAGACTACGGTGTCTATTGGCTAAAGGTTCAGGGAGAGGGAGGGAGGCGGCCGAGCAGGTGATTTTAAGTACTAGAAAGGAGGTGCTTATATTTGTAACTGCCTTTCCTTTCATGTTTTGAATTTAGTACTTAAACAACTTTCGGCCAAAGAAAGAGGTCTTACTGATCAGAGCCCTATTTCACCGTTTTGGTCTCTATACCCAGCTAGAGCCCTGAGCCTCTGGCCTAGGGAAGAGAGCAGAGATTCCACTGTAAAGGAAGGAAGAGGAGGAGGAAAAGCGACCAGGCCGGGGCAGAAACGCATGTTGCATCTTGCCAGCCCGATCATGAAAAGCAACTAGCTGCAGCTTTACTGTCTCGTCTGTCCTGGCAGCACGAACTGCATCCAGCTCAGAGAAGCCTCTGGCAGAAGCTGTACTTGGTATTTCAAAGCAGCAACCAAAATGGCTAGCATGAAGTTGAGAGAAAGGATGAGGAAATGGTGTAGGTTTGGGATACACATCGGTAATGCAGGAGAGTTTTTGTGGCATGCTCCACGGAAAGGTCAAATCAAGGGACTGGGGTCAATTTTACTGACTTCCAAGAACCACTACTGAAGAAAGATGCTTAATGGGTCACTATGCCAAATCGAATGATGCTGTTACCTTGGAAAAACCACGTTTCATTAATGAAAAGTTTAGGTGTGTTTGAAGAAGCAGGAACAGAGAGGTTAACTGATTAGGTTCTTCTACAATAACTATGTATGTGAATTTGGACAGGGCTATCCATTTGGTCATTCATCTAACAAACGTACTGTCTGCCATCTGCCAGGCTCTGCACTAATGTCGGGGTTATAATGGGGCTGCAGACAGACACGGTCTCAGCTTCTGTGAAGTTTCATTCCGGTGCAGGAAATGGACACTGAAGTATCACGAATGCAACTGAAAAATGTGACAGTGTAAGTTATAATAAAGTAGACAATGTAAATAAAGGAGATATGAAAACACCTAAGGAGAAACCTAGGCCTGACTTCCAAGCTGGGGGAGGGAGAGTATGCCAGGCAGAGGGAAGGCACGGGCAGCAGGCCCGGGGCAGGAGCGAGCTGGCACACGCCTAGCAGCGAGGAATGAGTCGAGAGGAGGCGCAAGGGGAAAGGAAGATTCAGAGCACGCAGAGCATTATATACCTTCAGAAAAATTTTGCTCTTGGTCTAAGAGCAACGGCAAATTCCTGAAGGGTGGGAAGAGCCACGACACGATCACAAACTTGTTTCAAATACAATCATGCTAAATTGAGAATTCAAAAACCTTGCACACTTGTATTCTGGGGAGTAGTTTCAAGTAAATGTGAAGATTAAACTTAAGAGATTGTCGCAAACACACCTCTGCGTACTGACAACTCTTTCATGTGCAAATCACATGTAAACATTTTAAAGTCCAATAAAAGAATACAACTTATCATATTAACATGTGTCAAGTGTTTATTTTGTAAGACTTGATCTTCATGAGCTTATTTCCATTTAAGCACAGTGATGGCTGGCTTGTACTGGGAAAGTCTGTAGCCCTCTGACGCAATGTCCTTTACATGTGAAGACACTGGTCCATTCCTCCACGTTGGTGGAGCATACACTTTGGCGTGAGCTTTTCAGTTAGGTCGATCACATTCCATGGGTTCCTTTACACCCAGAGGTAGGTAAAGAGGATACGGCTTATGTTCACTTAATCAGAACAAAGCTCCCTGATAACCCAGAAACTTAAATTCTAATTTCGACAAAAGCTGCTCCCAGGCTTCCTTAATGAATATGACAAAATGGTGACCACTTTTAACATTTTGACTCACATAAGTTTTGGTTTAAAAAAACAAAACAAAACAACTAACAATACTTAGCTCTATACTCCGGATGTAAAATTACTCAGTCACACCATCACTTGAAAACATATACAATGCTTGCCTTCCTTATGTGCGGCTTTATCTGAGTCATGAACTATTAAAATACCAACGTTTTGAAAGTTATAAATTGAGTTTGATGAATTATTTAAAGTCTGAGCCATGCAATGAAGCAAGAGTCTCTTAAATCACTGTCTCCTAAACTTAGTTTTTTTATTAATGTGATTTCTGAACTGTAATGAGAAATGCATGTTAATGGATGAAATTCCCACTTAATGGGGCACTGGGTTCAGTGGCCAGATAAAAGGACGCTGTTGACCAGATTTCTAACCACCAGTTCAAGCATACCCTTTCCATCATCCAGAAGTCCATATGCAAATGATGCCCACCCCATGGCCAATCGCCCTCTGTGAGAAAGACATGGAGCTAACACGCAGCAGGGCTCCGAGGATACAGGAGTTCCGAAGACAGATGGATAACAAGTATTCAGCAAGTCATAGCTGTTAAACATCAAAGTCATGTTATTTACCTGTCTTTAAGGCACTTAGAAAATGAACACTGGTTAAGACTGAAACAGAGGAGAAAAAAAAGGAGAAAAGCAGATTCTGTGATTAACGGAAATGAAGTCATTTCATTCTCCTGCTTTAAAAAGTCTGCGATGACTCCCCAAACTTGTACAACACCTAAGCGGACCCTTGCCCAAGTCTCCATCCTCCGCTAGACCTCCCGCACTCTTACACTCTACACTCACTGAAACTACAGCCCTGCTCTGCTCTAAGACAGCTCCAACACATCGCTGTCAACCAGGGCAGCACCCTCCCAGAGCATCTCTTTATTGTCTCTCTTCTCCCTTTATCGCTATTCAAAGCCCCTTGAGGGCAGCGCTCATGTCCTATTTGAAATGTTGTGCAGTTATTAACTATAATTGAATGCTCATCCATTTTTTAAAAGCTCTTTGAAGAAAATAAAAGTTTCCTGAAAATTCACCCCAAATGCAAGTTCTTTCTCCCTCCCTCACCTCTGCTGCTAGGACCAAGCTTCTAAATCCTGCCTTCCTCCTGTGACCCCCCGCTGCAGAAGCCACTCCGGCCCACTGCCTCAAGCCTCTGCTGCTTCGCCAAGCCCGCTGCAGCTCTAAGGGCAGCAGCTGTCGCAGCTCACACTTCCCAGAGCCCTTTCCTGTACGTCATGCCACTTGATCCCGCACCAGAATCGGATGCAATAGATGGAAAAACACTTTACACTGTTTTGACAGATAAACAAAGAAGAGTTAATTAACTCTGCCTGAGGTCAGATGGGTCATTCGTGTGAGACAAGACAAAAACCTGTGTGCCCCATTCCCAGTTCAGGCCTCTCTACTGCACAAGGACCTGTGATCTTTCTCGTTCCTCAGACACTCAGTGAGCATCTCCTATGTGCCAGAGCCTGGACTCACTGCTGAGGGGACTGAAAGCTCAGTAAGACATGGGTACTGCCCTGCACTGAGATATGTGACAAATGTCATTGGAGCACTACACATATTGTATTTGTGGGAGTTTCAAAACTGAAAGAAAAAAGCGACCTGTCACACCCTTCTCAGATGTTTACTACGACTACTGCTCATGCTGCCCAATTCCCCAATACTCTCTACTGACTTGGCACCCAGGGTTGTCCTTTGAAGCATATAAATTGCATCGGATGTCGGAGGAAAGGACATGACTCACACTCTCCTGCCTCCCCAAAGCATCTCCAACACAGGAGGCCAGGGCATGACAGAACCCATGTCACATGGCACTAGGTTCTAATACCAGTGGACGGGGGAAGCCTGCCATTATGAACACACCCCTGAAGGTCCCCTCACATACGAGCAAAGAGCCTTTATGCAGACATACTCTCTCTTCCTCTCTCAATGAGTCCTACACAGGGCCAGTTTC
This sequence comes from Mormoops blainvillei, assembly GCA_004026545.1. Lineage (NCBI taxonomy): Eukaryota > Metazoa > Chordata > Mammalia > Chiroptera > Mormoopidae > Mormoops > Mormoops blainvillei. The sequence goes on from PVJD01000846.1 coordinate 257,017, forward strand.
CTATTCTGAATTTTTAGTTCAGGACTTGAAAATGTACTTTCCCTGTGTGTTGGGCACAGGGGCAATGATAAATCTCTATCTCCGAAGACCAAAGTCTTCCTCAGTGGGCCAGGATGTTCCCTTAGAACAATGGGAAATGGGAAAGGGGGTTTCTGGCTCCCACACATTTCATTACACACACACTCTGGGGCAAGTGCCCACTGGCTACCGTGGTAAGCGAAATCCGCTTACGCCACTTAAATTACTTCTCTTGTTCTTTTTTCTCTAATTATTATTGCTGTTGTTATAATTTACCATTATTATTATTATTTTTTTTTACCAAGCATGCCTAGTTGAATACAAATTAAGTGGAACATAGGTATGCTTTATCCTCACTGTAAATTTTTAGGTTCTAGTACAGACTAAGTTTATAGAAGGAGATCTGTTTGAATTATGCCAACTGCATGTGGCTGTCCCATAAATATGCCTTAATTCATAGGCTAATGAAGTACCAGCTACATGTCATACACCTGCATGAAGTGCTGGGAAAGAGAAGAGTGAGCCACAGAGGCCTCAAATTTTAGGGGGGGGGTTGAAAATTCCACACAAAACCTTTCATTTCCATGTAAGAGCTGAACAGACAAGGCGAGGTGGGCCTGGACAGTGCAGAGGAAACTGGAAGAGGTCACCCCACCACCAGGATGCCCCCCATGACTCCCTCCGCCACCTTCGGACCCTGATTCAAACGTCACCTGCTAAGTAAGTGGCTCCCTGCACCCCCATTTAAAGCTATAAAGCCCCTCTTCCACCACACACTCCCCTACCTCCTTTCTGCTTTATTTTTCTCCCTTGCACGTACCATCTTCTGACCACATTTCTCATTTGTTTTACATTTTGTCTTCCCACGAGAGGGTCAGTTCATGAGGGCAAAGGTTTTTAGCTCTTTTGTTCTCTGCTGAGTCTCAATCCTAAAACAAGCACCCAGCACAGAGCAGGGTTTGGTAAGTAAGCAGAGAGAAGTCTTCCCTGACCACACGAAAGGGCGAATGCCAGGGCTCTCGATCCCTCCGTCCTCTTTTCTTTTCCTTCGTAGCATTTATAAGCAATTCAAGATTTTTAACGCTTGTTTACTTATTTATTTCTTCTAACCCCTAACTAGAACGAAAGCTTCCTGGTAAGTGCTGTGGCCCCAGCACTTAAAAGAGAACCTGACACTGTTTATTTATCCAATAAATTTTAGTGGAATGATCAGCACGAGCCTGGCTCATAGTCACTGAGCAGACGCCAGCTGCTTTTTACCTCTATTCTCTCTCCAAATCCTCACAACAACCTGAGGTGGGTATTATTATTCTCACTTTATAGATGAGGGGACCCAAATGGACAGTAACTGGCCCAAGGTCACAAACCAGTGAAGGGAAGAGTAAGCAAATAATTCTGAGCCATCTGACTTGTGCTTCTCTCTGAATCACTGTTCTGCTGACGTGGGCGGAGCCGCGCTGCACAGGAACGGTGCCATCGTTTCTCCTGGCCGATGGCCGTGGTTTCCTCATCACCCGCCCCATCAAAACCACCTGCCACCTGCAAGCTATTCTCCACAGGAAAGCCAGAGTGGCACTTTCAAGAGGCAAGTCTGATCACTGCAATCTGATGGAAATCTCTTCAATGGTTTTCCATTGTTGGAGCACACATTTTGGGGTCCCACTTGTGAAGGTGACTAATTTTATAACAACTTCTTTGGGAGGATGACGACAACATTTCTGGAAAAATAACATATTATGAAGAAAACGATGAACTTGGGAGAAATGCTCTACCTCTGAGATAAGAAATAATGAGAAGGGGCTTATTTGATTATGATAATAGGACTCTATCAGTAATTCCAGAAATATTTATGCAACTTCTGATTAGTATCAGTCATGTAGATATATTAAAATGGATATTCTTGTGTCCCACCCAAGCCCATTAATTTAGAATCTCTAGGAATAGGGTCAAGAAATCTACATTTTTAACAAGTAGTCTAGGTACCTCTTGGGCATTCACTCACCTAAACCTTTCCATCTCTAAAACAACAGGCAAGTATCTGCATGGTGGGCAATACCATATAAACCATCAATGTTGAGACTAAGACTCAACTAGCTTTATTCAATGACCAGTAACTCCTCTCTTGTTCAACAACAATGGTATCTAACACATGGACTCAAACCAGCCCCTCGCCCAGCTCATAGGTTTCAGAAATGTCCACGGCTTGAGCAGTTTGTGCATGTCACAGGAAGCCAGAACTACCAATTACATCTGGTGAGCATAGTCACTCATGCCAGGCCAACGGTTTTACTACAAAATATGTTCATTCCAAAGATTATTCCATTTCTTTCCCTGAAACATACCATCCTGCCACCCATAGGAAGTGACTGTGAGAGAAAAACACACGAAAAACACAAACCATGTCTTGCCCTTAGGATGCTGGCTGACTTCTGGGCTAGTGCTGTGTGGGACTCAAAGAAAAGCATGTCTGTTCCGATCTTTTACATTCTGAAATGTCCCTAGAAGTGTTAGAGATGAGTGTTCTTATGGGGGAGGCTCACCGCTCACCCCATGGTCAACCTAAGATGCGTTTTGCCAAGTTTCGCTGGCATCAGAACTGATCCTTAAATAAATTCGTCTCTGGATATGGGGTGCCATCTGACCCAATATTAGCTCCTGGCTCCAGCAGCTGAGAGGGGAAAAAGGTCTTACCAGATACAGTCTTCCCTGCATCTGGCCCCTCCACCCCACCCTCTGGCTGGGAGGGGTCCCCGCTGCTCAGAACAGCCACAGTATGGAACACGGACACTAAATCTTATGTTCAAGACTCCAACTAATTTTTCCTATTCTTGAATATGTTTAAAATGATTTAACTTGTGCAGGTTTACCCAGAAAAATGACTTCCTTCACAAACTGTTAAAAAGAAAATCTTGATAGAATAAAAGTCAAATAATCCTGAGAACTACTTTGAAAGATGTGGGATTTAATTGTGGTGCTACAGCATGTTTCTAATCTGACTCATGTTACGTGGTTTAACACATTTTTTAAAAAAATTTCATAAATGTATAAGTACTGGCTTTTGGCTCTGATTACTTTCAAGTGCTTCTACATGAAAGAAAACGTTCTACCTTACACAACACAAGGCAGAAAATAAGAGTGCTTTAGAAACAATGATTGTATCCTGCAACATCCAAAGACGCCTACAGGAGAGAACGAAACATCTGTAGAAGAAAATAGCCAGAGAAGTAAATTTTTCAAGGTATTTCATAGGTATAAAAACAATTTTTCATTATCCATATTGACTTAGCAGGTCCGTCACACAAATTACTTTTCACACAGATTCTATGTAATTTAGGGTAATAGACAAAATCTATCATTTTAGAGATGAACCAAGCAATCCCTGCAACAAATTAAGGGGAAAGAAAGTGAGATTATTCAAGTTCCGAAAAGATTACTCAACACTTACTAAAGTGAAACACAAACAAAATATGAAGACGACTTCAAATTCTGAAAGTTTCTAACTTTCCGTATTTTATTTCCATGTTCTAATTACATATTATAGCTTTAAAGTGTAAAATTACTAAGTTGTTTTTTCCAATAGAACTTTCTAATTTACTTACAAGTTCTTATGCTCTTGACTCTGTATCAAGCTACAGAGAAGACTCTGTTCCCCATCCCACCCAGATTCTGAAACCCCACTGCAAACGTCCTCAGCCCTGAAGAGTGCAATGACCCCCCTCAAGGCTCTCTTGAACATGATGACAGAATCTGCCAATACACAGGGCAAGGACAGAAGGGTGAAGTGGCATTCTCTGAGATTTAAAAAGGCCCCACTGGTAAAAATGAGAATAGCTAAAGATGTTTAAGATACCAAAGTCAGTGTTTCATTTAGACTCCAAAATTTTAAGCAATTGTGAAAGACAGAAACAGGTATTAATGCTAGCATAAAAATGTTTTTTGAATTCAGTGTTTATTTGTCAAATACCAACTGCTTTTTCTCTCATTCCTTTCTGTTTCTGATCTTTGGAAAAACCACATCAGTATCGAATGTCACTTAGTTCTTATTCAAACAGAGGAAAGCAGACACAGCGGCTGCACCAGTGACTTAGCTGACCTGGGCCCTAAGTAAAAACAAACCTCTATAAATCACCAGATGTAAGCAATTGGGTAGTGATCACTTTAATTAATTGAACAGCTTTCCTGAAATTTACTGTATAATTTCGACCCTCCCAACACCTTTCCCAGAAGCACCTAACAATGGTGATTTTTTCCTTAAGTTGTTTAAAGGAGGAAAACATTTTTAACTTCTGTGGGTTAAATATATTTTTAAATTATTCAAGATTAAGATGGTAGACTACTTAATTTTAGAAATTAAATGATGCACATTCTAAATGCTGCCTTTAAATGCTGAAAGTCAAAATTATTCCAAAACACGTTCAGTGCATGAATAAAATATTATCTGGCTTAGACATACACGAAAGCTAACACAATTTTAAGTTTCTCTGAAAACTCCTATTTGCAAAATAACATGCAATAGTATTTCTAACTTCAACCACATATTTAGTTTTAACTGTATAAAGTTCATATTTTGATTTGATGTTTCTGAACCTTGATTTCCACTTCAGGTGTCACACTTAAAAGAAGATACTCCAAGGCCTTATTAAAAACTCCCATTTCTCCTCACAAAACAACAACACTCATTCACCACTAGTAACTGTGTAATAATGCCTAACCCGCAGGTCCCATGCCAACCATTAAGTAATACCACACTTAAAGTCCTAGTCTACAGAATATAATCAAACACATGTCTCCACTGGGTGCAGGTGGCTTCTCTAAATCTTGGAGACCAGTTCAGCAATGACAGCAAAGTGTAAAAAGTGTGTTATTACAATACTTCAAATTTAGCAGAGAGAGGCTGGGGCTGAAAAACAAGTCTACTAATTTGAAGAACCCCTCCATTACCCATTGAAGAAAGTATTCATATTTTGCTTCTAAGGTTTTTCATCCAGTCCTTACCCAACGGCTACCCATGGTCCCTGAAAGCATACATACGCAATCCTGCTAACATTCACTTACAAGGAGAGGAGTGTAATATTTGCTGAGACTGGTCCTAGATTTGGAATGGTCTCCAGTTCGTTGTTGTTCAGTTTCCTATAAATGCCCAAAAAAAGAGGAAAGAAAAAAGATGATTAGGTAATCTGCAATTCACAGAGGTGAAACTTTGTAGAATTATTTAAACATACCTCCCAAGTTGCTTTAAATAATTTATTGTAATCCAAATGTTCTTTACAGTTAAATAGTGAAATGGGTAGTTGTATTTTATTCAAACGTCAAATAGAAAATAACGAAGACTCACACTTCTCGAAGGCTTTGAAGGTGGCTCATGGAACTTGCCTTGATGACAGACAGTCTGTTGTGACTTAAGTCCCTATGAGAAAACAAAAATGAAATTATAAGTAGTTTTAAAAAATCACTTATAGCACTTAATGATGTACAAGACACAGGAGGTCTGTGAAACAGCTCTGTCAACACTAGTGACAACATAACAAGTAACTGTCCATCCTGTCCAAAAACTAGATGGTAACTGAAATGCCAAACTGAACAATACAAACTCTGAGGACAAAATTAGTTTAAGAGGCTGGCAGATTCAAATGCTTTAAGCCCACAAACGTTTTAGGAGATGTTTTTGGCACAGGGTGAACAGATCTTTTGTGAGCTGAATGTTTGGCTTCACCTTCCCGATTCCCTACCATCTCCTCACTTCCAACTTGATATGATGAAGTCATATCATGAAGTCATGAAAAGTGGCTAATTAGGCAGGTTGCTAAAACTAAAACCTCTAAAGGAACCTTTTATTATAAAATATGAAGCATCAGTGTCCTTATTATAGTAAAACAAAATAGAAATTGCTTTTCACACATTTATTTCCCTGGGCTAAGGCACCAAATTATTTAAAGTCAGTGTGTGTGTGTGTGTGTGTGTGTGTGTCTGTTGAGGGTGGAAAACAAGCTGAATCCTATGTTTTCCTGAATTCCCCAAATCTCAGTATCTGATAATATAACTACCTAAGAAAGTTAAGCAGAATGTACAGGATGCTGTGATCAGATTTCCTTTCAATCATTAAAATAACTTTGCTTCTTACTCAAAGGCTCAATCTAACTTAGTAACAACTGCCATTAAATATTTTTTAAAAAGAGGTAATATAAAACTCTTACTCTAATAATACTCTAGGTTAGGAAGTCATCACAGCATTTAGGATTCAAACTATGGAGTTAAATCTGCCAAACATTTGGTAATATTCCCCACATTTGTCAACATACTGAATGTGTGCCTTCAAAATGGTGTGATGAAAATAAAATGGCTGAACGGTTATTGAAAACCAGGCTAACAATAGCATGGTTTAAAGCTCTCCTACTGAAAGAGGTTAACCAACCTTACTAAATTAACGCTCTCAGTGTTTGAAAATGAAGGTTTTTAAATAACCAACGTTTCGAATAACCAAACTTGACCAGAGAAAAGCACGAACCATTTGTTCTATGCGTAAGTACGCCCCCCAGAAAGCAGAGAAATCACAGAGAAGCAGTGTCACTTAGTGCACACCCGTTAGTTAACAATTAGAAATCAGAGATCCTTTCAGCCTTTGAATTCTGTTTTGAGAATAAACCTGGATTTCTCTATTTCACCAAAAAAAAAAAAAAAATCTGCAAAGGTTTTTTATTTGAAACATGTTTGCCTAAAGACCTACCAGACAGTAACAGACATGAGTAGATTTGTTCTGGTAGAGTTATAACATGAAAAAAAACCTGGCACAGTCTTTAAACTATAAAAATCCTGCAATTACAACCACTGCTGTGCATGCTCACCACGCGGGAGCCAGACACTTTCCCTCACAAACCAGCTCAGGTCCATCTGGAGTTCATCAAGGAAACCGTGAGCCCAACAACTCACGTTAGGATTCAAACAAAACCTGTGTGCTTTTAGCACCACAGACAGTCACAGATTTCCCACAGGGTTCAAAAAACAACCAAGGAAAAGAGTCCTTCACCTGGGAGGTAGCCTGAATCAACAGAGTGTCTCACTTGGACCCACTTAACTAAACATTGAACCAGCATAAAACTGCATCCCCTATTGTTTCACGTTTTAAGAGAAAAGGGGGACCCGATCTGCTATTTACACTTAACACAGGTGATTTTCCTTTTAATTACAAAACCCAAAACCTCACTCTTCATTTCTTTTTAAGGATTACTTCACAGGGCAATCCTGTGAGAAAAGAGATTGAGTGCCTAACATTTTTCTCAACCAGTAATGGGATGAGGACTCCAACAAAAGACCTGTAAATTGAGAAACTGCCTCCAGAGCACAGAGTACATGCTGGGGACCACTCACTTCTGATTCGGAAGCAAGAGCTGGTAACCTTAAATATTTCAGTTATTGCAACACTTCCACTCCTGAATTCTGTGTACTACTATTAAAACCGCATTATATGTGAGAGAAAAATAATCACCCCTTAAGTGACTTTTACTGCTAAATACTTAAAGCCATGAAACTTTTAATGCACCTAAATTTAGACTTAATACAGTTTATGTTTCAGAAGTGATTACTTTCCAGTACAAGGATGTCATATTTCGCTAAATCTTCCTCACATTGTTTTTATGGCTCGACCATCAAAAACAAATTCAAGTTGTACAATGTCAACTCTTTATTACGACCCATAAGAACATTCAATAAGAAAGGCAGAGTCTTCATTTTTAGAGTCCCATTAATGAACATATTCACCAAGAAACTTTTTTTTTAAAGAAACCATTTATAATAGTATAAGAAACATAAAACATTTAGGGATACAGCTTTTTAAAATGTGTAACAATTTTTTTGCCTTTAAAATTTTTTTCTTTTTCATTTACCACTTAGATTCAATATTATTTTGTATTAGTTTCAGGTGTACAGCTACACATAGTGGTTAGACAATCATAATACTTTACAAAGTGTTACCAAGAAACCTTTTAAAAAAATACTTTTGGTAGTGAGGTTAATAAAAGGGAAAGGTGGTCAGACAGAGAGGTGTTAACTATTTAGCCAGAACTCAGCTGACCAAATACATGAGGCTCGAGCTCTACTTGGTAGAGAGAAGTCTCTCTTCCTGAACATTAGCAAGCGAATAAATATATATGAAAATAATTAATTTACAACATTTGGTTCTAGTGATCATTTTCCTCCTTTTAGCATTTGAAATCTGACTTCCAAGTCAAATTTTAAAATGCAAATCCAGCACAGCTTCTTAATCAATCCCACCGGGGCCCGCAGAGCTGCTAATTCAGCAGAAAGCTGGAAAGCTGAAAAACAAAAAACCAGGCTGTAGCTGTTTTAAGACACTGATCCAAAGTGACTCATAAATCAGCCTGCTATGTTCAGGTTTTAGTCTGGAAAATACAGAAAAACAGCTGTGAAAACCATAAGGGCCATTACCCTCACCACCCCAGCCCCAGTTCTGGTACCAACCAAAGGATTTACAACAGGCGAATACTAAAGAAACCCCACCAGCAGAAAGTACCTTTCGGACTTTTTCCGCCTGAGCCCTGCTAACTCAAACATTTTTAAGCGATACAATAAATAATTTTGAAATTCCAGTGAGATTTTAATAATACTGGAAGCTCTCACTGGCAACTGAGCAACTTTTCCCTCTTCTGGTTGAGTAACATATTCTAACAACACTCTCCTTCAGGTTCAGGACTTTGTAAGCACGGACTCTAGATGTAAACTCAAGTCTGGTGTTAAGGCAGTAAGTTGAGGGCAACCTTCAAATAGTTTAAAGAGCCACTTTCAGGAAAGTATTAGAAGCTGCTTTTTAAAAGGAGAACTAACTACAATATTATTATGTTATAGCTTAAACTATTCGACTTTTCACACACGGGGTTCCTATGGCAATAAATTACAATTGAGTAAAGTGAAAAAATAAATACACAGTTATAAGAAAGAGACTGATTTTTTTAACTTGCTAATTCAACAAATGCGACAAAAGACAAACACTAAACTTTTTCTGAATAGTGCTCTCATAAGCTAGTCCTAAGGCAAACTTTTACTACTTTAATTACCTAACAAGAGGAAGTTAAGATGGGAAGATGGGAAGTTAAGTTATGGAAAGAACAATATGCATTTTTCTACTTATTTCTAATCAGTGAAGCAATCTACTTAAAAGCTTGTCTCATTATGTAAAATTTAAGAAGCAGCTAGCTTATGCCTCCTGTTCCAAACACCAAGTAACAGAGAAGTTAAAGCTCAATTCCTCGTGTTTTTCTCTCAATTCCTTTCAAAGATGGAGAGAGAAGACCTCTAGAGCATTAGGCACAAACAAAAGAAACAATTACAATAAGGAATTTAGACCACATGGTTTGGTGACAACTACAAAGTTGGTTAAAAGTCACACAAGTACAAGAATGACAGAGCTGTCCAATGAGTGATCACAGTGGGGCTTCTGACAACAGACCTAGTGCTTATTTATACAAGTGGAACTTATTTTCACATACATTTGAGGAATGTAGACTTGTATTGAGACAATTTACTGCTGGCGGAAATGTAATTAAAGATTGTGCTAACCAAATAAACTGTAATTTGTTTTTAGTATGCCACCAAATTATCTGCAAAACAAAATCCTAATTAGGTCAGCTACTTTTAAGACAATGTTTAAATAGGTATCAAACTCCTTTCGGTTGAACTCAACTTCTAATCAAGAGCGATACAGTTATTTTTTAAGATGTCCAAATTTACAAAAATATAGATTGCTTGATGAGAGGCCACTTACTAGTGAGAAACTACTGAATATAAATTAGATTTGTGAACAATCCAAGCCTTTCTGAACACACCCCAGGAAGTACTGCTCTATTCATTTTCTTTTTCTCATCCCTCTATTATTCATAGGTGTTCACCTCCAGTCATTCAAATGTTCAGTTCCATATGTTGTCAATAGAGCCATTCACATTTCATGAATAAGGCAGCATGACCTCCACAAGAGGCAATTGAACAGAATTAGCCACAACTAATTGAAAGTCTTCCTGCTTTGGGTTAAAGCTCTTATCTCCTTCTTCAATTGTAACAAAAAACTACTAAACAAGATATCCCCTGATAAGAGATTAAATATCAATCTAAAACTCTCCAATTCTACTTTTTTTTTATTAAACCAAGGTTTGCTAACACACACAAAGAATATGATTTTGATGGTCAACAATTCTACAGTTCACAAGGATTTTGATTTGCACAATGCTATAAAAACACAATTTCTTCCTACCACTATTATTAGGACATTCGAATAATCTAGAATTGTTTAAGAATTTAACATTTTCATGCTATTCTGCTAGGCCCAAATCTAAGGATTAAGGATACACTGTACTTTTATTTCTTTTAAACAGATAATTTTTTTTAAAAGCACGAATTTAGGTTGTTTACATTTTACAGTTCTCCAATTTTAACAAAACTAAGGCTGGGAGAGAATAAAGAGATGACATTTGGAAAGAATCAGCCTTTCCAACTAAAATACATTTTTTTTCCTTGTTCTTGCAGGCAGTTGGCAGTGATTTCAGGTTTTCAGACTTCACAGCTAGCATCCAAAAACTTGCATAACAGCACCCAGCACTCTCTCCTAAACCTTCCGGGCGGACTACGAAGCTACAGAAATCACGCCCTTGGTTCTGAAAACTCTAGCACCTTCCTTTCCATACCTACTGATCAGTCTTGACAACTTCTCATCGGAACGAAGATGTTACAATTTGGTCGAGGAGGGGGATTTATGGAGCACAGGATAAAAGAACAACAAAAGGACGTCTACCGCAGCTTGGACAGTGCCCGAACTGTAGTGAGGGGGCTTTCCTACATGAAAGAAGCATGTTCAGTGACTGGATGGGTACAGGAAAAGGGGCCTGAAGCAGTTAGAAACTAGTTGAGCCACAGATCCTACACACTCAAGAGGGAGAACAGAGAACTCCGGTAGTCCGCAGGTTGCCACCTCTCCCGGCCAGGCAGGGGCGCGCATCTGAACCCCCTAGGAAAGCTCCAGTCGCAGGACGCTGACTGTACCCCCGGAGTTGTCAGTTGCTCTCTCCCTTCGCCCATCTGCGGCTAGGTGGGCTGCGCCAGGGCCCACCAGCGCGGCCCGCAGGGCAGTGGGGAAGGGAGACTGAGGCCCCGACGGCTCCTTTTCCATCCCCACCGAGCGCCGCTGGAGGCCTGGGCCAAAGGAGCTGCCCGGGAAAAAGCTGCTGCGCGCCAAGTGCCCAGGCCCCTGGCTGTCTCGCCCTCCGCTCTCGGGGAGAATACTTACAGCCGAGCGACCCAGGGCGGGAGCGGCTCGGGAAGACGCGCCAGCCGCTGGCGACTGCAGTCCAGCAGATCCCCGAGGCAGCGGCAGGGAACAGGGCAGAGGCGCTCGCGGGCAACTCCGGGGCCGCTGCCCCCGGCCGGGCCCACGCCTCCCAGCACCGCGCACAGCAGCAGCCCCAGCGCCGCCGCGGGCGCGCGGAGCCTCGGCGCGCCCATCGCGGTCCTGCGGCCTCTTGGTGGACCCTGCGCTCCGCAGCCGGCGCGCACTCGGAACGCGGCACAAACTTCCAGCAGACAGTGGATGCTCGTGCTCCGGGCCGCGTGTCCGCGCCCTCCTCTCGCACTCCCAGGTAAACTCCTTTCTTTTACTCCCAACAGCGAAGCCTTTTCATGCCCCGGAGCAGCGTGAGGGAAACCAAAAAGAAAGGCTGAGTGCGGCAGAGTTGCAATACCAGCACCGTCGCCGCGCCGAAGGCCCTTTTGCCCGCAAAAAAAAACTTTTTCACCGCCTCCCTGCCGCAGAGCGCCAACTCCCGGCTCGGCGGAGTTGGGGGGCGGGGCTTGCAGTGACTGGCGCGCTCTCATTGGTCGGCCAGGCTCCAGTCGCCCGTGGCCACGTGACAATAACAGGGCTCCAAGCCCGGGGCGGAGCACACGAGAAAGTGGAGCTGAGATTGTAGGAAATTGAGGGTTACATTTTCCAGCCTCTTGGTCCAGAAGTCTCCACTACATCCTGGGAAACATATTATCAAATGGAGTTGAAGAGAAAGAGGGAGAAAACAAGTGTACGAATATTAGGGCAACTTGCGAAGTTGGAAGTATTTTGGGGAACCCGAAGAAAGTAACCTGAAGTTAGCCCTGTTACCGGGAAACCTTTCAATTCCAAATTTAAAACATTTTTAAAATTGTTCTACTCCTCGCAGATGAACAATGACTTCAATGAAAGTACAGTTTTCTTTAAACACCTTAGGAAAGCTCCAGTCGCAGGACGTTGACTGTACCTCCGGCGTTGTCAGTTGCTGCCTCCAATGAACACTGATTGGATTTTTCCGTATGTTGGCTCCAAAAATAAAAACAATAAAATATAAAAGCCATGGTATTGGAAATAGTATATCGAGTTACGAATAGCCAGCTGGATAGAGCTGGAGGCAATTATGGGAAATGACCTCCTAATAAACCGCGATGGCAATCATAGATTGCATGCAATAGCTAGAAATAATAAAAGTATTCACAGTTATATTTTAAAGCAAAATAAAAACTAGGAGGAAAAAATTAATATGTGTACCATGCATGGTCCACCTGGGCTTTGAGTGATGACAAATCCTGGTTGAGAATGCTATCAGGCTAGAAGTACTTTCCTGCTTCCTCATCTTGGGGGGGATTGGGCACACAGGACTTTCTCGTGAAGTCTGTGTCTTGACTTACTCTTGCAGGTGAGTGTGGACACCTCAGAGGTCATCTGGGGAGGCACTCCTCTGGGTGGGGAATAGATCCAGAAAAGGCAGCTCCCTCGTTTGTGGTAAAAACTGGAAGCTTGTTTTAAACTTCAACTTGTGCATTCAGTGTTTCTGGCATGCTATCTTCCAAAGCATTCTTCTGGGCCACTTAAACTTTTCATTATCGAGAAGTGGAGATAGCTTGTGGGGTTGAGCCTTTAACTCCCACTCCAATGACCATTGATTTCCACTGTAGCATGTCACCTGTATAAGCACCTCCATTCATGGGGAAGAGAAAAGACTCACTTTGAAGTTGCTTTGAAGCACGCTACTTCACATGTAATATCCCATCCTCTTCTTCCCAGCCACCATTAGCACCAACTCCACCACTTTTTTGGATGATGTACATTTAGAAAATATTTATAATGATGACACCTTGGCTTTCAAATGAACATTTTGCCTGCTTGAGAGTGGTCAAGACACACCACAGTCATGCTATGGATTTTCCATCTCAGTCTTCCCCATTTATTTGAAATAAAGAAAATCTGGCTTAGTGAACTGGAGTTTTTAAAAGGAAGAAATATGCCGTTACGCACATATCATTATGTATAAGAATGGTGGCACGACTATGGTGGCGTGTTGATTGACACATCACCCATATGACAGAGATAGAAATAGATGGGCTATAAATTCCACAGCCCTAAACTTACTGCTTTTCCTCATGCGTGTACTATCTCAAAGAAGGATACCTCCCTCCATCCAGAGGACTAGTGGCCCAGAAAACTAATTCACACTGAATATTCCTCATTCTCACCACCACCTGTACATTCAGTTAGTTAGCAGGTCTCAATGAAGCTAGCAACTAAATATACCTCTTCTCTATCTCCATAGGCATTATGTAAACTCAGACCACCCTCCGCTCTCACTTGGAATACTGCCATAGCCTCATTCCTAGCTGGCATTCCAGTCCTTTCTCCACAGTGCAGTCAAATAATATCCCGAAAGCTCAAATCTGAGCCTGTGACTCAGCTGCCTAATTCCTTTCACAGGCTCCCATTGTCCTCAGAATAAAGCTTAATTTTTTTAGAGTGACATGTGCAGCCTTTTTTTGTGTATATGTTTGGCCTCTACTTATCTCTTGACCTCGTTTTATTTAATCACCTCCTTTTTCCTCTAGGAACTACTTGCAGTTCTCTTCCTGTGCTGCGCCTTTGCTTTCCGACGTCCTTGACTCGCGGTTCCTCTGTCCAGATCACTCTCTGCCCTTCTTTCGCCTGGTTGATTTGCATTTCTAGTAAGCATCCCTCTTATGAAGGAAGCTTCCCCCAGTCCCGCTGTAGCTGTTCCTCCAATGCATTCCAACCCGGCACACACAGTATTCACTGGAATGTAATTGGCCGTTTTCACTCTACTACTTCCTAGATAATGCGTAGAATTTCCACATCACCATGTGTCCCGCATGCCCTTTAAGGATTTCACCAGACGTGTGATGTTAATTAAGTTATTTAAATTTTCAGTACCTCAGTTTCTCCTTCCATAAGTTGGGGGTACAATAAAAACCATATCTGATTTCGATTTCTCAGTTCACTGACTTAGCTGTCACTGTCTGTCCTCTCTGTGAGATCTACTGACTAAAGCCTAGGGCCACCTGAAATCTAGGGGCTCCAGCCCCCACCACCAGTCGGATGTTGATCCGTAGGAGTTCCAGACTTGTTTATATCTATGATTACCCAATTAAATGATTGTGTAAACCCAATAAATACAAGTGCAATCTGAAAGTAACATCGTTTCTACAGTAATGAATTGGAAGGTTGGGAAAGGCTCTCTAAAGGAAACCACTGAAACACAATGCTGCGAAGTTAGACATGGACGGATGATTGTAAAAACGAGGGGGAAATTATAAATCGAGGAGATTTCTTTGCGCAGATTGCTTTGCAGTCATCTTTAAACGCTTGCTCCACTTTAAAGTAATCATACCTGGGAATCAATCAGCTGAGGATGTTTTATGGGTGTGGCTCACGCTTACTGAAAACTTCCCATGGTTGTTGAGGGAGCAAACCAGGATGACGTGGAAAGGATGGAGCGTACATTACACATGGCTCTTCTCCATCTCAATTCATCCTCAGCTGTGCAGTCAATAGAAATAGAAACTAGTTTCACATGGGAACTTTAAATCAGTGTAGTGTTTTTACAGACTTCTCCAGCTCTTTGTGAAACAGGACAGCACTCTCGCTGGTTATCTACCTGAGCAGGTGAGGGCTGGATGTCCCTGAGATCCGTCACAGCCCTGTGCAGCTTCTTGTGTGCTACCTTGACAATGGGAATGAAGGCGGAGTCCCAGGAAAGGTGGTCTGTGGTTGAGGGGGAAAAGAAACGTTAAAGTCTGTTTAATATCCCAGAATTGATGGGTTAATAACAGTGACCCCAAAACAGCCTAACATGTGACCCTCTCATGATGTAGTCTTTCTAGACATACATAGATACAACAAAGTAGTAGCAAATGTTGATTCTCAGTTCTTGTGGCTAGCTTCATAAACAAGGATGTAGTGTGAGATAGTCCAATTCATTTTGACTGGGAGTCTTGTAACATTGGAATTAAAATGAGATAAAGCGTTGGATTAATCGACTTCTTCAGAGGTTTATACTGGTTAACCAGGTGGTTGATGATTGACTTTCCATTGGTCATCACCTAAATCAGACCCAGAGAGCTTCTCATTTATAATTTTGTCCTGGTGAATGGCAAGTCCCACCCATTTTCAAAACAGCCTCCTACCATCCATTTTATGGTTAGTAGAACCCAGCCCAGGAGCTCTTTTTAGTTTTCCTATCCCCCCCTCCCCCGCTGGCAAGTGTGAGACTTTCTTATCTTGAGTGCCGGCAAGGGCAATGACTCCTCGATAAAAAGTAATAGAGGTGCTAAGCTGTCAGTTCTAACATCCAAGGACAAGAATGAAAGCTAAACACTCAGTACTTGCTTTATCATTACAATGAATGACACAGTTTGTGTAAGTGTGAACTGTGAAAAGGGAAAGAGATAAGGCAAAGCAGGAAGAAAAGCACAAAAATCCCCAGATAATGTTGCCAAAAGCAAATGTTGCTGTACTCTGTAACCTAACCATATCTTTCCCCATTCATTAAGGCATTTTAGAAGAAATAGATAACCCCCTTTTCTCACACACAAAAATGCAATGCTTCACTCAAAGAGCAGGAAAATAGAATCTTACTTTACAAACCCCCTACTAGGAACATGTCTTAACTCTTCAGAAAATATTTAGAAAGACGAAGATAGCCACACATCTGTTTTTCTCAAGTTGGCCAATATTACCTGAATTGAAAACAATCTTGTCTGAACATTCACTTAATTACAGATTAAACATATGCTATTTTTTATTTTACTCACTTCCCAAGTTACTCTTAGGAGTTATGCGTGCGCTGAGGAAAGCTCCTTTTGTGGATAAGACCTGATGCCCTGGAAATTATCTCGTGGTAGCCTGGGGCTGCCGGGAAATGGGAGCCCTGGGGTGGGGTGGCGAAGGGCTGAAGACTCAGGGTGGGTGCTGGGGTTTCCACCAGATTCTCCTTAGTGGTGAGTGTCCTTCCCCAGCAACAGATCCTTTCAGTGGTCTCCAGTTTCTTAACTCCTCTAAGGACCTTAAGACAGTTTTTTTCTCTCCTACCAATCCCTGCTCCATTTTTTTTTTCCCTCTCCAGCCAGCAGCATTATCAAGACACTACTGGGAACCTTCCACACATAAAAATAGCCCCCATCCTGTCAGAAGTGCAGAAATCCAAATGTTTGAGACTTTGTAATAGAGGAGGCAAGGTGGTCAGAAGTCTAACAGGGAGGTCATACGCGAGGTAACTTCGGTTTACTGGACAACTCTATACTTCATGTTTCTTATCTGTAAAATGGGGTGAAGAGTGATATGTCGCTGCAATATAGATAGTGTTGTATAACTACAGGATTGTGTAAGTATAAAGTCCCACAGAGATTCTAGTTCTCATGATTTAACTCTCAAATTGCTGTTCTTTTTTATTAGTCAGGGAGTTAATGTGAGTTCACTATAGAAATATTCTGCAGCTGGGATTCTTGACCAATGGAATGTTGGAATTAAGTAAACCCTCAACTACTAGTCCTGGGTAAAGTGAGGAAAATAATTAATTTTAAAATTAAAAAAAGAAACCCTTTATAACTTTAACATAGAACCCTTAATTTATGTTATGACAGCATACTGTACACATCTGAGATTTTTAATATGGATTGTATTATGCCGTCTCCAAAAGTTACTGCGTAACTCAATTTGTTATGATTTATGCCATGAGGTAAAAAAAAAAAAAAAAGGAATCATTAGGCATATTTACTACAAAGAGTCAAATATCCCTCCTGGGAACTTTTCTGAAGAATATTTTTCTCCCACTATTTAGATGAATGGTTGGCCTATACACTATTCTAAGAATTAATTTGCACTTCCAAACCATGAAAGGGCTCATAAATGAGTACATTGCTTTTATTTATAGGTTTATCCTCTCACATGTTTGATATTTACCCAGACCTGACTATCAAATTATTTAAAGTGACTTTGTCATGAATAGTCTTAAAATCAGGTTCCCTGCATTAAAAACTCTGCTTCTATTCCTAAATATCAGTCTCGAGCTACCATGTTTACATAGTCTTCTGCATAAGCATTTTCAGTTGAGAATGAAGAAGAATTTTGGTTCTGTGGAGTCCATTCGACATGACATCGTGTTTTTGTCATAGTACAGACAGTACAAACACTTTCCTGCTAAAATGTTCAGTTTTTAGCCCAAAGCTTTACACGTGTCCATAATGTTTATACATCCATACACAAAGTTTTCCATGGAAATACTGACGTAGAGCCTGAAGAGGTTTCAAGGGCCCCTTGCGCTCTGCTCGCCCCGGGCACGACTGTGTCTGCGGCAGGCAGCCTCCTCCTCTCCCACAGCAGTGCGCTGGGACTTGAACAGCTTTTCAGCCAGAGCATTTGTCTTTACAGCCCAGATAAATAAATTCCTCCTGCTCTCTTGCAGTCATCTGAGCTTTTATGCTTTTTCTTTTCTTTTTTCTGGACAAAGTAGAAGCTATTGCCAGAAACATTCCTTAGCTTTCCTCTTTGCAAATTAAATAACTGCAACTCTTTTTAACACTTTCTCCCAAACACTACACTTCCTCTACCTAACACCCTCATGAGGCTCAGAAATGACTCTCTTCTGTTTATGTGGCTTGTGTAGTTGAGTACAGCGAAGTGAAAGTAAGAGACTCCTGAAACTCCACAAATGATGATATCTGCAAAATTTTGTCAAGCTCTTACTATTCTCTAAATGTGTCATATGTATTAGCTTATTTTTTACAACTACACTGGAAGGTATCATCCCCATGTTACCAGATGAGGAAACTGAGGTAGGGAGATGCTAAGGAATCTGCTTGTGGTGGAATTGAGATTCCAACCCCGTTAATCAGGCTCCACAGTGTACCCTTCTAACCGCGATGCTACACTGCTTTTCACTAGTCAGAAGAAGCAGGGTTTCCAAAGTCTTCTTAAGGGGAGAGGTTTCCATCAATAGGAGAGCAGGGAACTTGCCTGGTAATTTAGATGGTGGTTGACTATAAGTTTTGTTACTCCCTCTCCTTTCCTTCCCTGTTTCTTCCCTCCTCTCTTCCTCTATCTAAGTTTGAGAAAAAAAAATAGTCTCACGTAGGTGTATGAATCAGACACTTTAAGTTCTGATTTGTAAAGGTCAGCATCCACACCTAGGTATGAGACTGGGGCTTGAAATCTGACTATTGAGAATAACTGTAGGTATTCAGGCATGACCGTCTCCCTAAAGTTCTGCAATGTCAATACGCCACCACTCTGGGAACGTCGCATGAGGTGTCATTGGCACATTAGGGTCAGTGTCCTATAAAACTACACATGGCCTACAGAACCCAGGTGGCTAGTAATCAGAAGAATTAAAAGATGCAGAAAGAGAAAGAGGCATTGCATTTTTTGCAATTTTGTCTAGGACTGCTCCTAATTAGGAAGTCAGTGATAGGATACATATGATTCAAGAAGCCCAGAGAAATGAAATATTAATACTGGAGATCATATTTCAGCCATTGAGATACTTTATATGTGACAGCAGAAGTTTCTTTTAACTTTTGGTTTATTAGCTAATGCTAATTTTTATGCTTTTCTAACTCCTGTACAGGTGAAGGAGTAAATTTTTTAAAGTGTCCCAAATTGTCTCGTTTTCATTCTAGTTTCCTGGTTAGCTTTCTAAAAGGCTACCCTTCAAGTCCATGGTTCCGGGAACATCTCAGGGACTACTCTACTGTAGGGACTCCGCCCAAGTCCCCTCAGTGACAGGAATTAGTGCCTTTCTCACACTCAAAGACCCAACTCAAGTTATAAGATAGTAACTTCCATTATCTTAATTTATACTTATTAAGCCATTCATTGTCATGACAAATAATTTCTGTTATGAAGAATATAATAGATATCATGAAAGTGAACTTACTGGGATTTTGATAAAAATCTATACTTTCTAATATTATAAGAAAAAGTACTAGAGACACAAGCTCCCCTGTGTTAAAAGTTGTAAATTCATTTTTGAATTTTTATCACCTAATATTAAGAGCTCTTGCCTATGATTTCGAGTCTGTTTTGTTATTGAAATAGAACTTATTTGAACAGTTTGTCCTGGAACCTTAAATTAGTTAATGCAGTGGTGAAAATTTTTAAGGCCAAGACATATCTTAAAAATAAGAATTTGGACAAAATCTTTATTTTACCTAATGAAAGTATAACATAAGAAGTTAATGAAAACACGAATAATTAATTACATTAAATGTTGATGGTTCTGTCCCAAAAGGATCCTATAGCAGCAGCAGATCTCCCTGAACTTTGTAATCATTCATTGAAATTGACATGCTTGTGAAAGCAAAAATAAAATGTACTATTTTTTTCCTTTTAAACGTTGGATCTTTTGTTATAATGTTAATGAGAGTGCATGCTACATGTCTCAAGGTAAGGATAGAATTCTTCATCTTGCTAGTAATTGTACTTGAGCCAAGAGGAGAATGTTGGAAACAAAATTATGCATAATTTGCAAATACTGATTGCAGTCACAAAAACTCTTTCTAAAAGTTTTGCCCTAGGCAAAAATAAAAACTAAAAATTTAAATCAGCTTTTATGAAATCACCCAAATGTAGCATGCTTACTGCCATTAAAAATAACTAAAATATCCTAAGGCATTCCATATTTGGTAATTATAGTTACTTTAAGATGTGTTTTATATGTGACTAGATCTGAAATTAAGAGCAATCTGCTTCTAAAAACACTGATTTTAAAAAATTGTTTTGTTTTATTTATTTGAAAATTTTTATTGAGTTTATTGGGATGACAATGGTTAATAAAATTATATAGGTTTCAGGTGTACGATTCTATAATGTAATATCAGTATATTGTATTGTGTATTCACTACCCAAAGTCATCTCCTTCCATCACTCTTTCCCCATTCACCCTCTTCTACTTCCCATCACCCCCCTTTACCTCTGGTAATTATAATGCTGTTATCTGTGTCTATGAGATTTTTTTTTGTGTGTGTGTGTGTGCTTAATCCCTTCACCTTTTCCACCCAGGCTCCCAGTACCTCTCCCCTCTGACAGCAGTGAGTCTGTTTTTGGTATATACAAATCTGTTTGTATTTTGTGTGTTTATTTATTTTGTTTATTAGATTCCACATATAACTGAAATCATATGGTACTTTTCTTTCTCTGACTGGCTTATTTTACGTAGGATAATGCTCTATAGGCCCATCCATGCTGTTGCAAAAGGTAAGATTTCCTTCTTTTTTACATCCTATTATTATTCCATAGTGTCAATGTACCATAGTTGTTTTATCCACTCATCTACTGATGGGCACTTGGGCTGCTTCCAGATCTTGGCTATTGTAGATAATGCTGCAGTGAATATAGGTGTGCGTGTATTCTTTCAAATCAGTGTTTTGGGTTTCTTTGGATATATCCTTAGAAGTAGAACCACTGGATCATAAGGCAGTTCTATTTTTAATTTTTAAAGGGAACTCCATATTGTTTTCTGCAGTGGTTACACCAATCTGCAGGCCCAACAACAGTGCACTAGGGCTCCTTTTCTCCCCATTCATGCCAACACTAGTTTGTTGGTTTATTGATGACCGCTGTTATGATAGGTGTGAAATGATATCTCATTGTGATTTTAATTTGCATTTCTCTGATGATTAGTGATGTTGAGCATCTTTCCATATGTCTATTTGCCATCTGTATGTCCTCTTTGGAGAAGTGTCTATTCAGATGTTTTCTCATTTTTTAATTGGATTATTTGTTTTAATTGAATTTTTATGCTATCAAGTCTTACATTCAAGTCTTTAATCCATTTTGAGTTTATTCTTAGGTATGTATGAAGGTTGTCTAATTTCATTTTTTTTTGCATGTATCTGTCCAATTTTCCCAACATCATTTATTAAATAGACTATTTTTATCCCATTGTATGTTCTTGCCTCCATTGCTGAATATTAATGGACCACAGTGGTGTGACTTTATTTCTGGGCTCCGTAATCTGTTCCATTGATCTACATGTCTGTTTTCGTACTGGTACCATGCTGTTTTGATTACTATTACTTTGTAGTATAGTTTAGTATCAGGTAGTGTGATTCCTACAACTTTGTTCTTCTCTCTCAAGATTGCTGTGGCTATTTGGGATCTTCTGTTGTTCCATATAAATTTTTGGAACATTTCTTCTAGTTCTCTGAAACATACCATTGCTATCTTGATAGTAATTGTGTTGACTCTATAGATTTCTTTGGGTAGGATGGACATTTTAATGATGTTAATTCTTCCAATCTATGAACATGGTTTATGTTCCCACTTATTTACATTTTTTTCTTCAGTATCTTACAATTTTCCAAGTACAGGTCTTTTACAACCTTGCTAAATTTATTTCAAGGTATTTTGTTGTTGTTGTTGCAGTTGTAAATAGTATTGTTTTCTTATTTCACTTTCTGCTAGTTTATTATTAGTGTATGAATATGCAACTTGTTTCTGGATATTTATTTTGCATCTTGCTACTTTATACTAAATTTGTTTATTAGTTCTAGTAGTTTTTTTGGTGGAATCTCTAGGGTCTTCTCTCCTCTTGAATTTGTTGAAAAAGTTTGAGAAGGAGAGGTGCTCATTTTTCTTTGAGCGTTTCGTAAAATTCACTTGTGAAGCCATCCAGTCCAGTTGGCATTACATGATGTCCTTATTTGTCTCTTGTTATGGCTTTTGTTTTGAAACCTATTTTGTCTGGTATATGTATTGCTATCCCAGTATTTTTCTTCATTTTATTTGCAAGAAATGTCTTTTCTGTCCCTTTACTTTTAGTCTGTGTGTATCTTTTGTTCTGAGGTGAGTCTCTTGCAGGCAGCATATATATGGGTCTTGTTGCCTTACCCATTCTGCTCTGCAATGTCATTGACTAGAACATTTAAGCCATTTACATTTAAAGTGATTATGTATAGGTGCATATCTATTGCTATTTTATTTTGTATAACTATGCACCCCCCCCTTTTATTCCTCTTGGAAGACCCTTTATCATTTTTTGTAATTCTGGTTTTTTGTAATTCTGGTTTCGTGTTAATGAACTCTTTTAGCTTTTTCTTGTCTGGTAAGTTCATTATTTCTCCTTCAATTTTAAATGATAGCCTTTCTTGGTTTAGGTCCTTGCTTTTCATCACCTGAATATTTCATGCCAGTCTCTTCTGGCCTGAAATGTTTCTTCTGAAAAATCAGCTGAAAGTCTTATGGGAGCTTCCTTCTAGTTAACTAACAGTCTTGCTCTGGTGACTTTTAAGATTCTCTCTTTGTCCTTAACCTTTGCCATTTTAAATATGATGTGTCTTTGTGTGGACCTCTTTCTGTTCATCCTGTTTGGGGCTCTCTGTTCTTTCTGAACTTGTATGTTTTCACTCCTTACCAGGTTAGGGAAATTTTTGGTCATTATTTTCTCAAATATGTTTTTGATCCCTTGCTCTGTCTCTTCTCTGGGTATCCCTACAATGCGATGTTGTTGTGCTTCATGTTGTCCCAAAGGTCTCTTAAAATATCTTTATTTTAAAAAATTCTTCTCTAATTTTGTTTCTCCGTTGGGTATTTTCCGCTACCTTGTCTTCCAAATTGGTGATTTGATCCTCTGCTTCACCTAGCCTGCTGTTGATTTCTTCTAGGGTATTCTTAATTTCAGATATTGTATTCTTAAATTCTGATGGCTTATTTTTATGGTTTCTATGTTCTTTTTTTTATACTTGATATCTCTTTGTTGAAGTTCTCACTAAATACCTTGAGCATCCTCATAACCATTTTTTTTTCCCAACTGTATAACTGGTGATTTGCTTGCCTCCATTTCATTTAGCTCTTTTTCTAGAGATTTCTCCTGTTCCTTCATCTGGAGCATGTTTCTTTGTCTTCCCATTTTGGTTGCCTATTTGTGTCTTTTTTTCTATGTATTAGGTAGATCTGCTATGACTTCCAGTCTTATGTAGTAGGTCTGCTGTGGGACCCAATGCCACTGTCTCCTTGATCACCTGAGCTAGGTGTTCCATGAATGTGCCTTGTTTTTTGTTTTTTTTTACGTGGGCTGTCCTGTTATAATTGAGTCTTGATTTGTATTGACCCATTTGTGCATGAAGTCAACCCTCAGGCTGGCTGACCAAAAGATTGCCTCATGTCATAGTTCACGGTGTACAACCTGCTGTGCAGGTGCTGGCCACACGAAGCTGAGTTCACCTCAGCAGAGCCTGGTTCCTGCCAAGATCTCCCTTTGGATATACCACTAGTGAAGCAAATTATATCCTGCTCTGATGTTGTCTGATGCTGGCCACTGGATGTGTTGGTTCTGGGGCTTCTTGGGAGGCATTCTGGCGCAGGCCATTGTTGGATGTGGCTTGTGACTGGCCATGCGCAACCTGTTTGGAGCTACAAACTGATCCACAGTTTGTGGCTGCTTCTGTGGGGCCTGAGTGTATGTGAGAAGGACCAAGCTGAGCACCAAGGCTGGCTTTTGCTAGCACCAGGCCCTGGGGCAGGTCAGCAAATATCTCAAGGTACCCTGAGATCTGCCTCTACCTGCCTGCTAGCTGTTAGGCTCAGTCACTGAAAGACCCTCTGGTGCTACTTGAGTTTCATGAAGTTGGTTCTCAGTCACCATGTAGGGGCAAGTGGTGTTCCCGAGATTTATACTGGTTCAAACTCAGTGCCAGTGCTGGGTCTGAGGCCACTCAGCAAATGTCCCAGGGCATATCAGGTCTACCTTCCACCCACCAGGTGCCCAAAGACCTTTGTGATGGGGCTGGGTCTCAGGGATTCGTCAAGTTGAGGCCAGTGGAGTTTATCAGGCCCAAACAGGCCAAGGTTTGGCCGTGTGAAGGAGGGCTCTGCACCGACCGAGCATGCTAGGGAAAAATGGCCTCTGTCCTAGCGTCACACAGCTCAGTCTGTCCCCAATTCTGCCAGGAACCTGAGCTCAACAGGGCAGGGCCGCTGTGATTGAAGAGGGTGGGAATAGTGGATCTTCTGTGAGGGAGTGGTGCCAGTCAGGCTTGACAGAAGGTGGTAGAAGTGGCTCCTGTGCCAGAGCCACACAAAACTCAGTCTGTCCTGGATTCAGCCCAGACCTTGGCAGGGTGGGGCCACCAGGACTTGAGAGGGTGAGGCCACCTGGAGCCTGGAGGGTGGAGCTGCCAGATCTCTTGTATAGGGGCGGCACAGCCAGTCAGGTTCACTGGGGTGGGGGGGATCGCTCCTGCTTTAAGGCCACACCACTCAGTCACTGAGACCCCCGAATCTGCCCAGACCCTCTACACCTCGCCCTGGCAGCTGACTCCTCAGCAGGGTGCAGGGTGAGTTGATAGGGAGCTCAGAGGGTGGGTCTGTTGCATTCTGCTGGGCTGAATCTGGAAGTATGGTAATGCTCCACCCAAGGAAGATGGCGTCTGCAGTACTCGAGGGTGACTCAGCACAGGTGTCCCTGCGGCTGTCCCTTCAGCTCTCTCTTTAGAACCACAAACCTCAGTCTCTCCTCACATGACCCCAGTCTGCTCTGTGCTCCCTCTGCCGGAGCCCAGAGTGAGTGGGTGTGAACAAGATTTTGTGCATTGGCCCTTTAAGAAGACACCTATGTCTCTAGCAGACGCCACCCTCTTCCTGGCAGACAGAATCCCCACTGATTTTCACAGCCAGGCATTATGTGGGTGCCTCTTCCTAACTTCGGTGCTCTGGGCACGGGATTGAGACCCCACGCTCCTGAAGGGGAGCCTCGGCAGCTGAGCCCGCCTCCCAAATAGCTGCTGCCCGGGAGTGGGGCCTGTCCTTTTCACATCTCCCCGCTTCCTGCCAGTCTTGATCTGCCATCTTCCGTACCTCCTTGGTTGTAAGACTTCTCCTCAGCTAGTCTTCAGTTGGTGATTCAGGCTGACTGTTCCTTATTTCAGCTGTCCTTCCAGTGTGTTCCTGGGAGGAGTTAAGTGTAACATCCATAGAGTCTATTGCCATCTTGGATCTTCCCTCCCCCAAATTTCTGATTTTTAAAATAGTAGTTGGAAGTTTAGGTCGGGGTATCTTTGAAATAGGTCTCAACTTGCATTATTCTTAGTTCTAAAGCTTTACATTCAATGTGATTTCTCCACCATTTAGGAAGCACGGGATAAAAATGACACAACTTACACATGATAGAGTTTCTTCAATGGTGATCGGGAAAACTCTAGCCCAAGACATAGGGGAGACAATAAACGTGAAGACTATTTGGCCCATTTCCCAACTTACTGAATCAGAAATCCTGTAGGTGGGTTCTGGGGATCTGCAGTTTAACACACCCTTCAGGGTTTAAGAATCTGCAAGTTGCTGGTCTGGAACTGTGGGGATTAATTCTCCTGTTACCATGTAGCCTTTGTGTGGGGTTTCTTTCCATGGGAGATGAAACTCTTACCATGAGTGCATAAAACTCCTCTCATCCGCCCTGTCCTTTCAAGTATAGATGAATCTTATGAAGTTTGGAAGAAGATACTATGATTCTATCTCAAGTAATCATGGTTGCCTGGGACCAATATGTAAATTTGGACAATAAAGGGATGCTTTCCCATATGTTTACATGAACAAGGAGAATATATTCTGTGGTACCAAGAAAGCGATATATACATAATATTTAACAATAAAGGATATGATTCTGTACAGACAAATTTGTGTAATCAGCCAGTACTAAATACCAGGTATCTGAGCAGGGCACAGTATTCAGTTGTCTATTTATGCTAAAGGCAAAAAAAAAAAAACACTTAAAAAGTTGTGAAAAACCTAGGGATCAGGAAATTCCTGAGTATATTTCTTTTTAAAATTTTTATTTACTTTTAGAGAGAGGCGAATGGAGGGAGAAAACGAGGGAGAGAAACACAGATGTGTGAGGGAAGCGTGCAATTAAAATGTTGATCAGTTGCCTCTTTCACACCCCCAACTGGGGACCTGGCCTGCAACCCAGGCATGTGCCCTGACAGGGAATTGAACCAACAGCCTTTTGGTTTGCAGGCCAGTGCTCAATCCATTGAGCCACACCAGCCAGGCCTGAGTATATTTCTACTAGAATCCTTGTCAAGCATATGTGTGTGTGTTGGCTCCTTCCCCGTAATGTGAGTGCTTTAAGTCTTGAGGCCAGGACCCGATGGTCTTAATGATCTATGAATACCTCAGCGGGGGCACCGCCTTTCACCCAGTCATTTACTCTCGCTCCTAGGAGTTACCCTCCCTCTTCCCTTGCTTTCACAGTTTATGACTTTCCTTCCATATCGCCAGTTCCTGTCAGCTCTCTTTTCAAAGTATACGGGGATTCTCACCAGTCTCAATACTTCCATCCCCAGTACCGTATTCCAGCTTCTTCACTGGGATTCATGGAAAAACCTTGCACCCAATCTCTGATGCCGCTCCTGAATTCCTACGGCCTGTTCTGCACGTAAAAGCCTAAATCTTCTTTTCAAAACATAAACCAGGTTTCTCTACCCTCCTGTTCAAAATCTTCCTGCCGTCCCTCTCAGGCCTGGAATAAAATTCATAGTTTCCACCCTGGTCTCAGAGTCTCCGCAGGATCTGCCTCCCTCCCTTCCGTAACTCTGCTCTTGTCTTTTACCGCTCATCTCCCCGCAGCTCTGCCCTTGCTGGCCTTCCTTTGATTTCTGAAACAAACCAAGGTTATTCTCACCTGAGGACCCGTTTAGCTGCTGTTCTTTGGGCCATGTGCTTCCTCGACCACCTCCTAGCTCATTCTCACCTCGTTAAGGCGTCTGCTCAAATGTCCCCTCCCAGAAACTTTTCTTTAGTACTACAGTCTCAAAATAATCTCCCTCCCCTCCCTGTACCCAGGCTCTCCTTACTCCATTCCCTAATTATTTTTCTTCATTTTTTATTGCTTATGTCCTCCCAGGAAGATGAGCTCTTAGGCAGAATGGGGAGTTGGTCCTGAAACTCCATGCCTAGAACAATGCCTGAGAAGGCAGGGATATCAGCGAAGCTCCATCGAATGTCTGTATCCCCAGAGCTGGCACATAATCAGAGGTTTGTACACTTGGGCTGAATGTCTAAATGAATGACTATCAGAAGCTTTGTGTTTCTAGCTGGAAAGACTCCCCTCGAGCAGAGTGTGTCCCTTGTAGGATGCTCTTGCCTAGTCTTGCCCTCTGCCCCCTTGATCGTATTCTCCTGCTGGAAGATATTTATTTTCTCCTGTTTTGATAAAAGAAGAAGGCAAGTTCTTATTAACTAAAAAGCAATTTGGGGCTTGTTTTATCCTATAAAATAATCGGAAAATTAATTTTTCCCGAAGGAAGGATGTAAGGTCACATTCAGTTTCTCATAAAGCAAATCAATATCAGAGATAACACAACAGAGATTTAACCAGACCTTTTCTACTTGTTTCTCTCTTTCTTACTCTATACCACTGAGAACCTAAGTGCCCTATAGTAACCTGCCTGTTATTGGTATTCTTCCCATTGCAATTTCAGATCTCTCATCGGATTCTCAGAGGACACTAGTTCAGGTTTGAGGCACTAACTATGTCACTGTCACATTTCTAAACAGAAAGCCTTTCTTTATGGAACAAATGCTTTAGAACATGTGTAACTGAAAGCTGAGGAATCTTAGGCTATACGGTGGTCTTACCAAAGGACCCCTTAAAACCTTACAAAGTATCTAAAATATATCATCTTTTGTCATAGGAGGAGAAGGATGGCTTCTGATAATATTAAATGCAACCTTTGGAAAATGACATTAATGATGAATGCAAATGAAATCATAAAATTGTTTTATGTTACATTCTTTCCCCCCTCCACTTAGAATCACCCTAAGGATGGTTTCACATTGGTAGACAACTGTTTCCCACATGTAAATTATAGTTAAATTATACCAGTGATGTCATTGATGTGGAATAAAAAGTGCTGTGAGTTTTAGTGATGGCTATTTCACCACAGCTGTGAGCAGTGTGCTCCATAAAGACTGGTATAATTCTCCCAAGAGCCACTTTAAAACCTCACTCTTGCAACTCTTTAGCAACATAATAATGATTAAAAATGGATGCAAAAGTCACTTACTCACAAGGTCAGTATTTATGTATTTCCTAGTTAATAAGTTAAAAAAAAAAAGGTTCTGATCTTATTATACACATAATATATTGGGCTAAGGTCCAGCACATGCTTTATTATTAAGCAAGTCTGCAAATTAAAATAAGAGGGTGATCAAATACAATAGGGTGATTTTCTTGTTTGAAATAAAAGTATAAAAACACAGTGCCTTTGAACTTTAAATATTTGAACAAAAATAACCAGGGTCAAAGGTAGAATTAGGTTTTTGTTTTTTTTTCTTTAAGAGCTTTAAGATTGCCTACTTTTATTTTGGTTGGATTAAAGCAAATCGTTAGCATTACCGTAACCTGGGTCAGAGCCGTCCTGGGGGAGATGGCTGTGTGCCCAGCAGACCCACTCTGTGGGGGACTGCCATGGTGGCCCTCTCCACAGGTGTCCTCTGTGGAGCACAGTTCTCTCCTTGTGGGGTCTTGATGATTCACCATTGCACTTTCACTGAGGAGAGAGATTTTCACAAAATGGGAAAAAGAAAAACAACACCCAGCAACTAAAAATAAGCAGCTGTGTTTAGCATAGAGAAAGTGAAGTAATTTCTTATATTCCAAGCCCTTCACCTGTATGCCCAAGATCTGATCTGATATGACTGAACAAAATGCAGCCTTTTCCCAAGTAATCTATCTGTCTGGGTCCTGCTTGGTCACATTTTGCAGAAGGACTATTTATCTGAGTCATTGCAAAAACAAAACCTCCTTGGTTGAAGCTGTATGAGAAAGGATGGCTTAAGGCTCAAAAGTGAATGTGGATAATGCCTTTGCCATTCATGTTCTGAGCTCGTGTATTTATGAGTTCTGAGAATGCAAAAATTATTTCTAAATTATTTATCAAGAATATCCCCTGAACCTTGCCAAATGCCTAACACCAAGCACATTTTACATGCTCAAAAAGATGGGCATGTGTGTGTGTGTGTGTTGAAATAAAGAAAAGGTGAAGGAAGAAACTTAAAATAGGAAAATGAAAATGATGTTGCCCTGGCAGGTGTAGTTCAGTTGCTTGGAGCATCATCCCATAACTGAAGGTTACAGGATTGATTCCCAGTCAGGGCACGTAGCTGGGCTGCGGGTTTCATCCCTGGCCTGTGCGTATCATCGCTGGTCCAGGGCGTAAGGGAGGCAGCCAATTCATGCTTCTCTCTTGCATCGGTGTTTCTTTCTCTCCTTTTCTCTCTCACTGAAAAGCAATGAAAAAAAGGTCCTTGGTTGAGGATAAAAAAGAAAAAATAATAATGTTGAGTATCAGGTCTAAAAAGTGGTACATGGATATTTTTAGAGACCTACACAGTCCCCGCACTGGAAGAACTAGGCTGTTGCATCTGGGACAGCCCAATGTGGATGTTTAGGTCTAAGTGGTGAACTCCGCAAGGCAGGATCTTTGATGGTTTTCTAAAAGCTCCTCACAGTGCAGAAACAAGTCTAGCCTGCCAATTCACAGAAACTATTCATGATAGCGACGGACCCCCTGGACGGGTTTCCTCCCGTGGTAAGTCCCACCGAGTAACACCTGTCTCACTGACCAGTGGATTCTTTCTTTATTGTAGCCCCTTCTTCTACCTCACTAGAGTGTGCATAAATCTTAAAAGCACCATGGATTGGCCTGTAGGCCTGGAAGATTTAGAATAGTTTCCAAAGACACTTAATTTGCTATCAGGAAGGAGCTCAGACATCAAGCTATTTTGGCTTAATTAAGAAAAAAGGTCTTTGACAGCTACAAGTGGAAAGTTCTTGGGATGGGATAACTTTTAATAGCTCTAGACTTGGCAACCTTCAAAAGAAATGCTGCCAGTTCTTAATTTTAAAACTAAGGCTATATTTATGCAACATTTACACAACTGCTTAATTCAGTGAAACTATCACCCCAATTTAATTTGACGACGTATAGATGAACACATTTGATTGATTTACCTTCCAATCACTTGTCAAGATGTTGTAAGTGGACTGATTTCTTTCACACAACTGAGATTAATGATATCATTAAAGAGCTAAGGTTCAATGACTTTATACTTGAATTATTGCTTAAAACAATGTCATACATTGGGTCCTCGCTGGGCAGCTCGGTTTGTTAGCACTCTGTCCCATTGCACCAAGGCTGAGGGTTTGATCTCCAGTCAGGGTACATACAAGATTTGACTGGCTGTAAGAGGGAAGGGAGGAAGTGGGGACTGTTTGAAAGATGGTGAAGGGATTAGTCAAAGAACATATTTGAAGGAACCATAGACATGGACAACAGTGTGGGGAATGGCAATGGGAATGGGGAGTGGACAGGATGGAGGGGGGCAAAACGGGAAAGTTGGGACGCTATAATAGCATAAACAATAAAAAAATAAAAAGAATCAACCAATGAATGTGTAAATGCATGGGACAGCAAATCAATGTCTCTCTCTCTCAAATCAATCAATCAATCAATTAAAAAATTGACAACAACAAACAATGTCTTACATTAATAATGATGGGGAAGGATTTGCTTTCAAATGTAGTGTCACTTTCTTGGCTTTTATTTTAGTGACATCTTTATTAAGGATAAATGTATGCTGAGTGCTCAAATGTACCTTTAATCATACCTTTTTTTAGAGATGAATTATAGTTTAATTAAAAAATATATTTTATTAACTATGCTATTCTCAATTTTTTTTCCCTTTGCCCCCCCCCGCCACCACCCATTTCCTTTAGCAATCCCTCCCCTTAGTTCATGTCCATGGGTCATGTATATAAATTCTTCAACTTCTCCACTTCTTATATTGTTCTTAACATCCCCCTGCCTATTATGTCCCTACAAATTTGTACTTCTTATTCCCTGCACCTTTTTTTCCCATTCTCCCCCTTTCCCCTCCCAACAAGTAATTGTCCGAATGATCTCCATATCTATAGTTCTGTTTCTATTCTGCTTGTTTGCTTAGTTTGCTTTTTAGATTCAATTGTAGATAGTTGTGAATTTATTGTCATTTTAATGTTCATAATTTTGATCTTTTTCTAAAATGACTCCCTTTAACACTTCATATAATAATGGCTTGGTGATGATGAACTCCTTTAGTTTTACCTTGTCTGGGAAGCACTTTATCTACCCTTTGATTCTAAATGATAGAGTGATCTAGGTTGTAAGTCCTTACTTTTCATCACTTTGAATATTCCTTGCCAGTCCCTTCTAGCCTGAAAAAAGTAGAAAGCACATAAGAAGAGTGTAGAAATAATGCAAATATATTGCTAATCAAAACTAATGTAAAAAAAACTAAACTTTCCAGTTAAAAATCAAATATTAGGTTGAGTTTTAAAACAAATATGAAAATCCAGCTATATTCAGATCATGGGATATATAGTTAAAATGCCTGGGTAAAGATTTAAAGTCAAAAGGCAAAAAGAGTTTGTTTACCTCTCAGTGGTAAACAAAACCAAGTTGGTATAGTTATTATAAGAAAGTAAAATTATAACCAAGAGGCATTCCTAGACTTCAAGTCAGCCCTCAGAAATAATAGTTCTATTTTTATATGCATCTATACTAGAGTCCCAAATTGTAGTAGGACACCTTAATGAAACATCTCTCAGTCGCTGATAGAGGAAGAAGACAAAAACATCGCAAGGCTATAGAAGATTTGAACAGTATTATTAAGAAGTTTGATTTGTTGAATATTCAGAGAACATTACATTCTACTAGTGTAAAATGAATATTCTTTTCAAGTACACAGGGAACATTATGAAAATTGACTGCATTCTAGAGTATAAACATTTCCTCAACAACTGTCAAAAGATTGATATCAGAAAGGTCATATTTCTTAAACACGATCCCATGAAGTTAGAAACTGATCACAAGTTTGAGCCTAGGAAGAAGAAGCACATTAAAACACCTAAAACACATTTTCAAAGGACTCATAGATTTTAAAAAAATCATAATTAAAATTGTAAGTATTTAAAACTAAATTATAACAGAAATATTATATAACAAAACTTGTGGGTAGAACCTAAAGCATATTGTAGAATGAATTTTATAGCCTTAAATACTTTCATCAGAAGCAGGCTCAGATTAATGTGTCGGATTGTTTAATGGTAGAAAATCAATTAATATAATATATTTCATTAACAGTATGAAGGAGAAAATATGTTTAACAAAAGGTTTGAAAAAAATTAACATTTATACCTGATAAAGGTCTTAGCAAACTAGGAATATAATAAAACTTCCTTAACCTGAGAAAGATCATGCAGAGAAATATACAGTAAATATACTCAGTGTGAAATGTAAGAAACATTCTTTTTATAATTCAAGACAAGCCAAAGGTGCCCTCTATCACTGCTTTGAACTAAAGTTAAGTCAGCAAGAGAGCTTTGTAAGTTTATTTAATACATAATCAAAATACAAAACTCAGTTCTATATCCATGTACCTACAACAATCAGGATATGTAATTAAAATAAAACTGAAAAATACCTTCTTTCTAATATTCCCCAAATCACGAAGTTTTCAATAATAATAACTAACCATAACAACCAAAAACAACAACAAAAACCTGTCAAAATATGTGTGTCTTTTATGGAGAAAATAATAACATTTTATTGTAAGATATTAAATAATACCTAAATAAATAGAAACATAGATACTGTGTTCTCAAGTCCTACATTATGAAGAAATGAATTCTCTCTAATTTTATCTAAAAATTCAAAGTAATTCCAACTTGGTTTGTTTTTTAAAATTTTTTATGGACTAGAATAAACTAATTCTAAAATTTATGTGAAGAGCAGAGATGCTTAATGCACCGTTACTTGCCCAACCAGATTTGTGACAGTGTGTGTTTTCATAAAGACAACACTTAGACCAATGGTATCAAATAAAGAACCTACCCAGAGTCTTTCCTACTTGGAATTTGACGTTTAGAAGAAAGAGGCGCTGTGAATCGGTGATAAAGGAAGAACAGTGTAGTAAACGGTGCTGGGAAAAGTGATAATCCCTATGGAAAAAGAGAAACCGAAGCCCTGTCTCTCTCATAAACAAAGATTAACTTCAGGTGTGCTAAAGACTTAAATGTGAAATATAATATTTAAAGCAGATATTTTGAGAAGACAATATAATAGACTACCTTTATATAATCCGTGTTGAGGTATAGAAATATCCC
The DNA here is from genome assembly GCA_004026545.1 of Mormoops blainvillei. Lineage (NCBI taxonomy): Eukaryota > Metazoa > Chordata > Mammalia > Chiroptera > Mormoopidae > Mormoops > Mormoops blainvillei. The sequence continues at coordinate 290,541 of PVJD01000846.1, forward strand.
TTAAGATATTTAATGTGCATTTAAATTAAGTACTTCTTTTTAACCAAAGATAGCATAAAGGAGAAGAGTAAAAGATAAGTCAAAGTTTGGGACAAAATATTTCCGATGTATGTCACTGAAAAATGCTTGCCAACTAGTTAGTATAGGTAAAGAAATCCTATGGTTCAAAAAGGAGGGAGGAAAACCCAACAAAAGCTAATAGAAAAATTGGCAAAAGGTATGGATAAACATTCCATGGAAGGGGAAATAGGAAAACCTCATAAGCATATGAAAAGATGATGAACATCATTAGTAATTAAATCAAATTTTATTTAGTATATTTTCATTTTAAAGCACAATCGGATATTTTAAATCCGCCAAATTGGCAAAGATTTTAAAAGTCAGAAAATAGCAGTGTTTACAAGGATACAGAATAGGAGTAAGAATTTTTTTTCTATAAAGGGCCGGATAGTAAGTCTTTTAGGCTTTGCAGGTCATAAGGTTTCTTGTCGCAACTCAACTCTGACACTGTATCACAAAAGCTGCTGCAGACATCATGTAACTGGTCGGGGGCAGCTGTGTTTCAATAAACCATTATTTACAAAATAAAGGCTTGATTTGGCCAACGGACATAATTTTCTGACTCTTTATTTAAAGGAAAGAGAAATACCATGGGAGCATAAGTTTATATAGACCTTTTGGAATTACCTACCGGAAGAGTCCATGCACAATCCACTCCAACATATATGTTCACAGGAACTGAGGCACCAGAGGCTGGTGTGAGAATTTTCATAGCAGGATGTTCAATAACAATAGCAAAATACTAGAGTCATTTCAAACGTATATCATCAATAACATGGATACATTTATTTTGAAATATTCACACAAAGAAATACTATACAGCAGCAAATGTGAATGAGCCAGTCAGTAACATGGACGCATCTCAAAAAACATTGTTGCGAAAAAGGAAGAGGTCACCGAGGAATACGTACAGTAGGAGCCTGTTTGAACAAAATTCCAAAGAGGCAACACTAAAAAGATTTTTGTTTTAAGAGTCACATACAAGGTGACAAAACTAAATTGAAAAGCAATAGAGTGATTAATACAAAATGCAGGAGAATTTTCAGCTCTTGGGGGAAGGACAGAATATGATTTGGGAAGGCCAGACAAGAGCTTCTAAAATACTAGGGCTGTTCTCTTTCTTAATCCAGTTGGTAGATCCTTGTGTATGGGGTTCATTTTATTCTTTAAATGCTAAATACGCATGGTATATACCTTTGCCTATGTGATATTTTATAACAAAATATCAATTCAACTACAGTGTATGATCTAGTTATGTTTTAGGAAGGTCACTCTGGTAGAGATATTCTGGACTACCCAGAGAGGAGGAAGGATCAGGCAGTCCAGTTAGGAGACCATCAGAGTACCCCACGCATAAGGAGCACTGGCCATGTAACTCTAGAGAAAGGAGTGAATTCCAGAGGTTTTACAAGTACAGATGTAAAGAGCTTGGGTAGAGGTGATGGGAACGATAGAGAAACAAACACAAAACAGAAAAAAAAAACCCTAAAACCTGTTGTGACAATTCCCAAGGAAAGTTGAACATTTATTTTGATTTAAAGTAATGAAAGAATAGCTCGTATGAACATTGTTTAATGAATAATGACCAAACACACCTGACACCAAAAAAAGACCGACTGCTCAGAACATGGAAAGGTAGAAAGACATGTGATCAACTTACCCTGGTGGTTACGAGCATGCGTTCGAAGCCTGAATGACCTTTGGGAATGTTTTTAATGTTTCTAAGGGTTAGTTTCCAATTTGTGAAATAGGTGTAATGATATCTATTTCAGATAGTTTTGGGACATAACATTGTGTTTTTAAGTGCTTATCATATTGCATAGCACACAAAAACTTGGTAAATGACAGACAATAAAAATGTAATTATATAAAACATAATTAGGAAAATTGTACCTTTAAAAGAAATAACTGGTAAGTTTTTTTTTCCCTAATGTTATCTTGATCTGTTTATAATAATATTTTTATAAGTGAAACTATTAGTCACCTGGATTGGCTTTGCTGGTGTTGCTCTTTTTATCTGACACTTGAAAAAAAAACATTGGATAATACAACTGGATTTATTTTAACCCCTGCTTGGATACATTTACTTTTCTCTATGTGACTTTTAAAAGGGCAAATTCACTGGGTAAGGCTAGTTATGATAGCACAGAGCATGTCTGCCATTTCTGTGATTTGAGGGGCATCCTTAGAGAAAAAAATTAAGCATGTACACCTCACTTCTTATCATGTATAAGAGAGAAATTGATAAAAGCTGGGGCTTACATGCCTTAGATTCTGAGTTCTGAGCTGCTCTTTCCTGTGGGAAACTTAATTAAAGAATAGGTTAGGTAAAAGGAGGGAAAGTGAGAGCCCTTGCATAGGAAGGAAGTCTGTTACCACATGGAGTGAATAGTTTAAATCAGTTCAAATTGTGCTGATAATAGTTGAATTTCCTGCTTTACTTTTATTATACATTCAGCCTCTACTGGCTCAAAACTATTTCTTCCCCATTTAATAGTAAGAACAATAAAGTCAGATTTTAACTACATGAATGGGGATTATTTCAGGATTTTTAAAATCTGCATTGCTTTGGGAGAAAAACATACAATCTTCAAGGTGAAACTTGAAATATTACCTTTAAATTGTTAATTATATTTTATGGTGGTACTATTTCAATATTACTTGACTTTTGAATTAGATTATTTAATGCTTGGAGCTATACACTGCTACTATAAGAAATTAACTTCAGAAATATTTTAAAAGACAAAGAAAATGGAACTTTGCTTTTTTTAATGAATCTCTGAAAAATCTCGCTAGTAATTTTCTCAGACTAATCAAGCAGATGATCTGTTGTCATTTTTGCAATATTTTAATAGTAAGTTAATAAACCAAAGTAACGTGTATATAGTGCCTTATTTGCTTATGGTTTTAGCATCTTTTACGTAAGAGGAAAAATTAGATTTTTCTAAAGATGTAGCTAGTCTTTGCAATTTTGGAGGGTGGGTTGGCGGGAGAGATAGATCAATCGCTTCTAATATAATTTTATATTAGTTGATAATAGTTGTTTTATTCTCTTGCTCTTTTTATGTCAGTCAAAGTAAATAATGAGAAAAGCAAAGGCCAAATAAGTACACACGGAACACCAGGGATAGTCTTGCCAAGAAACTCATTCATTAGAAAAATTTAACAACAGTGTTTCACAACTTTCTTTAAAAATAGGAGAAAATATGGGGCTACTAAAGTGACGTTTTCCTAGACTAAAAGGCTGGATAACATTTAATTATAGTAATTAAAAAGTTTTATTTTTCAGTTTGGTAAAATCCATCCAAAGTAACTTCTAATAACTTCTTGTGACTTTTTAGTCACAAGGTAAATAAAATAAATGGTCCGAATGAGTTTTTTGCCTTGTGAGAGTTGTGCAGAGAGGAAACCACCTCCATGCCAGTTTGGTAGTATATGCCTCATCATAAAAGTGGACCGAGTGGTTACAAGGCCAGCAGCTCTCTCCGGTGGGGTGACACAAGATGTGGTAAGCTGTGGACTGAATTGGAATTCCTGTTCACTCAGACCGTTTACTCTCAATGATGAAGGATGGAGGAATAGGACAGGCAGGAACCCCCAAGAGTACATTAGTAAATAAAATGAAAAATAAGATGTAGGCTCTGGCTTATTGACTCCACAGCAATGAAAACATAAGTGGTGGAGTCCGTTCTCAACCTGCAAGACTGAGAAATGATTGTAATGGCCAATACTTTTTAGTGTGTGTGATGCACAGGACACTTGACTGAGAACTTCATAAATCTTACACCACCTCCTGATCCTCCTGACAACGCTGTGTAGTAATTATTATCACCATGTTATCAGGAGGAAACTGAGGCCAAGGGGAGCTAAACAAATCAATCAAAATCACAAGCTAAGTAATTGAGTGGGCTAGGTTTTGAAGTTAGGTCTCTGATTTAAGAACCTATATTTTAAATTCCTTATTGTGGTTCTGAGGGAAGGAAAGACTAAATGATTCCCGGTGTGTCATAGTTTGTACTGTGAGACCAGGATTAAGTGCCCATTTGATACTAACATTCTTGATTAATTTGATTTCAGGGTCTAGTAACAATACCTCTGCGTGACCAATGGATAGTATGAAAGATCTAATAAGAAATATTGCCCGGTACAATTTATGTAAGCTGAAGAAAACATTCTTTCAAAGTTCCATCTGTTTACTAGATAATTCCTTATGAATATTCGTCAAAATTCTAACTGCCTATGGAGGTTAAAAAGTAGCAGGATAAATATGTCCCTAAAGAATTTATTTTATGGAAACTGTGAAATAGATGTGCACTAGGAATATGCACTAGGTTAATTATTGCAGTCTTTTAGGGTGATAACATAAGGCCTATGTGGCATCACGAAGAAAAATGATGAAAATACTAATTGGCATATGCAGAATATAAGTTGCATATGCATGATAATTATGGCTATATTTTAAAAAGCACTAAAAAAAAAAAAACCCAAAGTACACCAAATGCTAACAAATGGTATATGTCAAGTTGGTGAGATTTTTTTCTTCCTTTAATTATGAGTTTTAGATAATATAGTTAAATTACTTTCATAATAGAAAAGAGTGAATAAATAGAAAACCAAAACACAAAAGCATGTATGTGTTTGAAAGAGACATTTAAAGCTTGTAATCAACAAGGTTTCTTGACCGGTGGGTGTGGCTGATGATCAAGAAGGAGGAGATGAAGATCATTCTGGTTTTTCTGAAGAGTCAAATGCATTCTTCAAAATAAGAGGAGGAGTAGTTTCGGGAGGAAGATAACTGAGTTCAGTTTACCCAAATGCTGAATGCAGGAGGAGGAGGAGGGGATTTTGGAGAAGAAAATATATAAAATTTTTGCTCTCAAGTTTGTTTTATACTGAAGTAATTTTATGCTGACGTTTGATGTGCAAGTTGAGAATAGCAACTCTGAGAATGTGTGAAATCACCTAGGAATGGATTCCAGAGAGAAAAACAGAGCTAAGGACAGAACCTTAGAAACTCAGGTGGGAGGAATGGACTTGGGTGATTGACCCTGGAGGCATGGAATCCATTTCAGGGACTAATATTATATTTCTTCTGTGAGTTATTGAGGAAATTAGGAACAGAGTTAGACCTTGAAAGTAAAAACTATTTAGGCACAAAACTGAGTTTGAGGTGTGATAAAGAAAGGATATGAGGATGCTTCCTAGGTAATTACTGGTTTGAGAGATTGAATAAATGATGTCACCAAGTGATTAACAGAATGAAGAGGATTAGCAGATTTAGCAAAAATTCATGGATCTAGATGTTGAGTCTCATGTTTATGGTACATTCAGGGAGAGATGGGCAGTCAGTAGGTAGATCTGAATGGAGATCACCGGCGATGTCAGGGCTAGTGATAAAGAACAATGTGGAGATAATGGAAAAACCATGGTAATGGGCGCAATATCCCAGAAGGAGCAGGTCAGACAGCATCAAATGCTGCAGAGAGGGCCAGGACAAGGACTGAGAGGTTGCCATTGACTTGGCTGTGGGGAGAGTCTTTGGTACTTTGGTTATTTTATAAGATCGGAGGCCCAACTGCAGTGGGTTGAGTAGTGAATGGGGGCAAGGGAGTGATGACAGAAACCACCCCCCACTATTTTGACATACATTAATAACATTACATAAATTTCATGGGCACAACTTTATATACAACATCTGTTTACTCTGTTGTATGTTCACCACCCATACATTGGAAATAGAAAGTCTATTCTCTTTCCATCACTGTATATGACCCCCTTTATCCTCTTCGTCTTCCCTCTTCCACTCAAGTAACCACAATTCTGCTCTCTGTATATATGAGTTTGTTCCTTTTGTTTATTTGTTCCTTTTTTGTTTTATATCTCACATATGAGTAAAAACATACGAGGGATATAAAATAAAAGGCATTGAGTCTTTTGACTGGGGAAAAATAGGCATGGTGTGTTTTTAGGATGTAGAGGAAAGAATGGAAATACTTCAGTGTGGAGATATTGGATAAAGTAGGTCTTAGAGAGGGGTGGGGGTACAGTGGGAGTGGAGTTGCCTTGGAAAGAATAAGGATATCTCCTACTCTGAGGGGACCACCCTGAAGTGCTTTGCAAATATATTAAAGCAATAGGTTTCTCCCCCTCTCTCTCTGTGCCAACTTAAATCTGTGTTACAACTAGATTGGCATTGTTCCAGGAAAATAATTAGCAATCTTCAAATTAATAAGTTCCTATCACTGTTCACCCTTGAGCTAGATATCGGAGTTACCCAAGTAAGGAGCAGCTCCGTTACTAATCAACTCCTGTAATTTGGATTGTCTGCCCTTTTGACTTTGAAATCAGCCTATTTACTCTTAATCATTTGGCAGTGGAGACTTTTTGAGATGCCACTGGGCCACCAAAGTGAACATTCCATGGAGCTTTTATCTTAAGTCAGATCACCCCTAAATGCCCTCCAAATCTGGTAAAAATCTGTTGAGCTGGGTTTTTTTGTTCTAGTTCATGAGGCAGGAACAGAAAAAAAGTTAATTTCATTTACATATATTTTAAGCAGATATTACATATTTTGCATATATTGCCCCAAATCTTCAGTTTGGAGATGAAGAAAAAAAACATGGGTGACTTGCCCAGAGACTTAGAACTGATCAATGACACAAATAGGGTTCCAAACGAGTCTTCCTGCCTTGAACTCCAGCGCTTAATCCTATGACATACAGTCAGTGCTGTACATCAAATGTGCAAGTGGTTTTGTTGTTGTTGTTGTTTGTTTTTTCACTTTTGTTTCTTTAAATGTATTTACATATTTTATTCTGTTTGGCTTCAAAGAGTAGGATCATCCCTTATTACTGTGGATGATCTACTTTGGGTCTATTTGAAAGTTTAGCTAACTACATATGTGATAGGATCTGGCTGCCAAATAAATGAAGTACTGTTTCCGCTTCCCTCAACTGTGATCTTATACAGCACCTGTAATTGGTTTATTTTTGTAATTATCCCCTTTGTCAAGAGCATTGGTTTGAAGGACTTCTTCAGCATTACTGTTTGCATGGTACAATGTACCGTGTCCTGAGTAATATATAAGTCATAAAAAATAAAAACAAACAAACCTATATTGGAACTGGTATGTTATTTGTCCCACAATTTGGTTGGTTCTATAGATTTAAATATAAAACATATGAAAAGATGCTTTTGAAATTGAGCCTTCAAGGTTTTCTTAGAAGGGGAGGTTCTGCGTGTGTCAATTGAATTAAACATGATGCAGGATTCCCAGAGTGGAAATTTGAGCTCTTCAGAGAGTGTTAGGTGGTTGGACTGAAGGGACAAATAAATCAGAGACTTGGAAAGCTTATAGGTCTCATCGAACCCAATTTATACTCTTGAGGGTGGCAGCATGTAAAACAAATTAAGATATGTCACTATTGGTATCTAAATCCCATGATAGTTTTTCAATTCTTTTCTGTGGTAATAATCCTTATTTAGTTTGGGTTGATGCCATGTTGTTTCAGAGTCGGGAGTTCTTTCCCATTCCATGGGACCTTTGTCTTTCATTTGAATGATATTTTTTGATGGTAGGGACAGAGTACAACTAAGCAAAACAAACCAATACCCTTTGCTGACTATGTTATATTTAAGGGTATTCCTTCAAAGACAAGACATAAATAAAGTGTATCAATTAGGAATGGGTTGGTCTAACTTTAACAATTATGTGGGAAGGAGTAGGCTTAAATTATAGCTCAGCAGCTGGGGAAACCCTTCTTATTCTAAGAAGCTGAAGTCAGTAACTTAGCAATAACACTGGCGTGTTAGAAGTTTAGTGAGTGACATGTGGTCTTTATTTGCTGTGGGCATCGCTATAGTGCATATACTTTGGCATTTCAAGGTTTAAAAATTGTCACCAAATTCTTTTAATGTTCACATCATGTGGTTTTATTTTTCTTTGATTTTAAAAGTCTTGCATACGTGCATCTTGTCCTAAATTTATAAAAAAACTGAAAAATATATATAGAAACAAACAGTCCCATATTAAATGTACTAAGTAGAGGTGACTACTGTAAACATTTGGGTCTTTGTTGCTCCTAAAATTTAATAAATATGTTAATAACAATGACAATAATAATAATACAATGACAGCTAATATTTATTGAGAATTATGAACCAATAACTTCACAGTTTATTTACTGAATTTATCCAATGATGAAATTTATGTAAGCACATAGAATAGAAATTTATATAAATTTCTACTCTATGTGTTTATATACATTTCCTAATTGGACACAAAAATATGATGGGGTAGGTAATATTACTCTTCCCATATTACAGGGGACTGAGGTACAGAGAGGTTAGGGAACTTGTCCAAGAACACACCGAGTAAAGTGGTGGAGCCTTTAAACACAAATTCAAGCAGGCTGACCCCAGGGTCTGAACTTTATTATTACACTCTGCTGCCTCATATACATGCTTATTTATATTTAATTTAAACCATACTTTAGAAATAATGTAACATTCTGCTTTTTAACAAACTTACTATCATAAGGATTTCCCATGTTAATAATTTTTCATAAACATAATTTAAATAGTCACCTAGTGCATCATTATATGACTGTATCCTATTTTATGTAATTATGGCCTTTAAGTAAGGCATTTAGGTTGTTTATAGATTTTTGATATTATAAATAGCGCTATGATGAAGTTATTTTGACTTAAATCTTAGCATTTCTAATTATTGGGATAGATTTCTAGAAGTGGAGTGATTGCTTGCTATAAAGACATTTTAATGTCACAGTTTTCTAAATTATAATGAACACAAGTCAATTTTGGAAAAGAAATGTCACATCTACAAATAAACTCCAAATCTCCTTTAAAAGTTAATTAGTGGGAGTACCTACATTTTAGAAGCTTTTATGATGTGATAGGAGAAAGCAGGGGTTAAGCAATGGGGAAACCATTCTCTAACTCAAGCCTGACCTTCGCTCATTAATAAGCCACTGCCTTATCTCTGTATGAAACCCCTGGAGCTAATCCACACATGGCTTGCCCATTGATTTTGCATAAACTGTGTTCTCTGAGTAGCTTTCTAGGGAGACACAGCAAGAAGAGGAATTAGGCCAAAGATTGCAAAGCACATACAGATGCTTAAAAGGCACAACACACAATATTGTTTTTAATCACAATTGTTACAGACCTCTGTGTATCACGAATATAAAATAACAAAATAGAGCTCTGTTTTAAAGTGCTATGTAGTATGAACATGGGAATTTCAAGGTGCATTATGGAATAAAGGTAGGATAAGCCCTCTGCAAACATCTTTATTCTCAAAGTCGAAGCCAGAGCCAGTGAAATGAGTAGATCTGAAGTGGGGGTGGTGAGAATCGTTAGCTGAAAATGTGGGTTGCTCCTTTGGTAACCTGCCTGATGTCCACTGTCTCCTTGTTTAGTGCCTCACTTTGGTGTTTCATTCTGGCTTTATCCGTCAGCCCATCTTACTCACCACACTTCTCCCATCTTGATGCCAATAGGTTCTGTTATATTTTCTGTCTATCCTTCCCTGGACTCCAAAAGTTAGAAAACCATTTATTTGGCTTTATCTATATGTTCATATCCACATATACATTTCCATATATACATTTATATGTACATATATGTATTCTTATGTATATATATATTTGGGGATATTATAAATATATATTGTCTTATTAACCAACAAACTCGATCCCCAGGTAAAAATGGTAATCATTAGTCAATGTCCTCTCTTTTTTCCTTGTCTTTACCCAGTGTTTTCCTACTGTCCTCTGACCCAGGCAGGTTTTCCCATCTGGGCCCAAATTTGTCATGACTATTTTATGAAAAATGACAGCTAAGTAACTGATAAAGACAACTCAGGTAAATGAAAGGGCATTTTTTTCTGGCTCTAGTAAACTGAAAAATGAAAGCATGAGGATTAAACACTAAGCGATTACACTGAGAACACATAAATATGTAATAGCATTTAGGACTGGCTAGGAGATTAAGTTCCTACAGTTATACCTTTCCTTAAATAACATACAGTGCCCCTTTTCCAATGCTCCCTCAGGGAAGGTAGAACTAAGTATAATGTTACCTATTATAAAGGATCTATTGGTTCTTTATTCAGAGACTTAGATTTAAATTCTTGACTTTCAAGGAACACTGCATAAGGAACTCCCCCTTGGTGAGTCTCTAAATGCTAAAGAGCTGTGGCTCTCCCAAATTGGCTGCATATTTGAATCACCTGGGGAGACCCATAAACATGCAATGGGACCTTCGAGTTTATATTTTTCAAAAGTTCTCCAATTGATTTTGATGCTCAGCCAGGTTGGGGACTGCTGTTCAAGTGGCTGTTTAGACCTTAGCTGGGGCAGTTTCTGTACCTTCCGCTGGGTACTCGCTAGGCAGCTGACAGTTATTGAGCATATATGTCCTGCTAATCACCACGATTTTTTATGGACAAGGAAATTTGTCTGGGTTTGTGAGTGGCAGCAACTGGATTCAAAACAAGACTGAGCACTCGTTCTTACGCAGCCTCTCAACCAAATGCTGATTAAGGTCCTCCAAAAGATAAGAAAGAGGCTAAAGTTAAGAATTCACTCTAACTCTCACATCTTGGCCAATCATTTTCTTCACCATAAAAATGGAAATAATATCCTTATAGGATAATTTTATACTTAGAGAAGATTTGCGAAGTTAGCACAAAGACTCCCTACCTACCCTTCACTCACCTTCATCTTATGTTAACAACTTCTGTAACGTAATATCTAATATGAACATTTTATCTAACCATGGCATATTCATCAAAGCTAAGAAATTAACGCTTGAGTTTCCCCAGGCTTTCCCACTAATGTTTTTTTTTTTTTTTTTTTTGTTCCAGAGTCCAGCCTAGAATACCCCATTGCTTTTAGTCTTCATGTCTCCTCCAATCTGTGACAGCTCTTGGCCTTTGCGTGTTTTTCATGACTTTAACACTCTTAAAAACCAGCAGTCAGGTATTTTTTTAGAATCCCCTTCATTTTGGGTTTCTCTGCTGTTTCCTTATGATTAGACTGATGTTATGACTTTTGCGGAAGCATTCCACAGAGGGGATGTACCCTGCTTGCTGCATTGCAATAGGGCCTCTGTAAGATTTTGTCACATATTCCCTCTCAATACAGGTATTTAAGCAAAGGCTAGATGACTGCTTGCAGTGCTGAGGGAATCCCTGCATTTAAGACCCCTTCCCACTCTAAAAGTCTAAGACTAATAAGTGAACATTACAAGTAAAAAGCCACATACACAAGATGAATACAAGATTTGAGTAGAGGTCAACGACTAGAGAGAATCAACTCTCCATGAACGATCTTCACCGTAGAGAGCAGTAGGGTTTTCCTTCAAGGGGCAGAATTCAGAATGTGATGTCTCCTTTATATGTGGGCTTTCCCCCAATGTGGAGCCTTTATCGTAGCCCCCGAAGCTGCACGAGTGAGTGTCTGCTACGGGTAATTGAAGCCACTGGGTTGCTCTTGTGGTCTCCTCTGGTTACTAAAAATTAAATTGGTGTGTAGTTAAGGGGAAAGCAATCTAATTTAAAAGAATGCAATAACCTGACTTTAACTACGACTTTGTGGTTTGGTTATGTTATCTTCATTGCCTTAATTTCTATAACTGTGAGTTATAATTCTTACTGAAATATATTGAATTATATTGGACTCAACATAGCTCTAGAAATCCATTGCTTACCCTTGGCAAGATGGGCTTATAATATGGTTAACTTAGAAGAGTGAATTCTGTATGTCGACGTGTTCATTGTGAAGGTACTTCATTATAATAAACATTTTCAAAAAATGAAGACACCGAACAAACTAGTTCATTTGAAATGTGCTAAAGTTATTCTGGAGAAATAGAGGCACAGCTGTATCTCTGCAGGGCTGTGTTGGAACATTGACTGCTTGTTTTGGTGTCATGGAAGATGCCCTTCAAAATCAGAATGCCTGGTTTAGTGCCAACGCTGCAGCCACCTACCTAAATAAGTCATTTACTCTCACCATGTGGCTTCTTCATCTGTTACATTAAAGAATCAGACATAATTTTTAAGACTTAAGTTCTTAAATTCCATAGTTCTTTGATCTTCTTTTGAGACTTGGTCTTTGATGTTCATAAAGCCATTGATTTTGATACTGCATGTAAATATACTAATATTTCTTTGAAAATTCAGGAAATGCTTGGCTACACAATTTTTTCAGCTTGAAAAAGCAACTCATAAATATCCCACAGTGTTTAATAATTTTTTTTGGAAAATTTATACACTTTTGTTCTTATATTTCTTAACTAGATAAAAGGACTGCTTTAAACCCAAGAGAAAAAACACTTTAGTTATGAGATCTGAATTTTTGAAAAAGACAAAAACCTCATAAATGAATATATATACAATTTAATGAATAAATTGTCTGCTCAAGATGTTCCAAATTATTTTATTGGCATGAAAATTGTAAAATGTTTGGAAAACAATTTCTTTGTGATAAGTATAATCAACACATTTCCTGGACTATGGTTGCAGACCTGTTCGTAAACAGTGTTACAAGGAAAATAAAGTGACATAATGTCTGGGAAAGAATTCTCTAATAGAAACAGCCTCAAGTTCATAGTTTGTGATTTTGCAAGTACATAATACCTTCTGGGAGGTCCTCTTGACAGATTTGCTCTGATCATAAAAGGAATGTCATTTGGCTCTATCCAAAGACAGTATCATTTCATTGTGGTCTGGTCCATTCTATTATCCTTGCTGACCAAAGAAGGAGAAACAAATTAATTAAACTCCAAACCATACTACAAACTTCCTAGCTCCTTTCTTTTGGAAGCTTTGCCAGCTCTAACTAACTTTTAAAGGTACAGGGGAAGGTACCTTTTGAAGATCTTTAATGACACCATCAGTAAATCCCCCATTGTGGTGAGGGGTAAATGGAGCTTTGTGATGGGCCAGATGTGTCATGAATAAATACTCATGTCACTTCACATTAAATTCTAGCCTGGGATCAATCCCAATTTGAAAGTTAATTTTTTTGGATGAGGAATTGAGCTCTTCATGAATGATTTTCTATGAGGGTTTATAATAATCCGTGTTTATATAAACATGTGGACTGCTTTGGTGATCACTTTTAGAAGTCAGAAAGGTTACATTCTACATAGAAAGTAGCAAAATCAAACACAACAATGTCTTTAAAATTTGTCGGCATGCTGTGAATATAGATGCCATACTTTATACTCAGTTGTGTGGTACATGTTTAACAGCTGGCTCTCTGGAGAACAATCTCTGTTTTTTTGGGTGTTTGCCCATGTTCATGGTGTAAATATTCCCACCATGGGCCAGTTTTAAGCTACCAAGTTTACTGTACGTGGAATTGGGAAGAGACATGCACAGTCACCTTTCAGGACCAGGATGGGTGTGCAGTAGCATACCACCTATTATTCCCATTACACGAATAAAGAGGAAGACCAGGTGGCAATTCAGGGCCACAGGAAAATGCCTGTTTTTCAGGTTTAGTTGGGCAAGCCCACCAATTTCACTGATGTTCCTGTCTACTTCAGAACATTGTTAAGAATAACCTTCTCTACAAAAGTAGATTAAGATCAAGATGTAATTCCTGTTTGATAAGGCTTTTTACCACTGTGTTAAAATTGGATCCTTAAAAATTGTGTATTGTCACCCAAAATTATGTCTTAAGGGGTTTTCCAGTGTGAAGTTAGAAAGTACTCTTAGATTGTTTTGCAGGACCAAGCAGGAGAAGCAAGTGAAGAGTGTCTTGTTGCCCAACTCCTGAATGAAGACAGCTTTGCAAATCTTAGCCAGTTCAGCTTCTATAACTTTGAAGAAAAGAAATTTGAGAGCTAGGACTTTGCTCCTGCGGGCGGTCAATGTGACCCGGGTGCATTTCGGGGTAATGGAGCACAGTCAGATCCCTTTTTCTTGCTATCGTGTCCTAATTGAGCCTTATTTCTATGTGTGTAACTAAAGAGCGGTTAAAACAACTATCCTGGCATTTGACAGGAAAGCCTCTGAAGACAAACTTGACTTAATCATCTTATTTATGGCAGTATTCATTTAAGTGTTTTATGGTGTTTGCTGTAGTCAACACACAAAAGCCTCACACCTTCTTTGAATGCTGGCATTCCTTGAATGTCTGCCTAAAACACCTCTTCCTCAGGCTAAGGACTTTTATTCTCAATTGTTGGTAGGGTGTGTTCATTTAATGTTAACTTCACACGTCTTTCGAATACTTTTCTCTTTTTCTCCTATTTCTTTCTCTCTTTTTTCTCTTTCTTCTTTTCTTTCCTCCTCCTAACCCCCTAATGAGAAGAATAAATCCAGAAAATGAATTACAATTGAAATACAAATACAGGAAATTCCAGGGTTAAGCCTCATATGGCAGAGTGAACTTGGCAATGAGTATGCCGCATTTTATATTTTTCTGATGTACTGACTACATTAGGGTAAGGTAACCAGATGTCCTGCATTAAGCAGGAGTGTCTTAGATTTCAGCTTTTTTTTTTTCTCTTGACAATATTCTGCTCAAAAATTCCTACCACAGCCACTCTGCTGAATGGCTTATTTTGATTATAGAAATGCTAAAAGCCTTCCTGACCAAAATTGTCTAATGGAGCCCTTGAACATGGGCATTTGATCAGAGATAAGGGGTAGTGGTGCTCAAGAGTCCGCAGCAGAGAACTCGTTCACTGGGAGGGCCTCTTCAGCTAATGAATTTCTGATTGCCATCTAGCAGAGAACAGAGTTCTAGAAAAGAGTCAGGCCCGTTTCCTCTAGAGGGAGGAGGGAAGTAAAGAAAGGTGTTTTGCTTGAGCAGCATCAGGGCAAACAGCAACTGGCGGCAGCAGAAGGCAGAGCTTAGATCCCAAAAGAAGCGATTAGCTGAAGGAGGGGTGAGGGAAGTAGGAAAAGCAAGAGGCTACCTGGGCGCACTTGACATTTCCGACTGCCACGTGGTTCTCAGAAACCTCTGCTCTGGCCTCATTCCCATGTCGTCCTTACCTTTACCCTCTCTCCACCCGTCCTTTAAAAAATTCGTGTGCTTTTGCTGCTCAGAATAATCTTTATTTGTTAATCCTTAGGGCATTTATTTCTCTTAACTTTCACAGCTAAGGGGAAAAGCCCACCCCTCGGACGTGACTCATTCTCCATTCTCTGACGACGCTTCTTTTCTGATTGCACACGCCCTTCCAGGATGGGTCCCTCACCCGGAGCCAGGCTAACCTGTCAGTGAGCATGCATCCCACATCCGTGCTCAGAATTTCTATATTTGAAACCACACCTAAAATACGTGGTTTTACGATAGTGATGGAATTCTACATTTAAACTTGTGCCATCACATAATTAAGTAAATATAGTCAAATTCTGTATTACAACCCTGGAACCTGGTAGCCCCCCATGAGCTAACCCACTTCTACACTTGTGGTCTGATCACTTGTCATTATTTGCCACCCTAAACGTGTGCTTCTAACCTCATAGTGTAATTATCAAACATATTCTGAGGCTTCCTGCTTTTATGCTTCTGAACAAGAGTGTTTTTTTAGTTTGCTTTTTATTTTAGAACTAGATAAAAGCCTGCTAAATATTATTTAGTAAAATAAATAGGCAAGGGGAGGTAGAAAATTTTTGAAAAAGAATAGTAATGGGGGAGTAGTAGAAGATGGCCTTGTAGGTATCAATAGTATTATTAGATATTAATAATAAAAAATAAATAAATAAAATTGAATTGATCAATTAATTAAAGTATATTTTATAAAGGCTTACAAAGGTAGATCTCAATAAACATAGAGATATAGAATGATCATGGATATAAAGACTCAATTACAAAAAATAGTAAGTCCTGTCAAAATTAATCTTTAAGTTAAATACTATTTATATTACAATTGCAAAATTATTATTATTTTTCATGCAAATTGATGAGCTGAATGTGATATGGAAGAAAAAAATAATCCAAGAACAGGCATTCTTTTCAAAGAAGAAACAAGAGGAGCTCACCCTTTCTATATCAAAACATGTAAAAAGAGTTCATTGTAATTAAAACTGTGTGGGGCTAGACAAGTGAGTCAATGGGATACAACAGGATCCCCAAAATGAACCATGTGTAAATCAAAATTTAATATATGATAAGCATGGCATTTCAAATTAATTAGGAAAAGTTATGGGACAATACTATATTTATTTTGAAAAATTAATTGTTTCTACTTCCCACCATTAAAAAGTCAAATATATTGAAGTCTTGCAAGAAAAAAAATATAGATTTATATGTTTCATGTTTTGAGGTAAGGAAGGCTTTTCTAAGCAAACTGAAAGTCAGTTTTAAAAATAGACCATAAACAAAGTTAAAAACACAAATGAAAAACTGGAAACATGCATGTACCACATATAATAAAGGCTTGGTATCTACTATATTATACATTTAAAAAAAACACCCAATTTCAATAAGCAAAAGAGCAAACAATAGAAAAATGTGTAGGTATATAAATAGCCAGTGTATAGAAAAGAAGGCACAGATAATAAATGTAGAGAAAAATGTTTTTCTTCATTGATAATCAAGAAATTATAGAACAAAAAAGGTGCTACTTTTTAATCACCACGTGGGCAAGCTTTAAATATTTGCTAATAGCTTAATTTGACAAGGGTGTAGGGAAAGAGGCACTCACACACAATTGGGAGAGCAACGTGGCCTCATCTATTAGCATTTAAAATGCACACAACCTTTGAGCCGCCAGTTCAGTTATCAGGAGGCCGAGAAATCTGCACCAGGGAGCCTTTGCAAAGATATTCACCAGGCATGATTTTTTGAAAGACTACGAAACTCCTTTTTGTTTTATCAGTAGGGAAATGTCTAAACATAAAGGGAACTGTAGAGTACTATAGACATGTAGATACATTTATCATATATCATCAAAAGAGAAGAATACATGTAAGAATAAATAATATGATATAATATTTGCTATATAGTCTCTGTGATTTCATAGTTGGATGCAAATGTGTAGAAAAGAGTTTAGAAGTGTCTATACCAAATAGGTAACCATGGTTGTGTGAGTGTTAGGGGATGTGTCTTGGATTGGGAAGGTTAGTGGCTGATGGGGGATTTCAGCTTTTTCAGAAGAAACCCTCTCATTGTTCTGAAGCACTGGCTCTGGTGCTAGGCTGTGATGCATTCGTGAAGGTTTATCTTTATGCTTTTACTTTCACTGCCCAGGTCAACGGGAAAAAATCATCCCTTTCTGCAAAGCTGTACTGCATGTTGTCCTTGATACCAGAGGATGTGTGCATTGGCAAGTCAACTTGGTAGAAGTCCCAGAGAGTAACGAAGTCTTTTTGGAATATGTCCTTCCTTGCAGCCCTTGCTCTAATGGGAGATGCTTAAAAAACAGCATTATAAAGTTTTTCTACCAGGGGATCTTCCCATGAGGCTATGGTAGCTGCTAGACTCTACATCCTTTCAGGAGACTTTTCATTCAGGGAAAACTAATGCTAACATGAAAGTAGGTATTTGGGGGAAACTTGAACATGAGATAATGCTACATGGTTAAGGTTATAATGTGTATTCACTGTTACATTTATTGGTAACTCACTATGGGGAATCCTTACTTTCAAAAGTAAAATTTTGGAAATGGGAATCTATTTTTTCCCTCCTTTCACTTTGTGGTTCTTTGTGGCCAAATGGGTGCTTTGGTAACATTTAGCATGACCCTTAGAGTTCCGAGCCACCGAAGGCTATAGCTCTCGAGGGGATTAATATTCAGACCTTTAGTTTTAGGGGATTCAAATAGTCATGGTCTCCAGGAGGTTATTTTCAGACTTCGTAAATGTCCTGGCTTTTTGTTTTGTATCTCAGTTAATCCAGTGGCTGCAATTCTTGGAAAGCGTAGGTGTAAAATAGCTGTTCGTCTGGAGCAATCGATGGTCACTGGCAAAATGGCCATGAGGATATTTCTCTGTTGAGAATCCATGCGAACCCTGAAGGCCTTGAGTGTCTGACCTATGTACATAAGCCGTCAAGATGGATTTGAACCTAGTCTCTAAAATGTAATCTGCCCCAGGTTTTTAATCCACATCATAGTTGAGCACCTTAAATTTTCCAGATAGGTGCTTCAATTTTTACTTTTGCTGTGTTAGTAGAGACTTGATTTTTGTGGCTGAAAATGTATGGCCACTCTTATTTATTGGTGGGCCCAATCTAAAGTGTCAAAAAGGATACCGTTTACTTTTTGGAGCCCCGAAGGCTCCTATGAGATAGATGAATAACACTGTATTTATTGGGATTTTTAGTATTTTCATACACAAAGTCACATCATGCATGCATCCATTATCGTTTTAGATCCAGGTTATACATTATGTCCGAGATGCTTAATTATGGTGAAATTTCACATAATTTAAGAATGGGCCAATGACTGACCATATTAGCCTGAAGGGCCAATTTATGTTCAGTATAAATTGCAATGAGTGAGGTGAGAACACACCCTTCTTGTTTCTTTAGGTTTTATAACTGACGTAGGGAAGGTTAAAAACTTGGAAAGGAAAAGATATTTTTTTGTGTGTTTTGACTTATCATAAACATCAAATACTCCCTCATCTTTATGTTGATAGTAGTTTGTCTCTCTTTTATTTTCCTTCCTATAATTTTAACTCACTTGGCTTGGGCTTTTATTTACACCATGTACAGTACTCACGACTGGGTGCTGCGTGGAAAGAACATGGACTTGGGTATTAGGGGGAAACTCAACGCCTTGTCTTGCTACTCACTAGTTTACTTGCTGTGCGAACCTGAGCAAATTTCTTAACCTCCTTGTTCAGTAACAGCATATTTCATGTATATTGCAAGGACCTTATGATAATTATAGACAATTTTATTGCCTTAATGCATATACATATAAGTATGGGTGTCTATAGATATATATGTATATGCATATATATGCATATATATCCATATGTGTGTATACTTGCGCTTGCAATAGGGTAATGTTCTATAAAAGGTGAATGTGTTCTGTATGGTATACTAAATTTTTTTCACGTGTGCATTTGTTTCTACCATTGGACTCTAATCTTCAAAAGAACAGTAACTCTGTAGTATTTATTTTACATTCTCCCCAAAGTACTTAGTGTAATGAGTTGCATGAATTAGGCATCCTTTGAATGTTTAATTGAATTATTGAGTTTTTGTCTCTAAGAAATGGGATTTCTTTTTTAGAACTAAATCTAAAGTCTATACCTGCACGTGCTTTGTTAATTAATTCTCAAAAATAAAACACTTCGATATGATAGGGTCTTTTCCTTTTTTAAAAACAAAAAGAAAATCAATTTTTAACCGTTAGGTTACTCATCTCCCTTTTGTGATTTGGGGGCCAGATCGGAGGCTTGAAATCAGATGGGTGACAAGAAGGCACCGTGCACAGAGCTGCTGTGGAGGGAGCCGGAGCCAGCTTGGCACCCAAGTGTTTGCAATTTTTCAGCTTTGCTTCATCTGTAAGTGATTCTGTTTCAGAGACCAGGAAGAGAGAAGTTAAAGGTCAAGGGAGTCTAGTTCACTGGGGCAGTTTGTAACAATCAGGAGAACACAGAAAGCTGAGGGAAGCCTAAGGTCTTCCTGTCCTGGCTATGTGCACCATATGGAAATTTGTTTGTCTTACAGAAATAGGTGCTTCGAGTGGTGTAGGAAAGAACCCCCCAAAAACTGAAATGCAAAGCTGACAAATGCCAATTATAATTTGCATCTGTCCCCAACTCAGTGTTTTGAGCCTTTCAACCACGTAAGGGATGATCTGAGAAAGTGTGGTTTTATGCTGTTTTTCTAACTCTCTTTATGTCCTACTGGCGTGAAGACCTCACTGATGTGAATGTTCACCCACCAGAGGTAATTTATGGAGAACTCAGCAGCTTCATTTGCCTAGGTAACACCACATCAAGGTTTTACACACACACACACACACACACACACACACCCCTACATTTCTGTGTAATATATACGTGTAAATGTGAAAGAAAATCTTTAAACTATTGTTCCTTAATTTTCCAGGGCAAATATTTCTCTTCCAAAAAATACCTTCTTTAAGACAGAAATGGGTACCGTAGCCAAGAGCAATACATTTCATTCATTCACTCAACAACTAGTTTTGAGTGCCTATTATATGCCGGACACTTGCTAGGAAAGTAGCATTAAACAAGCATTGATTTTATGGAGCTGACATTTTAGCAAAGGAAGGTGGAAACTAATAAGAAGGGTAATAATACTAATAACAATATTAACAAAAATAATAATAAATTGTAACCAATATTTTAAGGTTATACCCTGGGCACTAAGATGGTTAGAAAGCTTTAAAACAGCGGAAGAATGTGACCAAATTTGCACTTTGTAAGATCATAGATTTGCGGCTGGGGTCACACAAGACGAAAGTGAATTTTTCCCAGCTTTTTGATGGGAGTCATCTAGAAGCTCAAAGGATTTCCAGCCTGCAAAACACACCTGGGCACTTGGAAATACCCCCCAGGACTGAACATGCACATGTGAGTTCCTCTGTGCGCACGAAGGCAGCAGGAGGACTGCTAGGCCTCACTGACCCCGGGTCCATGGAGACGCTGTGATTCATTGCCGGGCAGGCTGGACGGAGGGGGCCCTTGTCGCTGGTGCAAAGTGGTCAGGTGTTAGGAGCTCGTGCCTGTGGGCAGCGTGCGTCTCCTGACGTGTTCATATTTTGACCTGTGATTAGCTTAGATGTTGGCTTTGCAAACATGACTGCTCTTCCACAAAAGACTTTGCCTCCTGCTTTACGGTTTGGCTCACGAGCCCTGATTCCCTTGAGCAGGTTTACGACACATTTGCCAGTTGTAGAAATTTTTCTGTCTGAAATCAACTTTCTAAATGAAGTTTTAGGATTTATAAGATATTGACAAATTACAGTATGTCTTAGAAAAATTGAGAGGAAGTTATTGAAGATTAGAATCAAAACAAAGCTTTTTACTGAGTTAGAAGTCTAGATGTTAATTACATAAATAAAGTAATCTCGCTAGGTATTCTCACCCCACCTTCATTTTCAAATTTATGCATACCTTTTATGCTCTTCATTATGTTGTCATTGAACCTGGCTCTACACCGTGTGTCAACTGTGGATGAGCTGCTGCATTGCAGCTGGGCAATGCGTTTCCTCTGGGCCAGAGCCATGCATGGCCAGACAGCTGTTGCATGACTTCATGCCTAATCCTCTATACATGGATTGTTTAAAATAACATAAAAGCTGAAGAAGGCCGCTTTATTTCAGGAATGTCCTAATCCTTCAAGTTGAGAGTGATCACTGAGTGAAATGAATTGCTTGTAGTCTTAAAATGGAACATAATTTAGATATTTTGAAATTCAACTCTAGACATTAAGCCAGACTTAGGACTCATCACTGAGTGTATACCAAATTCTTAAAGGTTCTTGCTTTGCTTTATATCTTTGGATGATCTTCGATTCTCAGAATCACAAAGACTTTAAGTACTCACAGATGTACTATGAGCAAATAATTTCTTATGTATACTACACAGTTACATTTAGCTTTTTCTTTTGGCACAGTATAAACCATGGTAATTAGTAAGTTCTGATTACTTGTTATTCCCACTTTTATTTTATTGATAACTGATATAAACATGTGAGCTTTTCCTGCACATATTATGTGATCTTACTTCCCTCCTTTAAAGTTTTAGTGTTAATTCTTTCAATAAAGGAACTATTTTTGTTTTGAACTAAATCATATTCCATATATTTAGGATAAAGTGTATTCCACTGATAATCATTTATAACAAATGAAGTAAGGTTTTAACGGAGTAAACTTTGAAATTATTAGTTTTGAAAACAGGGGGTGTAAAAATCTTTGGTGAGAGTTTTTATCTGATAGAAACTGAACGATGTCATTAAAAACAAAACTATTTAAACTGTCAACCTATCCTATTTCCTTTATATTTTAATTTACTTATCATTCTGTGAAAAACTATCAAGGTGTTTAGAAAATGTATTATAATTTTTGGTCTTCAGTAGTCATAATTTGTTTGGTATGGTAAACATAATATATCAATTTGGGGGCATAATTTTCACACAGTGTTTTTCCATTATGTAATGGGTGCCTTTGGAAAAATAAGTACATATCATATTTTTAATAGAAAACCATTTGCAAAATACACTGGAAACACACTTAGACCAATGCGGCCCCAAAACCTTTTGTAAAGTAACAAATATTCATTCCATGAAACTGATCAACTGTTATATAAGCTTTGCCTTTCTGGACTCTTCTACCTTAGGATTTTCATAAAATGGGGCCGTCCTCCTGCATGTAGAGTTGAAGGTGAAACGCCTTTGTCCTCCGTGCTCCTTCCCCAGACTTCTGTTCCTCAGCAGCATCTTTCCCTACCGAGGCATCTGGTGAAGCAGCTATTCACAAGAAAGTATCTCCTGCAGAGAATGCAATGCTTGGCCTCCTTTGCAAAGAGGATTTCAAGTGAAACCAGGCTTGGGTATGAGCCTCCTCATCCATTTTACTACAGCCTTTACTGAATTCACTCGGGGTAATCTTTACATTCATTTTCAAAGAAATTATAACCTGCTGTGCTTTATTTGTGGTTTTGGAGAGTAGATTCTCTGTCTTCTACACTCTTCCCTTAACATTATTTTCTATGAACCAGCTTGGCTAGCCCAGTTCTGAGTATAAATAATTCCAAGTTTGCGTTTCTCGAGCACTAACGCCCTATATTGCTGGGTTATGTGAAACTCTTTCTTATGTTGAACACAAGAAGCCCATGATTATTGGTACCACAGATTCTCACATTCTTAATCAGTTCCACCTGGCCAATAAACAGCAAAGCTGGGACAGCTTCTTTTCTGTGTGGGTTTTCTACTTTATGGGTAATAAAACTGTTCTCGGCGTGATTTAGGAATCCTTTTGATGCCTGCTAGTTTACTGTATTGGTATGTCAGGGGTGTTGGCAGTCACTGGTGGGACTTCACTACGGGCATCCCTGAACTGTGGTAGTGAGGTATTGTGGGTAAATTGTGGGAGAAACATAGCTGGTGATACATTTTCTTTTATTTACATCCATTGAGGAAAAATTAAGAAATGGTCATGTTGAAACAGGCAAGATCAGGGGTGGTTAAATTTCTTTCAAACATAGAAAAAAGAAAGAAGAAAGAAAAGCGGGAGGAAGGGTGGGGCAACGGAGAGAGAGGAGGCGGAGAGAGAGAGGTGGGGAGAGAGAAGGAGAGAGAGGGAAACAGAAGATGCAGTGTAATTTCATGAACTCTATGAAAATTCCAAATTGTTTACTTGCAATGGTATTTTGTTAAAATAAAATCATTGCTAGAAACCAAGCTCCTCGTCTGCCAGTTAAAGAAATGAAGTTGGGCTAATTCCAAACTTTTCTGTATTGAATTAGCTAGTGCGTAAATGTGCTCTCTACCGATTTCAGGGAAGAGACAAGTATTAAGAACATTCTCTCAGCCCTTTTCCAGGTCCAAGTTTGAGGTCTTTTTATTTTCAGTGCATGATTTTGGTAATGTGTTAATGTTTCTTAAGAGAGTGGTTGTTTTTATGTTTTTATTTTCTTGTTTGTATAGGATATTTGAAGTGGGAAAGACTAAGTGGTGTAAGAGGTTAACTCGCATCAGATCAGAAGAGACAAGAAACTGAGGCATCTGCACAAAGTAAATGTGTTGTGAACTTGGGAAGTTCTTGTTGGTTGTCACTATATATTTTGAAGTATTTCTGCCAGATTAACCAGTAACTTAAAAATGGAACTCCTTGGACTTTGGAGTAGTTTGTTACACAGTGCCCTTCTCGGTGTCAGCATTACCTAGCCCTGTCTTTAGCTAATTCTTGGGGTCACTTTTTGAGTGGAATATATGCCATCAGCCTTATTATTAGTATCATCATTTCACTTTAATAATAAGCAATATTCATTGACTAGAGCATAAAGAGCATAGGGAAAGTTCTATAGTACTGTATAGATCTATGTGTATTTTTACGGATCCAAATTTTCTCCTAAAATACTTTCCCCTCAAATCAGTTTAAATGTACCTTAATGAATATTTTAAAAATATTTGTATAATTTAAAAAATCTCACTGTAAAGATTTATTAGTCTATTTTGCAGACAGTAAAATAAGCCACTGGATACAGCATAGCAGTTTAAGAATGAACAGAGTCTGCAAGTGTGTGTGAATGGGTGTGTGTGTAAGACCATCAACAAACATGTACTGAGCACCTATTGTGCATGTGATAGGTACTGTGATAAATACTCAAACTACAAAAATGAATAAAGCATATTCCTTTGTCCTTGAGAATTTTGCAGTGTGATGGAGTGGTAGATTTTCAAATGAAAATTATAATAGTGAATGGAAGCAGTAAAGTAGAAGCAGATTTGCCTAGGGGAGGTGAGAAGGTCTCACTGAAGAGGTAGCTTTTGAATTGAATTTTTTAAAAAAATTATTTTTATTGTGTTTTTCCATTACCATTTATCCCCCCGCATCCTCTTTCACCTCCACTCACTCTTCTGCCTCCCACAATCAGCACCCTGTTGTCCAAGTCCATGAGTCCTTTTTCGAGTGATGAACTAGGGTTTGGTAAGAGCAGGGCCGAGAAGAACATTGCAGTTAACAGCTGAAGTCTGAGAAGACTACAGGGAGTGAAAGCACAGGCTGTGTATGGCAAGAGCTGCAGTATGGAAAAGACAAAGGCAAGAACTGAGAAATGTGACTCCTCTCTGCCTCATTTTTACCTATGACCTACTCTGGCAGAAAGCTTTGGAGGGAGCATGTCGACATTCGTGACCAATGTTCAAATTCAGATAATCGAAAGTGTTTTAGAATGGGGGAGTGAAAAATAGAGCAATTGTAAACCAAAATGATAGATCCTCTAGGCAGTACCTCTGAAAGAATTAGATATGTGGTCACATGGATTCTTTATGCAGGTATGCATTTATTAATAATGTACACCTAGT
This sequence comes from Mormoops blainvillei, assembly GCA_004026545.1. Lineage (NCBI taxonomy): Eukaryota > Metazoa > Chordata > Mammalia > Chiroptera > Mormoopidae > Mormoops > Mormoops blainvillei. The sequence goes on from PVJD01000846.1 coordinate 315,602, forward strand.
CTTTTAAGAAGTATTTGAAATAATAAAGATTGTGATAGTTTTATACTATTTGAGCACGATTAATGTAGGAATTTGTTACATTATAATAAAGTCAATATTTCTAGCTGGTTTTAAGGGAGATAACAACTTAGACATTGACAAAATTGGTTTTCAGTAAATCCTGAGTGATTTGTCTACATGAATTAATATTTATCATCCTTTGTCTCATGTGTTTCCCATGGAAATAAAATGTATTAAAATATTAATAAATTAATATGTCATCCTAATTGAAGCTCAGCAAGTAAGAGATGCTTAGTCACCCTCCTCACATTCTGCACAGTTACCTATTTTCACACTTGGGGCAGCCAAAAAGGGAAATGTCAAATATCATTTGAAATGTGTACAATTTTTTAACTTAAAATAACATGGAGTAAGACTTTTGGTTTAGGAAGCGATGCGAGAAACTGATGGATTGTTAGAAGTCTCTTGTTTCCTGCAGAATTATAATTTACTCTGAAAAATTTAAATACTTCAGCCTGTATTATATTGTCAAAAAAATGCTTATTAAAAAAAACCAAAATTATTCAACCTTAAAAAAGAAGAAAGTCCTGTCATATGCCATGATTTGGGACAACCTTGAGGAAATTATGCTCAGTTAAATAAGACAGTCATAAAAAACAAATACTGCGTGATTCCACTTATAGGAAGTATCTAAAGTCGTCAGGCTTTTAGAATCAGGACATAGAACGGTGGGTGCCGGGGCTGAGGGAGGGTGGAAAGGGGAGTTGTTTAACAGGTACTGAGTTTCGGTTTTGCAAGATGAGGAGGTTCTAGAGATCTTGTTGCTCAGCTGCGTGCATATAGTTAACACTACTGCACTGTACACTTAATAATGGTTAGAACAGTAAAGTTTTGGTTAATGTGTTTCTTAATACAATACAAAAAGTTACAAAACCAAACCAAAAGGTACTCACTCTGCTATGAAGGTTCACATCAGAAAAAGGGTGAGTTTTGTCCTGGCCAGGTTGCTCCGTTGGCTGGAGCTTTGTGCCACGCACCAAAGGTTTGCAGGTTGGATCCCTGTTCAGGGCACATACCTTGGTTGTGGGTTTGATCCCCGGTGAGGGCATGTGCAGGATCGATGTTTCTCTCTCTCTCACCCCGCCTCCTGTCTCTTCCTGTCTCTCTAAAATCAATAAATATATCCTTGGTTGAGGACTTTTGGAAAAGTAAATTTCAAGCTACTGCTATTTAAATTCTCATGACGTAGTGTGGACATGTTTTTGAGGCTAATTCTGGGTACCTACATTTTAATTTAAGTCAGGTAAAATAAGTTAATTAAAAATATGACTTGTGTGATTATACATGATATAAAATGTTGTCTGCTTTAATTAGTTTTTTTTTCCTTTTACGGTTGAGTACTTTACCATTTGTAGATGTTGTTCCTTGCCAAATGCATTGTTTTGTGTATTTGAGCAGGTAATCATTTCCTCCTCCTGGAACGACACTTCATTGTTGCCGTCTTTATTTCATACACAAGAAAGGACTATGCTGCCTGCTTTGCATTGCTGCTGACTAGATGCTAAAAACCTGGAGTGAGGAACGATAGCGACTCTGGGACTCTGAGGGTCTGAGCCCATCCCTGAGCAGCAGTTCTTACTGACCGACTTCAGAGCAAGGAGGAACTGGTGAATAGACGGTGGTAACGCCAACCCCAAAACAGGTACCATGTTTGTTGGTTTGTTCCTGTTTTCAATTAGAGTGTTGGACGTGTTAAAACTGAAGTTGTCATTGTGATTGTATTTGGATGGGCTATGGGATTTCCTGAGCCCCTGTCAGCATCCCTGCGCTTGCTGGGGGTGGTGGGGTGTTGAGTTTAGGGTAGTGCTTCTATGGGAGTTATCAGTCAACCACTTCCAGAACTATCATTTTTTACTGGGGCTCTCTGGATGACCTCAGACATATCAATATCGCTAAGCAGGTAGGAAGGAAACCCACTCTCTTCCTCTTGTCAGAATTTTAGGCTATTATAACCGACTACAGGGATGGTTTCAGAAATGCCAAGCAATGGCTAACACCTCGTAATTCAAATGAATGCGTAGTTCATAACAGCAAGGCTATGCTATCATACAGACATGGCTTTGAAGCCTAGCAGGTGTGTAATGCTGTGTAAAGTAGTTTAAATTCTTTGTGACTGAGTTTCTTCATCGGTAAACTTTGAATTATTCAGATTGTTGTAAAGATTAAATGATCTTATTTTGTACCTCATACACAGTAAACTTTCAATTATCGATAGCTGCAATGAAAAGAAACAATTATTGTGGTAGTCGGAACTCTCTGATTACACTACTGAAAATATTTTGCTTTCTGACGTAGTAGTTTGACATTGTCACCCCGTGGAAAATCAGTATAAAGTTCACTTTTCTCATGATATCCCCCGCCGGCAATATTAGGTAAGGAACCAACCAGAATAGAAGTTGTTCTTTATATAAATCAAGGATCAGTTTGTAATTTCTTGTGACTCATCACATGAATCACTTGAGAAAATCCCATAAATTATTATGTAATGACTTCCACTGGAAAAAATGGAAAAATGTTTTTTTACTATTTTACATTTTAAGCAAATTCTTAAATGCGTTCAAGTTCTGGGAATAGAGTTCATGGTAAATAACCAATTTCCTGACAGATTGTTTCGATCATTTTAATCTCCCTAATTTGTTCTCACAGTGAGTTCTAAAGCCTTGCCTTTACATAGGGGACCAGAGTACGAACACTTCGGAGGCCTCGTGAGCCGATACAGAGATTCGAGAGGCAAGTTGCTGGCTAGCATATGCCCCCACCCCTTAAAGTCACTGGCGCCTGTAAGAAATAAGAGTATTTCTGAACGTGACTCCCTTGGGGCTGTCAGTAGCTGCTACACGATCTTTGCCCGGTCATTTCTCCTTTTTGGGTTATGATTTTTAATGTCCTTTGATAACGTCAAAAATGTTACCCTATGGAGGTAGTGTCTGCTGTGTTTTTTTAAACAATACTTTCACAAGATAATCATTAATATACAGTGATTTTGACCCTAAACAGCCTGACAAAATGCACATTTGCTAAGCCCTTATTTACATATAAATAAGATGAAAAGAGTAAATGGTATTTGTTAAGTTACAGTGACGGTCGGTAAATTCCCAAGGTTAAGGACGAGATAGCCTGGGAACCAATTAATAAAAATTAAAGAAAATTAGATCACATGATGTCATTTTCTCCAAGTTGCCCCCTTTTGCAGAATCTCGTGTCTCACGATCCTGGCTTCACTGTGTTCTTTCTCAGTTGTCCACCATTTCAGGTCCATTCTGTTAATTAGGCATAACAGGCACATGACTTAGGTCCTTGGAGCTTTTTTAAGGCCCTTTGAAAGTATTTGAGCCCTGAAAACAAATGACACACTCCGAAATCTGAAAAATAAACTGTAAAACTAACATCGATAAATGTTTAATTAAATGTCTGTAGAACATAATATTATCAGCTTCATTAATTGTTAAAATTAGTATTCATAAAATTTTCATGACATTTGGAAACAGTTTGTAGTTTAGATTTCCCTTTTTGTAAGAATTCCTGATATGGAAGATGCTTATTATAAAACCTAACTAGTTATAAATTCACTGGGATGCCTAGCTAAAGAATTTCAGAAACAAAGCTATAAGAATCATTTCATAATTTTGTATTAATAAAAAAAGTTTACATGTGATTTGTGCATATTTTAACATATTGTACAGTAAGTATAAGGAAATAATTATTTATATTAATATAGTATATTTATTATATAGAGAGTATTAATATAAATATAGTAATAATTTATATATAAGGTGTTACTATATTTCTTCATTATATATTAACTACAAGTACTATTAAGTAATAATAAGTATAATAATAAAAATAATAAAGATAGCATTTATTGAATATTTATGTGCCTAACATTATTCAAAGCTCTTGTCAGTTATACATGTGCCATTGATTTTTCCTTTCCCTTCATATCTAATTAGTCTCCAGTCTAATATTTTACCTACAATTTTCTCTTAAATGCATCCAATTATTCTTCTCTTCTTTGACAGCTACCCCTTCCGCAACCCAGAATTTCATCATCTCTTGAACAAACCACAGCAAAAGTCTTGTATCTCCTCCCAACTCCGCAGCTCACTCTCTGCAGTGATCCTCTAAGTTGACGTTCAGTGAAAGCCCTTCGGTATCTCTTACTACTACTAGGAAAGTACAAAAGCCTAAACTACCTATAAATCTCAGCTGTTTTGCAACCAGTCTTTTCTCAGAGTCCCCCTTCATATGCTCTGGCCAGAGGAACTGACCCTGCCATGTTGCCTCTGGCCCACAGACCAGGAGAGATGGCCTGAGGCTGGCACAGGAGAGCTGTGTCTGATCCACAGAGATATTGGGAGTAGAGTGAGATCTACATAAAACTGAGGTTAATGTCAAGGAGGCGCTGAGAATTGGAGAGGGAAAGGGAGACACACACGTGAGAGATAATGACGCATGCAAGGCCTGGCTAGGTACTTTACATGCACAGTCTCATTTGGTAATACTTGGACCAGCCTGCGAGGTTGACATGATGATTGATGCACCGATGAGGAAAGTGATATTCAGAGAGCCTGAGTTGCCAGGACAGCACAGCTTGTGAACATCAGAGTTGGGATGTGCAACTTGACCCTAAGGCCAATGTTTTTCCATTCACCACACCACTTGCCTTGCTGTTTGATCAGCTATTATAACCCCAGTTGCTTCAAGACACCAAGTATCTACCCAATAAATGATGGGTGAGCCGAATCCCAGGGTGAGTCACCGCTAGCTTACTCTGAAGCAAACCACCCTAGTTCATCTTGGGATTTGAGATGGTCCTTGGGGAGGCTGAGTGACCTTTTCCACATATATGTATGTTCACAACTGCATTCTAGAGATGTGAGACTATATTCCTATTTTACTATTATAGAGGCATCTGATTTTCATGTATCTCTATACATGCATTCTTCCAGCATGACTGCTGTGAAGCATTGTCTTCTCAAAGGTAAAATTAAGCAATTCCCAAGGCACAATGACACAATATTTCCATGACTTTTAAAAGTACCTGGGTACATTGTTTTGTTAGTTTTTATTAGCATCTATATATAAATATTTTAAAAAGGTTCATTCGAGCAAGGCAGGTAACCACTTGGAGGCTTGTCTGGAAGCTGCTTTCTGCCAGCCAACACATTCCTCACGCCGAAAGCTCCTTCTCTGGGCAAGGCGTGGGTGAGCATCCAGATGATAGCCACATGTGAGGTGGAAAGTCAGCCTCCGTCAAAGTTCCTCAGAAGCTCATCCACAATTCTATTTTTCTTCCTTACTTTCTTCACACATGTTTTTAAAAATCTGTTTAAAGATGTAACAAAGACTTAGGACACTATTAGATCAGTTCTTTGACTAAAATAGAAACCAGCGATGGCTTCAAAATGTACTCCCAGCATTGTTTCCTGAATCTTTAAACTAACGACGAACAATATTTATTTGCACAATCTTTTATCTTCCTGTTGAAAGTTTCCAGCACAGACCATTTTGATTATATTTCTTTTCCAATAAATCAGAATTCAGCAAATTAAATATCTTCTGTCCTATTAAATGTGAGACGAGAGGGACAGTGTGGCTGCTTGGGAAGCACCGGCGCACAACTGATATAAACGGAAGCCGCGCCACAGCCCCTCTGCCCTCTGCTTCTGTTCCTGGGCCTTACCCCCCACCCACATCAGGTAGGGAAAGAACTTCTGGCTCATGAGAGACGATGGCCCGAAACTGGGCTCCTGTGAGATGGGTGAAAATAGTTACCTGGAAACTGAGGCTCTGTTGTACAAATCAGATAATGCTCATGCGCCCAATAGTAAGGTGTGTGATGTTCCCTGGGTGGGTGTATGTTGTAAGATGCAGTGTGGAGCAGGAAATGGGATGGAGGGAAAGACACATCTGGGTTGAATTCTGTTTTGTTGTTTGCTAGAGTATGACTTTGACCCAATTTTCTAATCTCTCCAATCTTAGTTTTTTCATCCGTCATTAGAGATCATAACACTTTTCATAGTATTTCTGTAATGAATAAATCAAATAAAGCACATTTATTAGTTTCTTAGGGCTGCCATACAAATGACCATAAATGAGGTGGTTTAAAACAACAGAAATTCATAGGCTCACAGCTCTGGAGGCTAGAAGTCTAAAATCAAGGAGCAGGCAGGGCTGTGTTGTCCCCGAAGGCTCTAGGAAAACATCTTCACTTGCCTTTTCTGGTGGTTGACAGCAATGCTCGGCATTTCCCGGCGTTCCCTGGCATTCCTCGGCATTCCTTGGCTTGTGGTTACATAACATCAATCTCTGCCTTGGCCTGTACATGGCCTTCTTCCATCTGCAACTGCATGTCTCAAACCTTTCTCTCCTTTTAAGGACACCGGTCATTGGATTTAGAGCCCACCCTAATCCTGTATGACCTCATACTAACTTGAATATAACTATAAGATCCCATTTCCCAATAAGGTCATAGGCATTGGTACCAGGGGTTAGGACATCGACGTACCTTTTTGGTAGACACGGTCCAGCCCACAAGAGAATGTAAAATGTTTAGTACAGTTACATATATCTGCACATTTAATAGCTTATTACATTTTCAATTTTAGATGTGTGAAAAACACATCTTGCTATTGGAAACTTTCCTTTCGGTCTCATAAAAATCACTTTTGTGAGCATCAGTTTATTCACTTTTTCCTTATTATATTCCATGGTGTTATAGTCATATACTCCCACTTTTGAGACTTGAAAGGTCAGTCAGCACAACAGCCTCGTCCAACATGCTCCAGCTCTGACACCTTATTGTCTAGCCCTTGCGGTGCGGCTCCAGGACAGGAGTCTCAAAACCACACAAAGAACCTATTTCACCTTCTGATTGTCAGTAAGTTCATTCACGTCTTAAATCCAAACCTGTCTCCTTCAGTTTTAGTCACAGTCCCGGGTCTGTATCTGGGAGCATAATACAAGAGCAAGTCTGATTCCTCCTCCTTATGTCAGCCTTTCACACATTCCAAGTCAGTTATCAGATACACCTGGGCCCTCATTGTTTCCCCCTAATCAACCCAGTCTTTATCTGGGCTTTCTTTGATATGTTTTCAAGTTCCCTCAACATTTTGGTTATGTTCTCATTAATACTCTTCAATTTGTCTATGACAAATAGGATTATTTTCTTTGTCAGAACAAACAGTGGCGTGGAATCCCTTGGAGGTTTTAGCTCTGAAACCGCGTGAGGAAATGGGTGCTGGCAGTGGCCCAATACCAGAGGAAGCAGCCGAAGAGGCCGAGTCCAGGCGAGACGCTGCTGCGATCACAGCCTGAGAGCCAGTCCGAAGCTGGGCCCTGGCTGACCCGGGAAGGGGACCAGCGGTGCCCAGTGCTCCAGTAGTGTTTCGCTTTGAGTTTTATTTTCACATAATGCAAACAAATCAAACATAGGTACTTTATATAAATAAATACTTACGCTTGTGAGCAAGTTATTTTAACTCTTTAGAAATGGCCATTATTATAAGCAAATCATTTAGACTTGTAGGGATTACATTTTCACCACTGTAAAATAGCAGTATAGGCTGAATCTGGGTTTTCTATTTGTGTATCTTCAGAGATGTATTTTTTTTGTTTGCTAATATTGCCTTGTAATAAATTAATAAAAATCATAAGCAGGATACAGGGCATGTGTATAATCAGGATTTTAGCATAAACACAAACTTAAAACATAGTCTACGAGGTGTAGTACATAAAAAATATAAGGGGGGACCCCCCCAAACCAGAATTTATTTATAAAAAATTGTGTATTTATTCTTACATGTTTAAACTTCAGTCACCTCCCAAGTACTCTCCATTTGGTGCACTACATCTATCCAAGTGTTTTTTTCGCCCTGCTCAAAACAGTTTTTGAATTCATCAGTTTTGATATCTTTTAGTGCTTTTGCCGTTTTTTGTTTCACCTCTTCCACATTGACAAAACGTTTCCATTTGAGGACTATTTTCATCCAGGAAAACAAAAAAAAAAGTTGCTCAGTGTGAGATCGGATGAATAAGGAGGGTAGGGAGGGGTCACGCTGTTTTTGGTCAAAAACTGTTGAACACTCTGCCGTGTAAGCAGGTGCACTCGTAAGTTACCCGTCACGAAATGGGCAAATGTGCTAAATGAGTCTTCCAAAAAATTCACTGAAGCTGAATGAAGCAGGGGAAGCCTGTACTACAAGGGGCCGGCCCTCCGGAAGGTAATTCTGGTTTTGTTTCGGCCGGAGGAGTTCCCCCTTTGTAGGGCTGCTTGTATCTGTCCTACTGAAATATCTTGGTTAATATGAAGATCAAATGATAAAATGTGTAAAAACAACATTAGCAAGTGATAGCAGGCATTCACTGAGAAAGACTGTGTGCCAGGCGCTCTTCTATAAGCTTTCCGTGTGTTTACTCACATAATCTTCACAACGCCCCAGGTGGCACATACAGATCCTTTCAACAGTTTACAGAAGAAAAAATGGAAGCACAGGATGGGTAAGTGACTGACTCAAGGTGATATGACCTTGAGCAAGGATTCAACTGCACTCAGTGTGCCTCAAGGGTCCGTCACCATAACCACTAGGCTACATTGCTAGGCGTAAAACATACATGAAGATACGAAGTGGCCTGTTTGTGCAGTGTGACACAAAGTGGTATATTTCGCATGGCAGTGCTGGAAATAAGCAAGGTTTTGTTAATTGTTGGAGATTACATTTAGTTGATTATTTCTGTCTAGAATCAGCAAATTAGATATTAGATGACCACATTAGGTCTAAAAATTTAGTCACTGGATTATATTCCAGGTGTTTTGTGTAATATTAAGAAAGTCCTTATACTTGGTTTTGCAGTAAATATTTTCCTCTTACCTTTGTGTGTGTGTGTGCACCCTTGGGGGAAAGATAAAGAAGCATCATTTAAAAAAATAGCATAGAAATGATATCCTCCTAGTCTGAAAGATTGCTTTTACTCCTTGCTTGTTAGGTTTACTTTCCCAGTAAAATGAAAATATTAATAATGTGCCTTAAATTCCCTTCTCATTTCTGACATTCCAATGATCATAGTCAGGCTACACTGCAAGGAATGATTATGAATTTATAAGTTCTACTTTGTAAAAATGCGAAAATGAAAACTATTGATAAAACTGGGCTTCTCCCAAATTCTTTCAGCATTTACTTGCCTGACCTTGCTCATTCAAGCCACCAATACTTTTGATGGCTTTGATAGATGAAGTGGCAGGTGATTCCTGGTGATGGATATCTTGTTCCAAATCTAATTGATTGTGGCACAAAAGCCTTTTATGCTTCTGTTCCATGACTGTGAGAGGTAAGGAGATTATACCCTCTGCTCTCACAACATCTTAGAAATCAGTGTTTCGAGAACCATTGCCATTGGCTGGGTAGATTGTAATTATAAGTAGAATTGTTTATTTTCCCCTTTTAACTTTTTTTTTCTTTGTAAAGGACACTAAATTAGATGTGAGATTAACAGAATACAGTACATTCCATAGAGAGCATAATGTGATTATGAACACAGGCTCTAGAATTATATTCTTTGGGTTCAAATACATCTTTTATTGCTTCATAGCTATCTGTCCATAGGAAGCAAGTTAATAACTCTGGGCTTTGTTTCCTCATCTACAAAACAAGAATAACAATAGTAGACATTTTATGGTTCATTATTAGGATTATCAGTTAATCCTTATAAAACACTTAGACCAGTAACTGACCTGTGGTAATGTTAGTGATTGCTATTATTATCACTAAAGAATGCTATTATTTCTTCTTCCTTTTATGACTGGCAAACTCTTATTCATTCTCAAATATCCTATTATCCTCTCCATAAAGTCTTCTCTCACAGCCATTTGCTCCTCCTTTAAACTTTCATATTATATTGTCCACCACTTTTTAGGCATATGCTTGTATATTTTCTTCTTCACTAACTTTTGAACTCTCAGATATCAGAAATTATTTAATTTGGGGAGAAGCATATCAGACACCCACAATTAGTAAATAAAAATCAGGAGTATGCTGAGATATAGCACGGCCTTGGCTATATTTATTATCCATTCTTTATTCTAAGTCTACTTCTGAGATACAGTTCATTGCCAGAGTCCATTATTGGCAGGAGTGAGGCAACTCCGTCACCCTGGAGAAGGTATAAGAATCCCAGTAAAATCGAGAATATGGTTTTGGAATGATACTTGCTTTTGGTAGCATGATAAAAGACAATACAGATTACAAAAAATGTACTTAATTAGTTTCCCTGCCTCTAATCTTAATACTTTCTAATCAAGCTCTATTTCTTTAGTAGGTTATTCTTTCTAAAACACTGTTTTCAACATGTTTTTTTTTCCTGCTCCAAAACCTACTGTGTTTCTTAATACTGAATAAAAATTATAATAGCTAAATTTTTGAGTGGTTATTTGGTACTAGGCACTGTGAAAAATACTTCCATGTCTTATCTCACATAGTAAGCACATATGCTTATTATAATAATATTCTATTAGGAAGGAAACGCAATGAGATTTAAGACTCTTGTCTTTTTAAGTCAAAACTAAACTATTTCTAGATCAATACCTGATTAATGCTCTCAAAATGTTGAGTGAATCAGTTAGATACTATCATTATCCCTGTTTTATAAATTAAGAAAATAAGAACCAGAGAAATTAATCCAGGAAAAAAAAAAGGCAGAGTCAAGCTTTTAACACGTGTAACCTGTCTACTTCTTATCAGGATAGGTTGCCTAACCTCCGTACCGTTCAGCCTACCACTCAAGGGGCAGCAAATGCTTGTCCACCGCAGGTTTTAGACAGGCTGCGTTCTCAGCTGCTCATTGAACTCGCCATACTCATTTACAGTGACAAAGTGTTTGCCCGCCACGCAACGCCCTTGTATTTTTATTTAATTGTGTTGTAGGTATCGACCTTGTCCCTCCAAATAGATTTTAGCTTTTAGAAGGCAGTGTGTCTTACTATTCTTTATTATTTCTCACTGGTCTAATTCAAATAGTTGAGCTTTATATTTAAAAAACAATAAATATTCATTAAATCAAAACAATAAATATTCATTAAATCCATGAATATTTATTGAGTAGCTAGTATGCGTGCTTTTGAATACGGAGGTGAAGCAATAGTCATGAAAGACAGTGCGCTCATTTTCAGGAAACTCATATTGGAAGGCAGAGATAAATAAGTAATAAGCAAATATAATAAGGCAAAAACAGGGATATGTATAACGAAGAAAATACACCGAGGAAGGAGCTGGCAAGTGACGGGAGTTGGCGGCGTTAGTCTGATGCGGCTACCGGCGAGGCGTGGCAGCGAGGGCAAGTGTCACTGAGAAGACAGAGCTCAACGTAGGCTGGGGAGGCCTGAAAGAAGGAGGAGGCAGCCAGGAGACAGCCTGTGGCGGAGCGCTCCGACTAGAGGCCATGCCAAGGGGAAAATGAGAATGAGCCTGGCGAGTCTGAGGAAGGACGGCCTGCTCGGGTCATTACGATCGAAGGGACAGACACGGGCAATGGCCAGATTACGTGGTACATTTTTGGCCAGAAAAAGCAGCTTTGGATTTATTTAAAGTGCAAAAAACCCCATAGAAGGATGATAAAAAATAGAAATATCTGCTTTATATTTTAAAAGATTATTCTATTAAAAAATATAGTTGGATGTGGAGCAACAGGGAATCTCAGCCATTGCTGGTCTGAAGGCAAATTGGTGCAGCTACTTCAGAAGGCAGTTTGACAGTTTCTTACAAAACTAAACACACTTTTACTACACTAATCGGGATTCGTGCTCTTTGGTATTTACTCAAAGAAACTGAAAACATGTCCATACAAAAACCTGCCCACAGATGCTTCACAGTTGCCAAAACTTGTAAGCAACCAAGATATCCTTCAGTAGGTAAGTGGATAAACTGTGCTATACCTAGAAAACAGAATATTATTCAGTGCTAAAAAGAAATAAGCTGCCAGGTCATGAAGACACATGGATGTCCCTTAAATATATTGCACCAAGTGAAGGAAGTCAATTTGAAAAGGCTACATACTGCATGATTCTAACCACATGACATTCTGGAATAGGTAATACTATGGAGAAGTAAAAAGATCAGTGGTTGCCAGGAGTTGGGAGCAAAAGGAGGCATGAATGGGCAAACATAAAGGACTTTTAGGCAGTGAAAATACTCTGTATGATACTATAATAGTGGATACATGTCATTACACATTTGTTCAAACCCATAGAATGTACAACACCAAGTGTGAACCCTAATATGAACTGTGGGCTTTGAGCGATAGCAATGTGTTAATGCAGATTCATCAGTTGTCAGAAAGGCATCACTCTGGTGGCAAGTGTTGACAATGGGAGAGGCAATTCATATGTGGAAGTAGGAGAGAATGGGATATCTCTGTAACTTCCTCTCAACTTTTCTGTGAACTCAAAACTGCTCTAACAGTGTAAGGCCTTCAAAAGCAAAGGTAGTTGAATAAAAGGCAAAAATGAAGAGTTGTTACAAGCTCTCGTAATAACCCAGAAGGGAGAGAGCACAGATGTATCCCAAAGCAGAAGTGACAGCGATGGAGGGGGAGAAATCCAAAAAATTCAAAAAAAGACAAACAAATATAAATGATTAGACTTGATCATTACTGTTATCGTCAGTCTTGGCAGCAGGATGAAAAGTCCTTGTTCATACACTCACCTGTGTGTGTCTCCGGCCTCCCCTTCTCCAGAGCTAGGGTGCATCAGAGAGCGAGTGTTTGTTGTTTGGAGTCGGAGGACCAAGTTCCAATTATTACCTTGGGCAAATCAGTTAAGGAAATTGAAACTAATGAGAGAGAAAAAGACTTTTCAGTAAATGTGAACCATCTGCTTAGGGTAAAACAAAATGAAAAACGAAACAAAACAAAACCAAGCTTCACATGGGACAAAGAGGAACAATAGATCAGGAATTTGTAGAGACCATGCATGCAGTTACTGGGAAGGTAGTTTGGAAGGAGAGACAACAAAAGAGTGATGCTCATGTGGGAAGGAAAAGAGCGGGACTGGGGATAGTATCTGACGCAAAAAATAATACGGATCAGAAGACTGTGCCTGAACTGTTGTTGATACTTAGTGTGTTCAGTTCTATCCGCTTGAGATTGAAACGAGAAAAATAAAAGGAAGAAGACAATGATGGATGCCACAAAGGACATAGTTAGAAGACAGTGGGGGTGACTAGGGAGCCTTTGGATAGTCATTAAATTTGCTGTGTTTTTTGGTTTAATGTTTTGGTGGGAAAAAAACCCCATAACTACTTAGGAAAATTATATCAACTAACAGTAAGATCCAGGACTTTGGCATCAAACAGGTTGAAACCTTGACTTATATTAGATGTGTTCTTAGGGAAGCTGCTTAATAATTTTTAGTTTCTTTTTATTTTTAAATGGCAATGAAGGCCTGTATGGGAGAATGACACGATGATAAAATGAAGTCACGCATGGGGACTATTTAGCACTTGCCATGTAGTGTCTTCAAGAAAGTGCTATTGGGAAATTTTCAGGCCTCTTTCATTTTCCCCACTGTTTTAGAAATTCACAGTTGCAGAGAAGGTTGAGAGACAGAGTATTTATTCTTTATCGGAGGACACCTGTTTTCTCAATTTGGATTATTTCTGGAATATGTTTTACATCCTTGCATTCCCAAAACTTTGAAACGCATGTAAGCATTAGTGCTTTCCTCAGTGGTGTAATCCACAAAATCTGCGACCTTTCAGTGTGCGTATGGAGACCTTTTCAGCTCAGAAAATGTTTATTGTGTTTCATTGTCCTGGCCCCATTTTTACTGAGCTGTGTGTTCTAACAGACTACGGCTCTTTACACATGTTCCATGAGTGATAGAGTACAGAGGCTGCTGCATGTGCACGGAAAATCAAAGCTATTGATTCCATTTCCCTCTACTCTCATGATTGTGTTTCACCACTTAAGTCTTACCTTTTGAAATTTTGTTTAGATCTCTCTAAATGCAATAACTTCTTTTTCCCTGGAAAAAACATTTTTTTCTATTTATAAAGAAAATATCTGAACTTTAAAAATAAATGTGTAAAATGGCATATTGAAATATAAATTTAATGTTTCTGAATTTTGATCTGTTCAAGAATAACCGTCAGCAGTAAGCTTTCTGGGCTATTGTGATTTTTCCCATTTTTCCTGGTGTTTAACAATATGTAATGAAAAATAAATTAGGGCATATAAGTGTATGTCATTTCTCTCTACGTACGGTAAATTTACCCTTTATCATGTTAAAATATCACTCTTCTAAACAATTGATCTGATTTTTATCTCTATTGTTTCTGGTGCAAATTTTGGAACACCTCAATTTACCCTGCATTTGTCTCATTTATATTTGTTTATCCTTTTCAGATTTCTGTGATACTTTTTTTTTTTTTAGGTTTGCTCCTTGTAAACAGCATCTAGTTGAATTTTTTCTTTTGATTCAATTCACAAGTATTTTATCATGAACTGATTATCTGTCTTACGCTCGCAGATTTTAAAGTCATTGCTGTATATTCCTGTCCTATTATCCTTTCCTTTCTATTTTTCTATACTTCCCTCTCTGTTGTTCTGTATAAAATTTTGTCTTTTTTTGATATGGTCTATGTTTTGTTTGCTTACCTGTACTTTACTCTCTTGGAAAATATAATTTAAAAAAATGGTTTCTTTTAAATTATCCAATGTTATGATTAATTTCTATTCAGCTCATTTTCAAACTTGTGCCCCTATTTGAGGCATGGTGTTTATAGACTTTTACTCTTTCTTATCTTCTTCCTCTGCCTCCTTTTGAAGGTAACATGGAATTTTAGATGCAGATAATTTTTATACTATTGCATAATTTTTCCATTGTACATTTTTTTAACGAACAGAATTATATTGTTTTTTAAGGCCTCAACTCAGGTATCATCTCTCCCCTTTTCCACCCTTACATAATAAAGTTTTGGATTATGCTATCTGGACTTAATCATTTCTTTCTTTTTGAATTTGCTACATGTGTTTTTTTTTTGGTATGTTTCCTATTGGTATTGTAATTATTAGTTTAGATTTGTATCTCCTCAGTCAATGGTGAACATCAGCTGGTATTCACAGGACATAGTATAATGTCTAATGTTTAGTAGAAGCTCATGAATATTTAGTAAATAAATGAAGTATAAATGGGCATGAAATGTCTATGTGAAATGCCTTTGTAGCTTTGTTTTTGAAACTCTATGCAGATGTTGTTATTTTAAATGTAATAGGAAGGAGTTACAAAATAAAGTTTTTATATGACCTTTTATCAGCTTCTAGAAAATCTTCAATTACTGTGGTCCTGTATAACAATGATATGAATATTATCTAACTGGTAACTGTAAAGGGCTAGAACCTGAGAGGTACAGCCCTTGCTATTAAAGGGTATTTATTCACTGAACATGCAGTAAGTTCAGCCTTTAGTAAGTGCCTACCATATGCCAGACACAGACACATAACCTATTCTCTCAGAATTAGAAAGGATTCTCAGATGTTATCATAAACCTTGGAGATTGCTGTATGATTGCACAGTTTTAATATGCTGTTAAGTTTATTAAAGCCCAGAGGGTAAACTCCTCCAAAAATATTTAAATGACTCACACAAATTTTTAATCTACTTTTTAATTCTAATCCTCAGCCTTTGGATTTGCCCAATAAAAGACCATTCACAGTTTGGTTGTGAGACCATTTTGTGTAAAATCATTTGGTCATGCATCCTGCGTACAAAACATACTGGTACACACTGTGGAGGAGTCCTATGCATTTAAACCACTTTTAGAAATTTTATATTATTGGACATTGGTCATACACCCACCTCTTTGGTTTGTATTGATTTTACCGGGTAATTTACACAAATTCTTAGTACGTATTTATTCTCATTGAAATGTTTCCTTTTCTCCTAGATGGAAGGAATTTCAAATGATTTAGACTGGGTTTTTAATATGTTAGGTTCATTTTCTAACTGAGCTCAAAACAAATGAGATGTTTTCTAAGCAAATCAAGCATGACGCTTGTGTCCTTTGATACCCTGCGCTCCAGTTTCAAACACAGTGCAGCCCGCAGCCGCTGCTGCTGCCCCCAACACTGGCAGCAAGAATTCCCTCCCTAAAATTATTAGCGTTTCTGGTTCCAGACATACCACTCACTGACAATGTCCTATTTTACTCCTAAGAAAACTAAAGTTATTGATTTTTAGGGAATATCCAAATGATGTTACAAAGTTTTAAGCTTATGTTTCTCAAAATTACTAGAAAATTTTCAAAAAGAACAATCTCACTTTAAATATTAATAATGTATCTGATCACTGTAATTCCAAGTATTCAATTGAAATATCAGCAAAAATTACGTGTGTGTATAAAATAAAGAGAAAAAATAGACTCATTAGCTCACATCATCTTATTCATTATGCAAGTTACTTACAATACCTTAGAACACAAAAATGGAATTTCATAATAAAAATAAAGAAAGAAAAGAAGAAACAAATACTGGGAAAAGTAGTGGAAAATAGGTTTTCTCATTTACACCTTTCCAAATCTTCAGTTAACTTTAGTGGTATCAGTTGACCCCTCTCCCCTTTCCCATTCCTTCCTACCAAGTTATAAGGCTTTGAAATTCTACCCTCCTGAAAGAAAGACGTGATGCCGTTTGCCTACATGCTTCTTTAGCTAGGTGAGATAGTTTTTTCTTTCTCTATTTTGTTCACATACTCTCTTGAAAATATGGAGAGGCACTGGAGTTTTCATAGTCATTTACTTGCCTTAAAATTTTTCTAACTTATGCTTTCTCACATCAAATTAAAAGTTTGCATTCTTGTAATAAAAATATTTGAGACAGTTTCAGATGGCATGGATAATGATGTATTAAATGTGAAAAGCTCCTTTATTGTCTTCTTCAGAAGAGAATACTTTAGGGATATAAGGAAATATGTTGTTGATAGGAAATGGTTAAAACTGTGTTTTAGTAGTTCTTGACATTCTTTTGTTCTCCTGAACTCAAAGGATAGGGCCCCATGGGGAGGGGGTTCTTTGTCTGGTTTTGTTCTTTCCAATCCTTAGTGAATAGCTCAGCCTAAAAAGACAGTAAATGTTGAGTGAATATTTTTTTCACAGTTTCGTTAAAGAATAAAGTGATTGGGAGGAGCGTTGGATAACTTTATAATGGGTTCCTTACACAGCATTAAGTATGTTTTCCTATAAGAAATTACTTTCCTACCTAGATATAGTATATCTCCTTGTGGAGAACGAGATCCCTAAATTGATATGTGTAATATAAAAAACAAGTTTGGAAGCTTTAACAAATAAATATACTTTTGCAGCTTCTGCTTCCAAGCAAGATGGGGGTAATAGGGGCTTCACACATCCTCCCATGTGAAGCAACTAGAAAGTAAGGTGAAATCTATGAGAAACACTGAGAATCAGGAGAAGATGGATGAAGACTCTTGAGAGATGGGGAACCAGCAGTGTGAGTGCTATGACTGCCCCGCCCCACTGCCTTGGGAGAGTTTTCAGGCTATAGTACGGGTAGGGGGGCCCGGCCGAGCTTGCCGAACTCCCTGAATTGAAGAGATGGATCCAGGAAATGAGAAGACCAAAAAGGCTTTTGCTCAGGGAGACAGAGTGCCAGAGGAGAGAGGGCTGCATGGGGCAGAGGCAGCTAAGAAATCTGAGAGCTCTGTTTGAATATTTAGCAGAGTACTGATGGCACAGGGGTGTGAGGAAAGTACCTGAGGCTGAGGAAGGGCCAAGTAAGAGAATCAAAGGGAAGAGTGATTGGCACTCTCGCAGGGCTGCAGGGGTACCGACTGGGCAGACTGGAAAACCTCATAATTTGTGAGCATTGGGTAGAGAACTCAGAAGAGGTCTTGTTTTATTAGTGAAGAATAATTCACCTTATGCTAAGTGCTGGTCCAATACTACCTAGCACATCTTAAAAGCAAGACTTAAAAGTATCGACAATTTCCAACTGACTTCACTATATCCCAGAACAAACTTTAATACAAGAAAACGGAAATATCCAGTAACTGACCTGGTAAAATACATAATGCCTGGCATCAATCAGAGATTACCTGGCATGCAAAGAAGTAGGACAATACTACCAATAATGAGGAGAAAAATCAATTGGTTAAAAGCAACCCAGAATTAGTAGGTAATGACATAAAGATAGTTAAGAATTAAATTCCTAGAGAAGAAAACTCCAATTTCTAAGATGAAAACTACACAGAATAGAATTAACTGGCAGGTTAATTTCTGATGGTGAGGAAAGGTTAGTGAATTTGAATATATAAGGATAGAAACTATTCAAAATGCAACATAGGAATAGAAAGTACAAAATAATTAAATAGTACATCAGTGAGTTGTTGGGCGATTTCAAACAGCTTAATATGTCTATAATTGTAGTCCCTGAAGGGAGAAAGGCAGAACAAATGTTTGAAGATAGAGTGGCTGAAAAATTTCCCAGCTTGATGAAAATTATGAATGTACAGCACCATATATTGTAAGCACAAAAATATGAAGAAAATTACACCGACACATCATAATGAACACTAGTGTTAAGGAGAGAACCATAAAGGCAGGCAGAAAAGAAAGACATGCCACATATAAAAGAAAAATGATAAAGACAAAGGCAGATTTCTCTGAAAAAAAATGCAAATAAGTGGAGCAGCTGAAAGAACTACAAGGAGAAATAGACAAATTCACTATTATAAATGAAGATTTCAGTGTCCTCTCTCAATAACTGATACAGAAAACCAGCAAAAATATGGAAGATTTGAAAAACACTATCAACCCGTTGCCCTAGTTGACATTTACAGACTACTATCCCTGCAAAGCAACAGAATAAGCATTATTTTCAAGTGCACAGAGAACAGTTACCAAAATAGACCATATCGTGGACCACAAAACAAGTCTCAGTACATTTAGAAAATTACCTGGAAAGTACCCAAATATGTGGGAATAAAATAATAGACTTTTAAATAATTTATGGGTCAAAGAAGAAATAAAAAGTGAAATTAGAAATTACTTTGAATTGAATAAAAATGAAAATAGAACACATCAAAATGAAGTGCTACTACTCATGCAACTAGAAAAAAGAGTTACTTTAAGCCCAATGTCAGGAGAGGAAAGAAAATAATAAAGATCAGATGGGATTCCATTGAAATAAGAAACAGAAATACAAGAAAGAAAAATAAATGAAAGCAAAACTTAGTTCTTTCAGAAGAATAATAAAACTGATAAATATCTACTCCGAGTGATTTAGGAAAAAGATTACCTATATCAAGAATAAGAGAAATGAGAGAGAGATGGCGGCCAAGAAGGTGGAAGCTGGGTCCACTTGCTCTTCTCTCCAACTTGGATACTTGGCTAATCTTTTGCAAAATAAGCTGGTCATTCAGTGGAATCTTGGCTGATAGGAAGTTTGGAAGCCAAAGAGGAAGACACTTCATAGTGGGTGGTAAGGAGATTTTATACGTTAAAGGGAAAGTACCCCAGGTGTGGTATCTGTGGTCACAGAGAGCCTGATCAGAGATCTCAGCTCTGTGGCTCCCTCCTCTCCCAGGGCAGAGAACCCCCAGGCCCCACTGGGAGTGACTGGGATGCGTAAAGTCAGGGTGATGCAGGCTACACACACACAGTGAGCAGCATATCCACAGCTGCAGCAGCAAACAACAACCAGGAGAGTGCCAGAGAGAGAGAGGGACTCTATCTGCAACTGGGTTGGGTGGAGACAGGCTGCGGCCAGCTGGGACAGTGAGAGACTTCTGGCTTTTTGGAGAGGTGGTGTGAGAGGAAAGCTGGACAGTGACTCAGTGCTGCGGTGGGAGTGCCTAGAGAGACTATTTAAAAGGGGAGCTGAGGTGTGCTGGGCAGGGACCCCATGTGCAGCTGGCCTGCCAGCAAGGGGAAAGGACTGAGGGGGTGGTTTGTTCCCACTGAGTACAGCTGGGCAGAGAAAACAGAAAAGGGGTTTTTCAGATATCCCATGTGTCTGTATATTTGCAAATATTTCTCCTAGGGCAAGGGAAATAAAGGAAAAATAAACAAATGGGACTACATCAAACTAAAAACTTCTGCATGGCTAAAGAAATAATCATCAAAATTAAAAGGGAAACAAATGTATGAGAGAATATATTTGCCAATGATACCTTGTACAAGGGCTTCATCTCCAAAATATATAAAGAACTCATAGGACTCAACACCAGGGAGACAAACAATCCAATTAAAAAATGCAAAAAGGACCTGAATAGACACTTCTCCAAGGAGGACATACAGATGGCCCATAGATATATGAAAAGATGTGCAATACCACTTGCCATCAGAGATGCAAATTAAAGCCACAATGAGATATCACCGCATACCCATAGGAATGGTCATCATTAATAAATCAACAAACAAGTGCTGGTGAGGATGTGGAGAAAGGGAAACCCTAGTACACTGTTGGTGGGAATGCGGACTGGTGCAGCCACCATCGAAAACAGTATGGAATTTCCTCAGAAAACTAAAAATGAAACATGCCTTTTGACCCAGTGATTCCACTGCTGGGAATATACCCTAAGAATCCTGAAACACCAATTCAAAAGAACTTATGTACCCCAATGTTCATAGCAGCGCTATTTACAATAGTTAAGTGCTGGAAACAGCCTAAGTGCTCATCAGTAAATGAGTGGATCAAAAACCTGTGGTACATTTACACAATGGAATACTATGCAGCATAAAGAAAGAAGGAACTCCTATCTTTTGTGACAGTATGGATAGAACTGAAGAATATATGCAAAGTGAACAAGCCAGTCAGTGAAAGACAAATGCCATATTATCTCACCTATAAAAAAATCTATTGAACAAAATAAACTAATGAACAAAATAGAGCCACAGGAATGGAAACTTGGAATAGACTGACAGTGCCCAGAGAGGAGTGAAGAGGGGGATAATGGTGGAAAGAAGGAGAAGGAACTAGTCAAAGTGTGCATGAATGACCCACGGACATAGGCAACAGGGTGGGAAGTTATGGTGGGACCATGGTGTAGGATGGGCAGAGCAGGGCAGAGGGAAAATATTGGGACAACTATAATAGAATCACAATAAAAATGATAAAAAAAAGAATAAGAGAAATGATATGGGTACAGATTCAATAAATATAAAATGGATAATTTTATAGGAATAAATTCAATACCTTAGATGAAATGGAAAAATTCCTTGTAAGACACAAATTGCCAAAGCTCACTCAAGAAGAAGTAGATAACTTGAATAGCCCTATACCTATTCAAGAAGTTGAATTTGTAGTTAAAATTCTTTCCATGAAGAAAGCTCCAAGTCCACATGGTTTAACTAGTGAGTTCTATCAAATATTTATGAATGAAATATTGCAATATAAAATAAACTCTTCTAGACAATTTAATAGGAGAGAGTACTTTCCAACTCATTTAATGATAATATTATTATCCCAATTCCAAAACAAGACAGAGATATTACAAGTAAAGAAAATTATACATCATTACCTCCAACAAGCATGGATGAATATTTTAGAAAAAATTCTAAAATATTTTTAAATGAATCAAATCTCACAATTTATGAAAAATATACATCATCACTAAATAGAGCTTAGCCAAGAAATGCAGTATTGGTTTAACATCTAAAATCAATCAATGTAATTTATTAATTAACTAAAAACAACAAAATTATATCAACAGATGCATAAAAATGATTTTTAAAATGCAAACTTAATTTCTGATAAAAATTCCTCCCAAACTAGGCATAGAAGGAGTGCCACCTCTTACTAAAGTGCATCTAAGAAAAACCTTCAGTTGATATCATCACAGTAACAGGCTGAATGCTTTCCCTCTGCGTAAGGAACGATACAAATATTTCTGCTCTTCTTATATTCAGTCCTGATCTACAGTTTCTAGTAAATGCAAAAGGCAAGGAAAAGAAAGAAAAGACAGATAAGTTGTAAAGGAGGGGGTAAAACTGTCTTTATTGACAGATGACATGATAGTTGAAGCAGAAAGTTCAATGGAATCTGGTGGAATCTGCCAAAAAGTTACTTGAATTAATAAAGAAATTGGGTAAGATTCTAGGATACAAAATCAATACCCAAAAATTAACCATATTTATATAAACTGGTAGAAAATCAGAAATTGAGATTAAGAAAACATTGCCATTTATAATGGCATAAAATATGAAGTTTATTTTGAAGACCAAATGTGAGATGGATTAACTCCATAAAAGAAGCTATAAGCACGAGTCCACAGGAGCTGAGCAGGGCCACTGTGGATGGCTCACTGTGGACAGGACATTGTGGGTGTCACTCATTCACAGAATCTCCAGGAGTCAGAGTCAACTTGATGCATGTAACACATGAAATACTTAAGCATAAATCTAACAGTAACGTGCAAGGTATATACACTGAAAACTACATACTAGTGACAAAAGAAGGGAAAAAAAGACATATAGAGATACGATGTTAATGGACTAGAAGTTTCACTATTCTTAAGATGTCAGTTCCCCTCAAGGTGACAAATGGGGTCCTAGTCAACACTCCAGTAGACTAGTTTTTAAAAAGAAATTGATAAATAGGTTCTAAAATTTCTATGGAAATAAAAAGGATCTAGGCCTTTTGTAACAACTTGTAGAAGAGCCAAGGTGGTAAACTTAAACTACCTGATTTCAAGGCTTATTCTAAAGCTACAGTAACTGGAGCAATGTCGTATTGGTATCAACATAGACACAGATCAATGGAGCAGAATAGAGTCCTGAAATAGACCCACATACACATGGTTCATTAATTTCCAATAAGGCGAGGCAGTGGAGAAAAGATACATTTTTTAAGCAAATGGCATTGAAGCAATTGGATATCATACCTATGCCAAAACCCCTTCGGTTAGGCAAAGAATTCTTAGATATGACACATAGCAAAAATCTATAAAAGAAAACATTGAAAAATTGGACTTCATCAAAATTAGAAACTCTGGCTTTTGAATAACAGGTGAGAATGAATGAAAGAAAACCTATGGACTGGGATAGCATCATTGCCAAGACATTTCTGGTAAAGGGCTTTGATTCACAATATGTAAAAGAACACTCAACACTCAATAGTTAGAAAACAAACCAGTAGAAATGGGCATATTAAAATTACAATAAGATTATAGTACAGGCCTATTAGAATGGCTGAAATGAAAAAGACTGGCCCAGTGTTGGGCAGGATGTGGTAGGATGCACTGTGGAAAACGGTTTAGCAGTTTCTTTAAAAGTTAAAATATATAGATGCCATATGACACAGTCATGCCACTCTTCAGGAATTTACCCCACAGAAAAGAAAGCATATGTCGGAAAGATACAGGAGTATTCTTTTACCAACTTCATCTGTGATAGGCAGCTAGAAACAACCTATATGTCAATCGACAGGTAAATAAACAAACTGTAGTGTATTTCTACAACAGAACACTACTCAGCAATAAATGGTATAAACAATTTATAAATACAAGAACATGGATGAATCTTGAAATAATTGTGCTGAGTTGAAACCGGGCAAGAAAGAGTAGATACTGTACATAATATGCCATAGGACTCAGTTTATCCAAAACTCTAGAATTAAAGTTAGTAAGTTAAATATTTTAATATCTAATTTATAATATTTATTCTAGTTACTAGGAATCTCTATAACTCCTTGGTAAAAAATTCATAATATTGGCCTTTATTCTTAGTATTATAAGAGCAAATTCTTTGTAATTTAGGATCATTCTTAAACTGGCTTAAAAGAATATCAAATCTTTTGGGACTCTTGACTGAAATGAAAGTAAGTGTAGTTTCAAATCTTTCTCTTTAATTCTCTCATAAAGATGGTTTATTCCCTGGCTAAAGTTAAATGTATAGCATAGAAATGTCAGGTAAAGTTTATATAGGAAATTGTATGGAATATAACTTCAGAGAGTTGTAATGAATTCAACATATTTTATCTTTTTATTGAGGTATAATTGACAAATAGCATTGTAATATGAGGGGTTCCCCCCCAAAAAGCAGAGTTGTCTTCTGGAAGGCTGGCCCCTTATACTACAGGCTTCCCCCGCTAGGTGAGTGTTCTAGGAACCCATCTGTATCAGTGCACCAGCTGGTGTTGTTGTGAGAGGATGTGTTCCACTTTGGTGAATTTTTTTTGAAGACTCCATGAGTTTTCCCATTTCATGAGGGGCGATTTACGAGCATACCTTCCTACACTGCACTGAGTGTTCAGCAGTTTTTGACCAAAAACGACATGACTCGCAGGTCCCACCCTCCTTATTCACCATATCTTGCCCTGTGCAACTTTTTTTTTTGTTTTGTTTCCCTGGATGGAAAAAAAGTCCTCAAAGGGAAATGTTTTGCCGATGTGGAAGAGGTGAAACAAAACATGGCAGAAGCACTAAAAGGCATCAAAACTGATGAGTTATAAAACTTTTTTAAGCAGTGGAAAAAAGTCTCAATAGGTGTTTGCATCAAATGGAGAGTACTTTGAGGGTGACTGAAGTTTAAACATGTAAGAACAAATACACAGTTTTTTATAAATAAATTGTTTTTTTGGATGCCCCCTCGTATATTCAAAGTCTACAATGCAGTGCTTTGATATTCGCATACACCGTGAAAGTACTCCCACCATTGATCCAACACTTCCAACATCTCACACATTTACCTTTTTTCGTTGTTGGTGGTGGTGGTGAGAAGCCTTAAAGTTCTAATACCTTAGCCAGTTTCAATTATACAGAATCATCAACATTAGTCACCACGTTAACTGTTAGATCCTCAGACCTCGTTCACCCCGCGACTGAAAACTTGACTGTCTTACCAACCTCTCCCTATTTTCTCTACTTCCTTCCTCCTGGCATCCGCCATTCTACTCTCTGTTTCTGAGCTCCACCTTTCTTTTTTAATGTAGACTCCACATATATGAGTGATACGGTGCAGTACTGGTCTGTTTCTAGCTTACTTCTCTGAGCATAATGCCCTCCAGGGTATCCACACACACACACACACACACACACACACTCTGTTGGATGAACAACTGATTTCTGTTTCATAAAGATTGCTTTCTGGAGATTTATGTGTTCCTTTGGAACGTAGTTTCTCGTTTCTTCGTTTTATGTTTGTGTTGCAACTCTGTTGATTTCTGCACATTAGATAAATGGGGGAGATGAATGTTGCCAGTCAGCCTGGTCGGAATTTCTGATTGCTTTTCAAATCTTTATGCTTATCCAAGCCACTTTCTTTGTTCTTAGCGGCTCTCTGGAGTTAAGGAAGGGTAAGCCAACACCCATCAGTGTCCCCAAATGGAGGACTGCAGTCATCAGCCAGATGCAAATGGATGAGAGGCTTGACCTTCGGGTAGCAGCTGGGAAGCTATGCAATCCATCCCCTTCCAGGTTGAGAAACTGGGGGATGGGCATTTTTGCCTGCTTCCTCTGTGCTGAACCTGGTGTTTAGTTGCAGGGTGTGCTTCTGCACCTTTTTAAAAACTGCTTTTATTTTTGTCACAATCCTGTAGGATTTGCGAATGAAAGTGTTGGCTATGGACCTCAGTG